>NKCI01000006.1:0-506751 GCA_003946985.1 Fusarium duplospermum
ATATGGCGGGGGTGGGACGTGGGGGGAGCGGGGGTGGGGTTTGACAGATCGTCGGAAGGCGCGGTGAGCTGAAGCTGAAACTATTGATGCCTGATGAGAAACATGTTGAACGAATTGAAATCATTGTTTCCCAACTTTGCGGGAGTTAAAACAAGTCCCGTAGTTTGTCAACTCCGGGATGACTTGCCGGCTTAGACGGAGGCGCTATCGAATAGGTCGGGACCCCACAGGTTCGGCCTGGTTTACCGACGGCGTAACCGGGCTGGAAAGAGAGTAGATGTTACATCTTGTGATATACCCATTGTAAAGCTAAGAACAAGCTTCCATAACCGGAACATCCATGGCTATATGCTATTTTGTTTCAAACTCATAACTCTAGAAAATCTATGCCGTATAGGTGACGGGCTGACACTCAATATCCCCTCCATGACTTTTCCCCTGATGCCGCTCTTTACATGAGCAATCTCCAAGCACCAAGCAACAGAGCCGCGAAACCAGTGCAAACACCCATCAACCACTGCAGAGTCTGAAACTTGACCTGCTCCAACTTCTCCCTCAGAGCGGCAACCTCCTGCTCAATCTTTGTCTCGGTCTCCTTGATCTTGAGCTCCTGGCCGACGGCCTCCTCGCGGATGCGGCCCTTCTCCAGGTTAAGGTCGAGGCGCACGCTGGCCTGGGTGCGGCTGATCTCGTCGCGGAGGCGGCTGCTGAGCTTGGCAATGTCGTTTGTCAGGCGCTCGTGCGCCGTGCGCGTCGTGTTGGACTCGGTACTGTCGGCCGAGAGGAGCTCGGAGCGCAGCTTGGCAAAGTCGACTTTCTGGGTGTAGGTTGCTTTGGCGGCGTCTTCGCGGAGGACCATTGTGCGGGTGAGATTCTGGATGCTATAGATGAAGTTAGTAAGGTGTAGACTGGGGATGATGTGGGATCGAGTGTACCTCTCCTCTATAACGTCATTCAAGACCTTCATCATGGCCACTGACTGCTCCTCGGTGAACCCCTCGCTCTGTAACCGCTTGACAAACTTGAGTGTGTCAAAGTGATGATCCCGCTGTTGTACGGCTGTCGCATGGAAGGCTCTCGTAAGGATCGGACTCTCGGCGCGGCGAGCGCAGCATCGAGGGGCAGTCTGGAAGGAGGCAAAGGAGCGTCGCTGGTGACTCGAGACCAAGGGGCGTACAACTTGCGACGGAGGACCCCAGCTGAGGCGCGGGAGGAGGAATCGAGGGAGCATCTCTGCTGCGGCGACGGTTGGAGCAGCCATGGTGTCTGCGGTGAAAGATGGAAAGTTGGAGATTGTTGGCTTGTGACGTGAATGGAGTTGAATTGAGTTGGCGATTGAAACGAGCCGGAAACACCGGCTTTCATTGGCCCCTGGTTCTAACGGTTTGTAGCCAATGGGAAAGCGTTTGAGCCATGTGTTTGCCCAATAAGGGAAGACGAAGATTGGCTTGCATCGTGCAATTGAGATCACAAACTTGGGGGTTTGATAGTATTACAGATGGATATATTCTCAATGTAGTAATTGATGTATTGGGTTTTCGCCTGGTATTATATAAAGTCATCTATTAATTATTTTATGTGCTGACGTTCCTGACTAGTTATGAACGTCGTGGTGGATATGGCAGGGTTCCAGCTCAATGTGGGCTCCCTCTCATTCTCATTCCACGTGTCGCGAGCGCCATTCAATCCACCCAGGACCACGCTTTGGATCGGGACTCAGGTTCTCGATAGTCCAGCCATTGCTAGTAAGTTTCAGGAATAGATCAAGCCAATCCCAAGCTAACACGGCAAATTATCCGACAAAAGAACGTCTTCGCTTGGCCTTTTCAACATCAACGCTCGTGTTGGTCGTATGATACGCGCAAGCTTCAATGGCGAGCGACCCCCTATCTCACTCACTTCGGTGTCATAGACTTTCCGATCAAGAAAAACATCACCCTGGTCATCCTTTTTAATGAATGTTTGTAAAAATGATACCTTGTTGCTGGTGCTCAGTTGGAAATCTTTCTGCCTGGTTGACCCATGACACGGAGTTGGCTTTAAAAGCTGTCCGACAACCCAAACAACCATCCATTCCATCGTCCACCATCTCCACGTCGACGACCACTTAAAACTGTCTGTCTATCAATCCTTCTCAGTCTGTGCCCAATCTAGATCTTAGAGCCAACACGCGTGTCGGTGCGGGACAATCCCTCTTTCGCATTCGCTTGGAGATAATCGCTCTCCGGAGTTAACTGAATTCCGAACTCCGCACACATACCAAAACACACACACCTTCCCAGCGCAACAAACAACTCGATTGATCGGCTTTCATCACACCCCCAAGCATTCCCAACTCCGAACCTCTTTTTTTGCCAGACTGAAGCAGGAGATGCATGCGTGCGGACTTTACCAGCAAACGTCCTGTCCCGCTCCCCAAAAAAGGCAGAAACAAGCATTGTGAAATCCCGTTCAGCCCTATCGTGTGACCGGACTTGGGCGTCCGTCTATCCCAAAGACCATGGCACCACCTGATGTTGGCACTCCAGCTGGGTACGGTCGAGCCTGTACTGCCTGTCAGAGGGCCAAGTGCAAGTGTATCCTGAGGCCTGGGGGTCAAAACTGCGAGCGGTGCTTTCGCCTGGGCAAGTCGTGCCAGCCAATGACAACTTCGAGGAGAAGAGTTGCCAAAAAGACGACGTCTTCGAGAACGGCACAGCTTGAGGAGAAGCTCGATGATCTCGTCTCCATCTTACGTGCAACTCAGTCTGCCAATGGTGCCCATCCACAAACTCCCCCTACTACTACTCCTGGCTCTACTACGACGCATCCTCCTCCCCACAACTCTTACTGTCCCTCGTCTGTACTTCACACCCCCAGCCGTTTAGACTCGCTAGCGACTGCTGCCGCTTCATCCTCGGACACCTTTTCGAGTATGCCCCATGCTTTCGGGACTGCTAGCTCAATAGAAACTCCGATGGAGTCGGCACCACTTCCCAACGATGATACCTATCTGCTTCCAGAACCGACCCCGGCAGAGGCAGAGATCTATCTAGACAAATTTCGATCTTGGCTACCGAGATTTCCATTTATGGTCTTGCCTAAAGATCAGACAGCAGCGTCTCTCCGTAAGGAGAAGCCCTTTCTATGGTTATGTATCATGAACATCACTACCACATCCCACCCTCAGCAAGTGAAGATGAAGGAGCGTGTTCGTCAAGAAGCAGCTCAGAGGGTCATTGTTGACCATGAGAGGAGCATGGATGTTCTTCTGGGACTTGTTTGTTACACTGCTTGGCAAGTTACACTGATAGCTCTGTCTTTCAGCATGAGCTCTAACATGCAGCAGGGCCACACTAGTGTCAGGGCCTGGTGCAAGACCCTTCATCATCACATTTTGTCAGCTCGCAGTCACATTAGTTTATGACCTCAGCTTGATGAAGGCCCCGATCGAGGAGCAGTACTTTACAATCTGCTTCAAAATGTGGGGAGGCCGACCACCGCCACCCCGGCTCCGAACTCCGGAAGAGCGGAGGACCGTCGTGTCACTCTGGTTTCTGACCTCAGTGTAAGTCTCACGTTGTCTTAACTCTCGGCCCGTTGCTAACTTGGCCAGAATATCCTCCTTTGTCGGCAAGATGGATACCCTCCGTTGGAGTCCGCACATGGAGGACTGTCTCATAAACCTAGAGAGGGAGAAGGAGCATCCTTCTGACGAGGTGCTGGTCGCCTTTATCAGATACCAACTCGTTGCCGATGAGGCACAGAAGCTTTTGGTTCGCGATGTCATGGGCGAGTCAAGCCAGGCACCCACGTATGTCTTTAGAAAGGGTCTCCTTAATAGGCTACAGGAGATTCGCGACGGATTGTCTCCAAGCCCAGTTCCGAACAGTATGTGATGCTTGCAACTTTTTAGCAAGATGCGCTAACAGAAAGAAGAAATTCTCGAGGCCCATTCGTTGGCGACCGAGGTCATGGTCAACTCGGTCGGACTCTTCATGCAGACCATTCCCATGAACCAGCGCATTGAGAGCATGTACTCATGTCTCAAGGCAATCAGAGCATGGTATGATGTCTTCTTTAACATACCACCTGAAGACCTACCAGGCGCTCCCTTTGCCCTCTATATACAGCTGTCGCAGATCCAAGTTGCTCTGTACCGGCTCACAACCTCTGAGGATCCCGCTTGGGACAAGGATCTCGTTCGAAACACGGCCGACTTGCTCGTGCTGCTCGACCAGGTCATCGAATTGTTCACGCGGTTGGATACGATATATCCGCTGAGGGCCATGATGAGTGAAGACTCCTTGTTCGTCAAGGGGGCCATGATCATACGCAACATCCGCACTTCGTGGGAACCTATTTTGTCGCGACATCTAGGAAATACCCCATCGTCTTCGAATCAAGTGGTCCCCAGTCGAGCGAGAATGACACCAAATCCGGCTCAGACTTTTATGAATCTCCCAGACCCGAATCTTCTCGACTTTGGAGACATAACATGGATGTCGGACGTCTTTGGACCGTGGGAGATGTGAGGAAATGTCAGCACATGGGGATCGGGATTTATAAAGAGCACCGAACCGGCAGGAATGTTTCAGAGGGGGTGGTATTTGCTGCAACACCATGGTCGGGACCGGGGTTCAAACGGAATGACCAACTCCGGTCCGCTCTCCACACCGGCGTCAACACCATGTGTCCCCGATGCCCGGATCAGGAGGCTTCCCACCCCAGCCCTACGAAAATCCCGGTAATGATCTCGGACATAATTTATCTGCCTGAAATGGCGAATCATTCATATATGTCGTGTTCCCGGCTTGGTTCCAAGGTCCGCCACCTCTTATCACATCGCTTACACCTCGACACTTGAGTCAAGTCGCTATAGAGATGACCACGGCAATCACCGAAAAGCCGCAGGACGAGCCTCGCGGTAGTACTCCCGGCCATGAAAAGACCGACTCTCAATCCGATGCCCCTACGCTGCATGAGCCGCACCAGGATGGTGTTGACAGGACCCCTGAAGATGGGACGCCAAAGGACGAAGAGCAGGAGTGGGTGGTAGGATGGAAGCTTGCGAGTTTGATGATTTCCATCACTCTTGCTGCTTTTCTCATGCTCTTGGATATGTCTATCATTGTTACTGTGAGTGTGTTGCGATACATCGTGTACTTGGTCTAACACAAATCCAGGCCATCCCTCAAATCACGTCCGATTTCCACTCGCTACAAGACATTGGATGGTATGGCAGTTCATACAATCTTGCCAGGTACATATTTTCCCTTTCTTAAAGTTGATGAACGTGGCTAACTTATAATAGCGCTGCTCTACAGCCCCTCTCAGGCAAACTATACACATACTTCAAGGCAAGGGTAAGCAGGCCACCACATATCAACTCGTGCGATGATTAACAGGCTGCAGTGGCTCTTCCTGGGCTTTCTGTTCCTCTTCGAGCTAGGATGTCTTATTTGCGGCGTCGCCCAAAACTCCATCACGTTGATCATGGGACGAACCATTGCCGGCATTGGCAGCTCGGGGATCCAAAACGGAGCGCTCACCATGATTGCGGCCTCGGTCCCTCTACATAAGCGTCCTGCTTTGGTTGGAATACTCATGTCTGGTGCTCAACTTGGCTTGGTTATTGGACCTTTGCTCGGTGGAGCCTTTACCGAGTATACAACTTGGCGATGGTGTAAGTGGCCCCTGTCCAGAGTCTTGGACAGAAAATATGCTGACTTGTTATCCAGGCTTCTACATCAACCTTCCGATCGGCGCCGTCTGTACTATCCTCATCTTGTTTGTCCATGTCCCCGATCGTCGAGTCCGAACCAACGATACTGCCCGCCAGATCATCACCTCCAAGCTCGACCTCACTGGCTTCGTCCTCTTCGCCCCTTTCACTGTCATGTTCCTGCTCGCCCTCCAATGGGGTGGTATCGACTACGCCTGGGACTCTGCCACCATAATCGGGCTATTTTGCGGTGGCGGTGCTCTCTTAGCCGTCTTCATGTACTGGGAGTACCGGGTCGGTGATGGCGCCATGATTCCTATTCCCGTCATTCGGACGAGGCAGGTCTGGACTGCGTGTCTGACACAGCTGTTTCTCTTCTCCACCATCATTGTGGCGTCGTACTATATGCCCATCTACTTCCAGTCCATCAAGGAGGCCACACCATTCGAGAGTGGTGTTGATATGCTTCCCAGTATTCTCAGCCAGCTAGCGGCTGCTGTCTTCAGCGGTATTCTCGGTGAGTTACCAAAGCCATTTTACAGCCAAGGCAACTAACACATTATTAGCTCAAAAAGTAGGATACTACCTACCCTTTGCTACCACGAGCGCAGTAGTCTCCGCCATCGCCAATGGGTTATTCAGCACCATGGGTCCCCATACTAGCACTGCTAGATGGGCAGGTTTCCAGATCCTAGCTGGTTTCTCTCGTGGACTGGGTATGCAAATGTCTATTATCGCAGTCCAAGCCCATACGAGCGCCGAGATGACCTCAGTCGCGACCGCCGTTCTCGTTTTCTCCCAAACCTTCGGTGGCGCAATCTTCGTCTCCATCGCCAACGTCATCTTCAACAACAAACTCCACGACGAGCTCGTCTCACGACTTCCAAACCTCGACGCTAATGCAATCATTGACGCGGGTGCCTCTGGTGTTCGACAGGTTGTGTCGACAAAGGATCTTCCAGAGGCTTTGATGTCTTACTCCAATGCTGTGAACGCAACTTTTTACCTCGCTGTGGCAGCTTCTTGTGCCATGTTCTTTACTTCATTTGGTATTGGATGGAAGGATATCCGAAAGAAGGTTCCTGTCCAGGCGGGAGATGCTTAGGCTTTTTGGTAATTTTTCTTGTATTATTTGGAATCATTCTGGTGATTCGTTGCGAGCACAGCCTGCTTCTCGCATTAATTCAACATAATCACGGCGTTGGTTGAGATGGGAGATGGATTGACAATCCCAACTTTAGAACAAACCACAAATACTTTAAATAATCTTATTAGATGTAAATTAATAATGCAGGACATTTCACCTCATATTTTTATTGTTTGGGGCCTCATTTAGTCATATCTAACTCTGTGACCCTGGTTCATCTCCAGGCGCATGAAGTGATTTTGATGGTACAGGGTAAGCAGCCCTCGAACAAAGCTTCATTGATGCACATATTTGCAGCCTAACTCACACATCTTCATCTCAAGTCAACATCACGTACCCGTCCTTTCATTTCATCTCATCTATTAGGCTACTTGGATACTTTACCACCTTCCCACTAGAGATTGCTACCATGAACCGACCAAATAGGCCTCGCAACCGCCAGCCCCGCCCTCCGCGACAAAATCAGAACCAGAACAGACAGGGTCAGAATAATCAGCGAGGGTCATCATCTAGGGCACCAGCAACACCACAACAAGCAGCCGGCACAGTCCCAACTGTCCAACAAGTCGTCCCCGGCGCATCTGTTTATATCATTTTGAAAGAGGACCAACCAACAGGCGAGGAGACACAGGGCATAGTACAGGACATCCTCACGAGGGGGAATCACCCGCGGGGCATAAAAGTACGTCTGCGCGACGGCCAAGTGGGCAGGGTGCAGCGGATGAGCAATAGTTCAGCCATAGCAGAGGACACTGGAGCGAGGGCAACGCCGTCTTCAAGGTTTACGATGCGGTATACCGACGTGCGGAGGGATGACGAGTTTGCGTCGGAGCCGCCGCCGAGAAGCTTGGCGGATTTCATGCCAGACTTGGATGAGAGGCCAGGGACTGCACCCAGTGGTGTCGAGGCTGTCAAGTGTCCGTTTTGTGAGGACTTTGAGGGTGATGAGACGGCTGTTACGGTTCACATTGACCGGGAACATTTGTCATGAGTTGTGGGCATTTGTGATCTGTTGCAATCTGGATGAACCATGTTTCCTTGAAAGAACTGTGTTGGCTGGATGTTGAACCGACTTTGAGTCCCTGTCAGACTTGGTTACGAAAACAAGCACTTTGAGAACAGTTCCGAAGCTTTTAGGCGAATGTGGCTGAGACAGGCAGCTGTGTTTCAGCAGGACGACTCGGCATTTGATTGTCTTTGTCAACTGAGGCTTGGTGAATGCGCGTCGTTGTCGCGTGCAGCTCTTCGATGGGGAAAAGTGGCTGGTTCATGAAGCATGGATGAGCCACATGGAGCTTTGTTGGACAAACATCTACTTGAATTGATGAATCATGTTGATTGTGATACTTGCTTCATTGCCCGTGAACGAAGAAATTCAGCTGACCAATTGGGTCCAGCTCTTGATGGTGAATCTCCCGGTCTTGATGTATGGAGGAATTTCCCCTTTTAAAGATGGGTGACGGGCTGTTCAATAGTTCCGGCTTCTTAAAGTGCAGCCTGGGAGCTTCTCAGGAGCTGCACTTTATGCATGTGGATGACGTCGCATGTTAATGAGCACAATGATTCACTGTAGCCTAAGTACTCTAGACTTCTGAGAAATACGGTGAATAACTCTCAGTTAATAACGATAGGGATCAAACCCATTCAATTGCTTCTACAATCATGCATTTTGGCTGTTCTCCTGGACCTCAACTCTTGTCTTCGCACCCACGTCACTGCCTATTTTAAGCCTCCCCCTTTTCGCCAGCATCTTGGAGGCAAGGTCAATGTCGCCCGGAGCGGAACATTGTGGCTTCCCGTGGAAATCATTGGCTCATCTCCTGAAATAAGCTGTCAGCAGCTGATGGCCAGTGGAGGCCAGGTTGCCAGGCACGAGCACCCAAAACTGCCCTAGTGGAGGTACGTACCCAGTGGATCCCCTTTCACTGTGAGCCTGCAGCCCAAGGATCAAGGCTAGCACCTGCCCTGGACGGTCCGTCGCCTTCTGAACCTGCCCCCGGCCGAGAACAGAACAGGTAACGTAACCCAAAAAGTGACGGGACCTCTCCTGCCTTTGCCTTTGCTTGCTCTCTCCTTTCCTACCAAACAAACCCTCCATCTCCATCTCTCCTCCTCCCCGCAACGACGACGACGACATCGCCTGCATCATCACCGGCAGCTGACGGATAATCGCGAATCTCCCGTCGTCATTCTTTCTTTTCTTTCCGATCCTTTTCGCGCCCGCGCCCTTTGTGCCTTTCCTCGATCGCCTCGTGCATCCATCCGCTCAGCCCGTGCCACGCGGCGCATGGAAGCTTCCACATCGACCTTTTAAGGACGCTCCCACGCATTCGCCGGTAGTCGATCCGAGATCGACTCCAACTCATCATCGACACTTTCCTTTGTCCCCAGTCGAGCTTAGGAGTATCGATTTGACGACGGTCCCTTTTACCTGATAATAGGCCATACCGGCATCATGGCGCCCCTGCCCATCAAGTTTCAGGAGCTTGTCCAGCTCGCCAACGTCGGCGTGGACACCCAGAGCATCGGCTTCAACTCCTGCGTACGTTCCTGCATCGACGCCTGATCGAATCATGAGCTAACCTCAAGCTAGACACTCGAGTCCGACTCGTACGTCTGCGTGCGAGAAAAGAAGAGCGAGGCCGCCCAACCCGAAGTTGTTATTATCGAGCTCAAGAATGGTAACAATGTTACTCGCCGGCCGATCAAGGCCGACAGTGCCATCATGCACTGGAACCGACAAGTCATTGCCCTCAAGGCCCAGTCTCGGACACTCCAGATCTTTGATCTCGAGCAGAAGAAGAAGCTCAAGTCGTGTACCATGAACGAGGATGTTCAGTTCTGGAAGTGGATCAGCGAGAACGAGCTTGGTCTCGTCACAACGTCTAGTGTTTACCACTGGAACGTCTATGACGCTGGCCAGGACGCTCCCGTCAAGGTCTTTGAGCGTAATGCCAACCTCAACGTGAGCTTGCCTTTTGCTACTCTGACGTGCGTGTCATCCAGGTTCTAACAGTGATAATACAGGGCTGCCAAATCATCAACTACCGAGTTAACAGCGATGGCAAGTGGATGGTCGTTGTTGGTATCTCGTCGCAGCAAGGCCGTGTGGTCGGTGCCATGCAACTCTACTCTAAGGACCGAGGAATCAGCCAGGCCATCGAGGGTCATGCTGCTGCCTTTGGCACCCTTCGATTGGAGGGTGCCCCCCAAGATACCAAGCTTTTCAGTTTTGCCGTGCGAACAGCAACTGGCGCCAAGCTGCACATCGTCGAGGTCGATCACGCCGAGTCGAATCCGGTCTTCCAGAAGAAGGCTGTCGACATGTTTTTCCCTCCGGAAGCTACTAGTGATTTCCCTGTCGCCCTTCAGATCTCGCAGAAGTACGGTGTTGTCTACATGGTCACCAAGTACGGTTTCATCCACCTTTACGACCTTGAGACTGCCTCGTGCATCTTCATGAACCGAATCTCGAGCGAGACCATCTTCACAACATGCACCGACAACGACTCATCGGGCATCGTTGGCATCAACCGAAAGGGTCAAGTCCTTTTCGTTACCATCGACGACACCAACGTCATCCCTTACCTCCTTCAGAACCCTGCTAATACCGAGATGGCCATCAAGATGGCTTCAAGGGCTGGACTTCCTGGTGCCGATAACCTCTATGCCCGCCAGTTCGAGCAGCTGTTCAACTCTGGCAACTACCTCGAGGCTGCCAAGATTGCTGCCAACTCCCCCCGAGGCTTCCTGCGAACCGCCGAGACGATAGAAAAGTTCAAGCGTCTGCCTGCTCAGCCCGGTCAGATGGCCTTCACCCTTCAATACTTTGGAATGCTTCTCGACAAGGGTGCCCTGAACAGACATGAGACCATCGAGTTGGCGCAGCCCGTTCTCCAGCAGAACCGCAAGCACCTGCTTGAGAAGTGGTTGAAGGAGGGCAAGCTGGACTGCTCCGAGCAGCTCGGTGACATGGTTCGCCCTTACGATGTTGGCATGGCCCTCACCATTTACCTGAAGGCCGATGTTCCCCAGAAGGTTGTTGCTGGTTTCGCTGAGACGGGCCAATTCGACAAGATTCTCCCCTACTCGGCCCAGACTGGCTACCAGCCTGATTATATCCAGCTCCTCCAGCACATCACCCGTGTCAACCCCGAGAAGGGTGCCGAGTTCGCCAGCGCTCTGGCCAACAGCGAGCAAGGTCCCTTGGTCGACTTTGAGCGTGTGTGCGATATCTTCCAGGGCCAGGGTCTGATCCAGCAGGCCACAGCCTTCCTGCTCGATGCTCTCAAGGAGAACAAGCCTGAGCATGCTCGCCTCCAGACTCGCCTTCTGGAGATGAACTTGATGCATGCCCCTCAGGTCGCTGAGGCCATCCTGGGCAACGAGATGTTCACCCATTTCGACAAGTCCCGCATTGCTCAGCTCTGCGAGCAGGCCAACCTCCCCCAGAAGGCCCTTGAGCTCTACGAGGATCCTGAGTCTATCAAGCGAGTTATTGTCAACATTCCTGGTTCTCCCAACTTCAACCCTGAGTGGCTGACTACCTTCTTCGGCAAGCTCTCCGTCGAGCAGTCTCTGGACTGCCTCGATGCCATGATGAAGAGCAACATCCGCCAGAACCTGCAGTCTGTTGTGACCATCGCAACTAAGTATTCCGACCTTCTCGGCGCTGTTCGTCTGATCGACCTCTTTGAGAAGTACAAGACTGCTGAGGGTCTCTTCTACTATCTCGGTAGCGTCGTGAACCTGTCAGAAGACCCTGATGTGCACTTCAAGTACATCGAGGCTGCCACCAAGATGGGCCAGTTCAACGAGGTCGAGCGGTTGTGTCGCGATAGCAACGTGTACAACCCTGAGAAGGTGAAGAACTTCCTCAAGGAGGCCAAGCTCCCCGAGCAGCTTCCTCTGATCATTGTCTGTGACCGCTTCAACTTCGTCCATGACCTGATTCTGTACCTCTATCAGAACCAGCAGTTCCAGGCCATTGAGTCGTATGTTCAGCGTGTTAACCCCGGTCGAACTCCCGAGGTTATTGGCGGTTTGTTGGATGTTGATTGCGACGAGAACATTATCAAGCAGCTCTTGACCACTGTCAATGCCCAGTCGATCAGCATTGATCAGTTGGTTTCCGAGGTCGAGACACGAAACCGCCTCAAGCTTCTGTTGCCCTTCCTCGAGGCTACTCTCCAGGCTGGCAACACGCAGCAGGCTGTTTTCAACGCTCTTGCCAAGATCTACATTGACTCCAACAACAACCCCGAGAAGTTCCTCAAGGAGAACGACCAGTATGATACCCTCACTGTTGGAAAGTACTGCGAGAAGCGAGACCCCAACCTGGCCTACATTGCCTACTCCAAGGGCCAGAATGATCTGGAGCTCGTCAACATCACCAACGAGAACTCCATGTATAGGGCTCAGGCTCGATACTTGCTTGAGCGTTCTGACAACCAGCTTTGGGGCTTTGTGTTGAGCGAGAACAACATTCATCGCCGCTCTGTCGTTGACCAGGTCACCGCCACGGCTGTTCCCGAGGCCAACGATCCTGCCAAGGTGTCCGTGGCTGTGTCTGCCTTCCTTGAGAACGATCTTCCTCTCGAGCTTATTGAGCTTCTCGAGAAGATTGTGTTGGAGCCCTCGCCTTTCAGCGATAATGAGAACCTTCAGAACCTGCTTCTGTTCACCGCTGCCAAGGCCGATAAGGCTCGTGTGATGGACTACATCCACAAGCTCGACAACTACAATGCCGATGATATTGCTAACTCGTGCATTGAGGTCGGTCTGTTTGAGGAAGCCTTTGAGATCTACAAGAAGGCCGACAACAAGTCTGCTGCTGTCGATGTTCTGATTGACAATGTTGTCAGCATTGACCGTGCCCAGGCTTATGGTGAGGAGGTTGACCTGCCCGAGGTCTGGAGCAAGGTTGCTAAGGCCCAGCTTGATGGTCTCCGAGTCGCCGACGGTATTGAGTCCTACATCAAGGCCGAGGACCCCAGGAACTACCTTGAGGTCATTGAGATTGCCACTCACGCTGGCAAAAACGAGGAACTCGTTAAGTATCTCCGCATGACTCGCAAGACTCTCCGTGAGCCCGCTATCGACACTGCTCTTGCTTTTTGCTATGCCCGACTTGACCAGCTTAGCGAGCTTGAGGACTTCCTCCGAGGCACCAACGTCGCCAACATCGAGGAGTCTGGTGACAAGGCCTACGAGGAGGGTCTCTATGAGGCCTCCAAGATCTTCTACACCAGCATTTCTAACTGGGCCAAGCTGGCCACCACCCTGGTCCACCTCAGTGATTACCAGGCTGCTGTTGAGTGCGCCCGCAAGGCCAACAACATTAAGGTGTGGAAGCAGGTCCACGAGGCTTGCGTGGAGAAGAAGGAGTTCCGATTGGCTCAGATCTGCGGTCTTAACCTGATTGTCGACGCTGAGCAGCTCCAGACTCTGGTCAAGGAGTACGAGCGCAACGGCTACTTCGATGAGCTCATTAGCCTTCTCGAGCAGGGTCTTGGCCTTGAGCGTGCTCACATGGGCATGTTCACCGAGCTGGGTATTGCTCTCTCTAAGTACCACCCCGACCGCCTCATGGAGCACATCAAAATCTTCTGGTCTCGTATGAACATGCCCAAGATGATCAAGGCCTGTGAGGAGGCGAACCTCTGGCCCGAGCTGGTCTTCTGTTACTACCACTACGACGAGTTCGACAACGCCGCTCTCGCTGTCATTGAGCGGCCCGAGAACTCTTGGGACCACCAGCAGTTCAAGGAGATTGTCGTCAAGGTTGCGAACCTGGAGATCTACTACCGTGCTATCAAGTTTTACGTGGAGCAGCACCCCTCTCTCCTTACCGATCTCCTGGCTACCCTTACTCCCCGCATCGATGTCAACCGTGTTGTCAAGATCTTCCAGAAGAACGATGACCTTCCTCTCATCAAGCCTTTCCTTCTCAACGTGCAGTCACAAAACAAGCGTGTGGTGAATGAGGCTGTCAACGATCTTCTCATCGAAGAGGAGGATTACAAGACTCTTCGCGACTCTGTCCAGAACTACGACAACTACGATGCTACTCAGCTGGCCAGCCGCCTGGAGAAGCACGACCTGATCTTCTTCCGCCAGATCGCTGCTAGCATCTACCGCAAGAACAAGCGCTGGGAGAAGTCGATTGCCCTGTCCAAGCAGGACAAGCTGTACAAGGATGCCATCGAGACTGCTGCTCTATCCGCCAAGACCGATATTGTCAGCGACCTCGTTCAATACGTAAGTTTCTCCCTCAAGTTGTGTAGATCCACACTAACAATTCTAGTTTGTCGACATTGGCCACCGCGAGTGCTACACTGGCATGCTCTACGCCTGCAATGAGCTTATCCGACCTGACCTCGTCCTTGAGCTCTCTTGGCGTCATGGCCTCATGGACTTCTCCATGCCTTACATGATCAACCTTCTCTGCCAACAGACAAAGGAGCTCGCCACTCTCAAGGCTGACAACGAGGCCCGCAAGGCCAAGGAGCAGGAGCAGGAGAAGACGGACGACAACACCCCCATCCTGGGCGCTTCTCGACTTATGATCACTGCTGGTCCCACGGGCATGGGCTCCAGCCCTTCACCTGCGCCTTACGGTCAAGCCAATGGCTTCGCACCGCAGCCCACCGGCTACGGCTACTAGACGCAGGTACCGGTGTGGCCTTGCCTTCCCACCATCAACATGCCAGTTTTTGCGCCTCATGGTGGTCAAGGCCATCAGCGAAAGGCCTCGCAAGTCTCAAGATATGAGGGCTTGCGCGACCCGAGGGGATTCAAATAATAGTTCGGACTCGTGATCCTGTAATCATAGTTGGTAGTGGCCTCTACTGCGAGACGCGAGTGAGGCGTTAGGAGGAGAATTTGAGCGCATGGGACTCAAGGATATGCGGTAGACTTGAGGTTGTTTTGTTGGCACTAACTAAATCTTGCAGTCGGGGCATATATCCGCACTGCTGTATGTTGTATGATAGTACATTGACTTTTCCTAGTTTCCTACTTGGGTGTAACTTATCCAATCCGTGACAACGCCGTGATCCTATAATAATTACAAGTACGCTATTCGAGCGGATGCTCTATCAAATCATTCAAATATCAAAAAGCTCGTTACTTGAGCACACGCTAGAACATATCTAAACCAAGGCCTGGGGGACCATATGACGCTTCTCCTTATCAACTGGGTCCTTGTGAGGCTGGGGGTTTGAGACCTTGAGCCACTCGCCGTTAAAAGCGTTGATGAGCCAGTTTCGGAGTTCTGAAAGCTGTCAGAGGTTTGTTGGAGAAGACTTTGGGGTATGGGGACTTACTATCATACACAATGCGGTTGCCATTGTGGAAATAAATACTGTGGTCACTGTCTGGGAAAACATGAACATCATAGTTCTCAACACCCGCAAGATCAAGCTCGTCAAGCAGGGTGAGCGAGTTTTGGAAGTGGACATTGTCATCTGCAACACCGTGCATGAGGAGGAAGCGCTTGTTCTGCCCGAGAGCGGTGGCGTTGGCGACCTTGGACAGGTCGTAACCATCGGGGTTGTCCTGGGGTGTGCGCATGTATCGCTCCGTGTAGATGCTGTCGTAGAAGCGCCAATCGGTGACGGGGGCAACAGCCATGCCGTAGCTGAAAGTGCGGCCGGCGTCCTGCTCGAGGGTCTTGAGGGTGGTGAAGCCGCCGTAGGACCAGCCCCAGATGGCGATGCGCTCGGCATCGACGTAAGGGCGGGACGCAAAGGAAGCGGCGGCGGCGATGTGGTCGTGAGACTCGTGGACACCGAGCTTGGAGCGGACGATGACGCGGTGCTTGCGGCCGACGAAGCCGGTGCCACGGGGGTCAACGGTGACGACGAGGTAGCCAAGGGCGGCGGCGACGTAGGCCTGGAAGTCGACGGCGAAGCGCTTGGTGACGGACTGGGAACCTGGGCCTGAGTACTGGTGGAAGAGGACAGGGTACTGCTTCTTGGGGTCAAAGTGGGGTGGACGGCGTTCGACATAGTTGACCTTGACACCATCCTCGAGATCCAAGGTGCCGTACTTGAGGATGGGAAGCTCGTGGCGACGGGCGCGATCGGCAAGCTCAGCGTTGTCCTCGATGATGCGCTCGTAAGAAGAAGCGCTCACCGGGGTGGAGATGACCTTTTGTGTAGGAACCTTGGGGCCGCGATAAGATAGGAGGACAAAGCCGGCTCCTTTAGAAAAGGAGGCATCATAGTAGGCCTCAGTCTTGGGGTCCGTCAACGCCTGTAGATCGCTGCCATCGAGCTTGACTGAGTAGATGTGGCGCTGGATGGCAGACTCTTTGGCGGCAATGAAGTAGACAAGGTTATTTGCCAGATCCACAGCCGAGGGCGCGTCGTCAACTTCCCAGTTACCCTTTGTGAGCAGGATGGGCTCCGAGTTGTCAAGCGGGGTGAAGTAGGCAAGATGATCATAGCCCTCATGAATAACAGAGTCGACGTATCCATCGTGCTCACGGCCATTCTTAGGATCGGCAGGGATGTAAGTCATCTTGTGCGAGATCTCGAACCAACCGCCGTCAATCTCATCGACGTTGATGGTGTTGATAGTCTTGCCCTTGCGAGAAGGAACGTCAACGAGGACAACCTTGAGAATGTCGCTGACACGGTTGGTCTGCTTGACAATGGCCTTGTCACCAGCCCAGAGAAGGTTGTTGATAATGCGATCATCATCAGCAAATGCGCCGTCAATCTCGACAGAGAAAGTATCCTTCTTGCCAATATCGTAGAACTGTAGATCCACGACTGGGTTGTGGGCGCCGGCCTTGGGGTACTTGATCTGTTCCACCTCAGGATACGCCTCCTCGCCCTCCTCAGGGGTCGTGCCACTGGGGCGATCAATGAAGAACTGAACGGGATACTCAGGGACACCAGTCTCGTTGGTGCGGAGGAAAGCCAGGTACTTGCCGTCGTCGGACCACCAGGTAGCGCTTCGGCCGCTGAAGACTTCTTCCTCATACACCCAGTCAGGGATACCGTAAAAGTACTCAGGACCGCCGTCCTTGGTGATCTGGGTAACGTCCTTGTCACCTGTCAGACGGCGGATGTACAGGTTGTTCTCCCTTGTAAAGGAGACGGCGTCGCTCTTGGGGCTCCATGAGGCGAGCTGGATTCTGGCATCGACCTGGTCAGGGACAAGAGGCTCAACTTCTTGGGTCTCAACATCGAGAACAAAGTAAATGGCGCTGAATGAGTGCCGCCAGTTCTTCTTCCGGCTGACGCCGAGGAGGACCTTGGTCAGGTCTGGGCTGGGTTCAGACCACTGAGGGGAGTACATCTGGCCGTCGTATTCAAAGGTAGGCTTCTCCATAAGAGTACGGGAGTTGGAAGCCTTGGTATCTGCGTCATCGCGCGTGGCGACATTCTTGTCGCTGCGAATATCCTCAACGACGATGTAGGGCTTGTTGCTGGCCCCGACCTCGAGAAGCAAGCCATCCTCTCCCTTGGGACCAGCGATCCAGCTAATACTGTGGTACTTGGGCGACCAGGTACCGTCAAATAGTTGGTCCATGGATAAGGACTTGCCCGAGCCGCGCGAATTGGCATCCGGATCGTGCTCGGTGTCACTTTCGTGATGATATGAACCCGATGCGATAAAGATGCCGAGACCAGCGAGCCATCCGCCAATAAAGACGACGGCGACGATGATTAGAATCCGGCGCAACCCCTTGTCCATGGGCTCGCGGTGAAGTGAAGCTCCAGGACCGAGAAACGGACCCGTCTCAAGGTCGTCCTCGTCCCTAAGGGGATCCTCATCATCAAGGGCGTGAGAGTCCTTCTCCTTGTTCTGGTCGGCGTCCATCTCTGTCTTTTCCTGTATTCTATCAAACACGAGGCTCGTAGTGGAAACCGAAGAAAGCGAATCGTCCGAGTAGCGACGGTCGCTCTCGGGGGATAAAGCCGAAGACATTGTTCAAAGGGTGGTTTTGTTGATCAACGTGATATGTGTGACACGCGGCCGTGGAGGGATCGGGAATCGAGTATTGCGTAGCTACCGGCGCGGGTGCTGGAGCATATTGCCGAGGAAAAAACGTTGGTAGGAGAAAAAAAAAAACGATCGGCTACAGACAAAACGGTTCGAGTAGCCTGTCTGTCTGTAAGAGTAAAGGAAGGACAAGAAAATGAGGCGTTGATTTCGAACTCTATCGGGGAGTCAATAGCTGATGCGAGGGGGTCGTCAATCAATACAGGGAGCTCGTGCTTGGTTGCTTTCTTTGGGGAAAGCTCGTGATGACATAAGCTACTTAGCCACCTACAACGCGGGCGGCGCTTATTGAAATGACTGATTTAACAAAGGCCGACTCTTGGCTTGCAGGTTTTGGGGGAGATTAATTACGCACTTGTTTTTATTAATTGACGCCTTCGTCTTGCTCTAGCTAGCTCACTCTCTGTAGCGTGGCTGTTACTAGATGCTACCTCAGGTAGGTATCTATCATATCTGTAGCCCCATAGCTTCCCCGGGTTTAGACCCGCTCTGTAACCCGACCTTCGGCTCCGACCCGGCCCCACCCTCTCCAGCGTTCTCTTTGAAAGAGTGCGTAAATATATGTGATATCAAAGAAGAAAATGGTGGATGATCGCATGGTGGGTTGTATTTTCCTCGAGAACCACCCAGCCGAAAATAGGAGGTTAATAGACATGTCCCCGATTAGGCAGCTCGGCTCGCGCGGCGATGAGTTGAGGGTCGAGGGAGGATGGTTAAACTAATCCAACTCCCCTTAGACTACTTATATAGAGTAAATAAAACATAAATATAAATAGCTGGTTAATAATAGCGGAAGATAAACTAAGAAGAAAAAGTTATAAGAGAATATGCGAAAGACATTAGCCAAGAACGGGCAGCGCAACAAGCCAGCGAAAACAAGGCCGATGATGTGGTTGATGACCTGCAAAGCAGAACAAAAGCCCGCCGTACAACTCAAGACAATCACCACGGCGCCCCGGTGTTTGTTCGATAGTCCAGGGCTTCGGGATGATTGTCCTACGAAGCCTGTACCTCGATCCTCCCTATCTTCGACTTCTAACGCCATGGTATACCGTTAACGGTGCAGCTTGAGAAGTGGGAGGATGCTGATGATATATATACTGCATTGCCCGAGGGCTAGAGGAACTGAAGTCCTGGACGATGCCATCTTCGTTGCGTGGGGTGGTGGAAAATAGAAAGAGTACTTGCGGGACTCGATGTATCTTATCGAACGGTTTGGCAAGTGTCTGATGTACTGGTGCGCTTGATGGTCACAAACGGACCCTCGGTGACGCCCACGATGAATCGGCAGAGGATGAATCCCCAGCCCCGTGTAATAGCGGGCATGCAGATTGTCGTGACGGACCAGGCAAGCATGCAGCAGGGCATAAGAAGGCGAGGTCTGCCCTTGGCTATGATGACGTTGGCGGGGATCTGAGAGATGATGTAGGGGGTGTTGACTGCTCGTGTGGATTCGATAAGCTGTAAGACCCAACACCGTGAAAATGCTCGGGTGCTCGAAATAGAGAGCCGACCGCCCCAGACAATCGACTCAAGACGCTAGATTAGTTGGTGGTTGTCCCACGGGCTATTTTGGAGGCTGAGTATAAGAATCCTTGGAGCGCTCCAGTGCCGCATCATGCTGCTGGGCTAAAGCTGTGTGGCTTTGCTCTTCCTCACTGGAGAGGATGACTGAGCCATGTGTTGTTGACTGATCCTGTGTTCAACAGTCTGTTACAAAAAGAACTCTGTGTATATATTCCAGAGAGTCGTGACGCCCAATTCAGGGACACGTGTAAGGGATGCTTTGAATGCCCCGCAGATCTCGACCCCCACCTCTCTTAGGATCCTCGTATATATTGATTATCACACCCATGTTGTGTGTCTCTGGAGCGGATGTCATCCATGGGGGAGATGCTCATGATGCTCGTTGCTCCTCTCGGCTTTGGTCGTTCCCAGCACCGTGGATCCTGCATCTCCAACGGTCGCTGCGATGAGACGCAGGAAATGTTCTACCCCCTTTTGCGTTTGAGAGCAAAGTAGGAGCCCTGCCGTATATATAAATTTTGCTGCTTTGCGCCTGACAGCTCCTCACGCACGGCCATGGGGAGTGGTGTAGTTTCCCATCCGACATGTAACGATGGGTGTTGCAGACTGTGATCATTGATCATATGAGCCGAAAGAGTAACAACCGGCCAATGACAAGAGAGCGGGTCCGTATAGAAACAGATGTTCTGAGGTCCTCCCACTCTCAACCAGGTTTTCTGCTATGGGGGCAGCTGACGCAGGTCTCGCCTCTGGGAGAGGCTAGGAACGAAACTGAACTATATAATAGAGTACACTCGGGGCTCGTTGAATCCCTAGAGTATATAGCTTTGTAGTTGGTTAACCTGTTGAGACTTGGAAAGAAGATGGGATGGACATTATCTGCGAGGAGTCACGGGGTTTTATAATGATAGGAAATGTTATCATTGATTGAGTTGATCATGAAGAGTTTGGGGATATTTCTACTATCACCATGTTTTCCATCTTTGACCATAAAGATGGACCAAAGGCGTCCCGGGACAATCACCACACAACATAGCAAAAGAGTGTAACTACCAAACAGGTCCACACCTAAGTCCAACTCCTCTGGTTCCTACAGTTATGAGAGCTGCGGCAAAGCACACTCAAGTGTGGCCAAAGAGAGAATTGCGAGTGTCCAGTCTACCGTCGAAGCTGGGTAATGAGAAACACTGAGAGGTGGGAGTTTACCCTGCAACGTGAGGATCGTAGCTAGCTGTGGAACAGAGCGTTTCCTTTCTAGCATCATAGAGCATAACTTTACATAGCAACAGAACCAACACTACTTCCGTATCAACATCAAGGCCATAGGCCATGCACACACAGCGAATCATTGATTGGCAATCATGTTGGGCATCAAGTTTCGCTTCAGCCTTCCCAAAATAGACATCTTTCCCAACCTCTGTATGCATCATCCCTTTTCTTGAAACGTTGTAATATTGGGTATGCAGTCCTTCCCGCGAGGAGGAGGCAGCGTGATAACATTTCCAAGACAGCCTCCACCAAACCAAGAGCATTCGTTTGCTTCAACGGGAAGATACTAACGCAACCCAACCTATTGTGACCGGCGGTGAGTGAGCCATGAGACACCGGATAGATTGATTCCCAACCGATTCAAAGACTACTGACTCATTTGACGGAGATGAAGACGGTTGGCATGCACATCGCCGGCGGTGAGTTGCCAAACTGACAAATAACAGCCCTTGCTTGGCGAAGTGCAGTCCATCGTGACTAGAAGATTCCTTTCCTATCGGCAGTAACGGGATACTTGATGACGAATTCATCGGGATGTCACATTTGAAACGAAAAAATCAGGGAAATGAGGTTATCATCAGCCAGCTGGCACGGATAGGAGCATGTAAGTGGAGTGGAGAAAGGATACTTGTGGCGAAGCAAGTAGAAACACGCAAGGACTGTAAAACAAGCAAACAGAATCCAAGTACCAATCACCTCAGCTTGAGATTCGTTGAGAAGCACGGGAGCCAATAACGGCACGGGAAAGAGTTTCAAGATATCTTGGTCAGCCCCCCAATCAGAGTCTGAGGAGTAGTTGAGCAAGGCCACATTTTCAGGCGACGTGCATTGAAGGGAAAAGGAGGTTGGATTTTTAATTTGCAACTTGTCAGGTAAACAGATGAGGGCTCACCGACTGATCGATCAAGCCCGTCAGGTCGAGAAGTGATTGTCTTAGGTCAATTTGGGTATATATACCTATCCTCTGTCCTCCCCAAACTTGTGATTCTTTCAACAAGCAACTCTATATATACACACAACACAATCTCTTGACTGATGTCTACACACATTTTCACTCCTAATGAGGCTCTAAGGGCTGACTCCCCCTTGCACTCTCTTTGTTCTTTTGCCTTGACTTGCCGAAGTACTTTGTCGTCTGTTCCCAACATCTGCAGCTCGTTTTTTCGTGTTAGAGCTCGGCGTGGCGATAGCCTAAGCATCTTCATTTGCTTCTTACGCGAGAGGGTTCAACAATGACTCACACTCGAGTAAGTGAACTTGGTGGTTCTGCACTCTTTCATGTGGCTGACGTGTGCCTTCTTAGCTTTCCAGGCAGGCGATTTAAACGCAACTGTCGGACGATCATGGACTGAGAAGATCGATTGTCGTTTGTCGGCTCGATTGTGGACCTGTACGAGCCTGCGACACTTGACTCGACTACAGCTTTTGTCTGCATGCCCAGCGAAGCGCAAAATTGGATCGGCATATAGCGACCATGGATCTCAACACTACCACGATTTACCGGCACAAACGCAATTGCGTACAGTGCCAGCTCCTCGATATAACCGGGATTTGCCGCTCTTGCGTCTCTCGAGTGCATCGACTCTCGATCTCATGTGGCCCGAGTCTTGGGTAGCTCACCTTACGTCCATGTCTGCCTTGGTTAAAGAAGGTGAGTGGACTTGATGATCCCAGACTTGTTGTACCTTGACTGACATTTCAATTTCTTAGAGGTTTCTGACACCACTGTTGCCTGGGTCGATATCATCCAGCACCAGCACCATGGGTTACATTACACGCCATCAACATCTACATGCTCTTCGTTTTCGACCCCCCCTACGTTTCGAAACGGTTGGCTTTCGTCGGGTCGTAGGGAGAGTCGGAAGCGAAGAAAGAGGACCGTTTCGAGAAACGTAGGATTGGAAACACTTCTGCTCAACCCGACAGCAGTCACATTTGGGTGCCGGTGTGGCCTTGTCCCAAACGACACTTTTTGAACCACGTCCGCGATCGGACCATCACCCATGGGTGAGAACTTGATGATGCTGTTACTGAACAGCTTGACGCCCTTGCACCTACCACGCGACAACTCGGAATGTAGCGTACAATTTCGGCGGCGGAATGGTCATAGGTATCCACGACGAGTTTATTCAACGGGGCCAACGTGGCACTCTGGAGCCTACGTACCTGCGCGGGCTATCTGGGCCCTTCGCCAGAAACACCGCCGGTTGGTCCTATCGGCTGTGTTCCAAGATACATGTGAGTAGACTTGATGATTCAGGACCTATGCATTCTAACTAACGGTACCTGACCTTTAGAGGCTCTTGTGCCCTCGCCTTTTCCATCCTTTTCCATCTAGCTGCCTGCCTGCTTCAACGAGGTTCACGGATTAAACATGGTTGCATGACCGATCCTCGATGTTCTTTGGCTCCGTCAAGTCATGCTCATACAGGAGACATGCTCGCCGACACCACCATGCCATCGCCGAGAAAGGGGCTGGCTCCCCTTTTCGATGTCCCCCAATCACGGAATTCGCAACTCAGCATCAGCTCCCAAGAGTCGAAAGCACAAAAAAGCAATAAGGAGATTGAGAGCTCGGAACCTTGAGTATGTTTATTGGCCCTTATATTCATTTCGATTTACTAACTATCGCCCCATAGCAGGAATTTCGAAAGATCTTCTCTCAAGGCGAAGCTTGCACACTCCAATGCCCTCGTTCGACTGTACCTACCATTCGGCCTGGTTGGATTCCTCATCCATGAGTACCGATCCAAGCAACAGCCGCTCTGTATACGTGCCCAGTGACCTACGCACTCTCAGAAGGATCGCCGAAGACCTACCCCCTGGTCGTGAACCACCGATCCTCGTACCAGCCGTCATACGAACGTCACAATGCCAAAAGTTGCAACACTATCTGCCACTTACATGTTTTTCGGAGCGTCACCAGATCAGGGGAGACACTCTTTGGGGTTGTTTCCTGACCGAGACTCAGGAAGAGCTATGATGCAGTCACGGCATACATTGCGATTAATCGCTTTTGGGAGAGAACGCATTCTATATACCTTTGGATAAGGCGGTGAAGCAGACGTCTCCGGTTCACTCGACCAACCGCCTGATATTCGTCGGAGACGAGGAACATAGCTCACCTCAACCTTTGGGTGAGGCGGCAAAGAAGACATCTCCATTCCCATATCCAACGGCGACATGGACCTCGACGACATCGGAACCTCTCTTAACCCTTTGCTCCCCTGGTCGGCGAGGCAGTCAGCTTCCTACGCCAGAAGATCAAAGCAAGTTCCATCTTCCCCGTATCGCCCACCGGACTAGACCCCAAGCAATTTGACCGTGTTGTTAATGAACCTACTCTTCTCGGTCTCTTGCTTCGTGAGCCCCTCCCTCGATTCAGATTCGACTCATTCAGTTTTCTTCTTTCAACTGTGACAGAAAAGCACTGTCCTGGATGAAGAAAAGAAATGGAAACGGCTGGATACCTTCAGACGTGCGCAATTTATCTCACAGGCAATATTCTCCTGCGAGAGACACTTGCAAGTTTCTCTGGAAGAGCACAATCCATGGATTACGCCATGATATCTCTTTCGACGCGACCGAGTACGCAATGAGGAGAGTGGCCGAAACATGGAACCGCATGTCGACAAACTGGCCAGACTTCGACAGGCTCTGTGGCCTCCTGAAGAGCATGAGAAAGTTCGGCCGACAAGAATCACAAACGGGGATCGCCTTAAGTGAGCCAACCCGATGCTATACGAAGCCTCCCATTTACGTCGTGTCAGCGCGCCAGAAGACTTGCAGTGAGTGAGGTGCGGCGGCGAAAATGGAGACAGAAAAACCAAGGAGTCTGGCGCCCTCGTTTGGTACGAGTCATCTGGATGGGATACTTGACTCGAAACTAGAATTGCCAGTTCCAAGGTTGGAGATTGGTGAAGCTAGCAGGCTGTTCCCACGAATACTACTTCAAGCTGTCTCGGGACGAGCTAGGGACTACAAGTCACAAAGGGCAAGTCCCAAAGGGCCAAACGACCTGCCCGTCCACAATGTTGGGAGGCAGAAGGTGTTCGGAGATGATATTACTCAGTCGCCACGTTCCCGATCGTCGAGACATCACAATGCACCCAACAGTTGGAACTCATCGATCTCGCGGATGAGGAGATGGTAATTGAAAACCACCTTTTTCGAGCCTGGGCCCTCCCAGCCACTCTGTCCTCCCGTCTCCTCGACTGGGCCCTTTCCAAGGCAAGGTCAGCTTTCGCCCGACATGGACAGTCTGTCAGTTGACCTTACAACCAACACTCCGTTCCAACTCTGTGTGGGCGGCGCAGCCCTCAGAAGAAACACCACGATGCGGAAGCAAGATGAAGAACTCTCGCCAAGGACTGACTCTTCCTTACACGAAACAATCAAATGCGTTGGGTTTTCCTTGATCCAGCGATTAACTAGACTGGGAAATGGCTGACAGCAAGCTCCCTTCTTTGATGCGAAGAATCTGGGGCGTATCGTTGGGGGAGGGAGGGCGGCCGGACGGTGAAGCCATCGCACGCGAACTGCCACTTGGACTCGAGCTGCACGTTCGGAGTTGTGAGTCGATGTGCTATGCCTTTCCGAGTCCTGGCAAGGGCGAACCCATCAGTTCTCGTCGAAGGACTGAAGAGGACCATGATGTTGCCTGCAAGGCAGTTTATGCTTCCTATCATCTGCGGATCAAGGTGGTCAGAAGAAGACTCGGATCGACCAGCATCAAGCCATCACAACCAGCCTCATTTGTACGGGTGTTGTCGATGTGGTCACCATGTTCAATCATGATGAATGCCTGAAGTTCTAGGAAGAGCTCTGGTCACTGGTGAAGATATGCCATCCTGAGCATACATTGAACGCCTTCGATAAGGTTAAGAAACCCAGCAAGGGCAAAATTGGGGAGCACACAAAACGATGGCAACTCGACCCTCGAGGGGAAGCTACGACAACTCCATGGATATTGACAAACGGTTGCTCTTGCGGGGAAGAGGAGGACGACAAGTTGATTGAAACACCACACTGGCTTTTGACTCTGACGACGCTATTCCGGTACCATGGCGAGGAAAAGTACGAAGAGCTGATTGGGGAGGGCGCTTCCTGGCTCCTGTCGAGATTATCCCTGAGTCCAGGAATGGTTTCCAACATTTAGTTCTTTGCGGGAGATGTTTGCCATATCTACACGGCCTACGAGGAAGTTGGCTCATCTCAAGGCGAGATGCTAGCGAACAAACGAGTCGATGAACTTTCCGCCCACGGATGGAACAATGTCTACAAGAAACCATCATCGCTGAAGGCACTAGGCGACGCAAGGACTGGTGTGTTCTGGCATTGACTTGCTTGGGGTGAATGGGCGCAGTTCATTGCCGAGAAGCAGAAGTCTTTTACCTCCATCTCGTCCCGACGATCAAGAGTTGGATCTTTCGCGTCACATCAGTGACGAGATTCCAAGGCGTGCTGATCTGTTCGGCATCACCTTGACCATGCGACAGGACTTCCCCATCCATCTGAACGATACTTGGCCTAGACACCAGTTAGTTCGCAGACATCTCCCTTGTCTAGGCCCGGATACATGGTTCGATGCGACATGGACCTGACAACTAAGACAACCAAACTTCACCACGTTGACACTGTGGTGATCGCCCTTTGAAGAGAGTGTGATGTGGCGACAGTTGTTATCACTTATCCCCCTTCTCTCAGACAGGATCCAAGAAGACAGTGCTGCTCTTTCGTGGGCGTGGATGTCTGACCAGTAAGCGGTCAGGTTTCAGGAGTTATGGATATGTCGTCAATGCTGCTTCTACTCTGCTTGTGGCCTACTTTTCTGTTACCTTGCTCTTTCCGACCTCTGTGCCGGTTACAGAAAACATTCCATCTGATGAGCCGAGACGGCCGAGTATCAACCCTGGACCTCTTGGTGTCGTCAAAGGGCGAGAGCTCGAGATCGATGGTGAAGCGATTCAGTACGAACTGCCATCGGCATAGATTTCGGCATGAGCGGTCCTGTGTTTTCGTCTCAACACAATCACTGCCGGAAGTTTTTGCGATTCCGATGATGAATCAACGCTGCATCCAGAAAGTCGCGTCTTACACAGACCTCTTGGGGGCAGAACACCCTCAAACCTGGTGTTGAACGTTGGTCAGCGCCTATTAACAGCGCTGATAGCAACACCCTGCTCCGCTACGTACTCTCAAAGACGAGTCCCCCAACGACCAACCAATGTGGTTGGGGCAGCCCCTCTAGAGGTCATCATTGTGTTGGATGATGAGGACGAGTTCGCAAAGCTTATCGAAGAGTTCGAAACCGAGAACTCTTCTGACTTGATGGCAAAGTTAGAAGATATCATCGAGAATTCGACGCAAGATGAGGGTTGCCTTCACGGTCAGATGGAGGGCCCCTTCCAATCCCTGGGAAGCTCCAGCTCCCGATGACAACACCCAACAACCCAACATAAATTGGAGGGTCACCACCTTGAAATCAAAAGGCCCTTCAACTCTTCGATTTCCTTCCCCTTGACGAAAACTATTTTCCAGAGAGTCTTGCCATTGCTGCAGTGACTTGCGGGGCGTCCCCTTGCGCATATTTTGAACAGAGAGCAAGGATGCGAATCAGCACGTTTGGTTCGCCGTCAGCTCCCTGACCCTTCAAACGACCTCCCTTGAGCAGGAGGAGGGACAACAGAATCCTCGTGGGGCGGGCTTCGATGACCAGTTCCCACGATGGGATGGTGTGGCAGGGGACATTCATACCAACCTGCCTGTGGCATCCATCGTTGAGTCGTTGAGCCTTTTCAGTCAACCGGAACATGTCGTTCTTCTGCACCCACTTAAAGTCCATATTTCCTGAGATGGTGAGGGATCCTCCGCCTAGTGTAACTTGTCAGACCAGGCAGGATCTACAACCTTGCCCTCTCTTGAGCAACAACAAGACCAGCGCGCGACAGGGCCCAGAACGCGCTACTCGTCCCATAAACCCTGGAACGATGCGAATATGCGAGATTTCGTAATACCGGTCTCGTAAGGATACCAGTCAGAACAGTGAGAATACCATGTCGTCCTCTCCGAAACGAACACACGCTGGCCTCTTTTCACTCGCGCTTCTGAATTGAGTCATCTTGATGATCTGCACACTTCACAATCTTTATCGCGCATATGACGACTCCACGCATCCCCGACGACAATACACTGGTGCCCTTCTCCCCAGTCCTACTTCGGTGCTTATGCTTCGCGGTACCAAGGACAATATGTGTCGAGCTGTTCTTCGACGATTCGAGAAGACCCCATGTTGCGCTCGACGATCTAGCATTCTACCTTCAGCCGACAGAGAGAATCACAATAGTGATACGGGAGACATCGTTTTATTACCATCCATCTAGGGAGTTGCTGACTGCAACTGGATAAATCTGACAGACCCTATTCCCGCCAACGAAGTCACCTAGGAAGATCATGGCCTCGATAGCCTGAGGACAAACACCGCAAAGATACCGGATAGTTCTCAAGAGCAAATGATTTGCTCAACCACCAAGAGCGCTGCAATTATGGCTCTTGGCCCACCACGCTCCACGGACCCCCGCCACGGTCTCCTCGTCATGGTATTCATACCATCGCAAGGTTTCCCCTCCAGACAGCAAGCCTGAGCCTTCACCGTCGCCTTATCCATCATGCCTCCTCAAGTGCCGACCTTTTGGTTAAAGCTTGACCTGAATGACTTCATGCCCAAATCGATGCTGAGTTTCACTCTCCTACATCCGGCACAGGAGACTTTTCACTCGTTGTGCAGACGTCTTTTATGTCTACGCATCTGTGAGGTTCAGATCACAACTAGGACCTATTCGCAAGTCTAGGGCCGCTTGTTAGCCTCCTGAAGGAGCACGGCGAGAGTTCTACAACAATCGAAGACGCATGCATGTCTCACAGAGCCACCATTCTCAAGACAGAGTTCGAGAAGCTTGAGATTTTGGCGGGAATACTGTATCCACGCCCTGGAACGGTCACGACTCCAAGCACACGCAATGTCCAAAAGCATCGAGATCCAATGCCATGGGAATTCTCTCCTAGGGGCCCTGACTGGCACATGTTTGACCTAGGAGCGGCCTTTTATCTTGGGGAACAAGCTATGGTCACGGAACTTGGCCTTCTTTTGCAACGAATCCAAACACTGGTCAACCAAGATTGACCCAAGGTTGTAAAGACTGAGAAGGTGTCAATCTTGATGAGAACCAGGCCCAGGTACACTTCATCTTTATATATACGTCCTTTAACCAACATTCCTGGATCGTCTCACGAGACATCCATGTCGGCAGCAAAGCATCTGCCTTCACCAGCCGTACTCAACTCACGGCATGGCACCGAACATCGTCCTTGCTCACACAGCAACTATGGCTTCTTTTGTCTTGGTGCGTTAGATCATGGGGCATGACC
Source organism: Fusarium duplospermum (assembly GCA_003946985.1). NCBI lineage: Eukaryota > Fungi > Ascomycota > Sordariomycetes > Hypocreales > Nectriaceae > Fusarium > Fusarium duplospermum. The sequence goes on from NKCI01000006.1 coordinate 29,094, forward strand.
ATGACACTATCCGTTCTTCTTGGGAAGCAATTATCATGGGAGGATTTCGACGGCCAGTCTCCCTGAACGGCTGGTAACACTAAAAGCCACTGCCACCACCCCCCTTTCAAAGGCTGGTCATCACGGAACTGATCATGATCACCTGGAGATGAGCTTGGACGACAAGGCTTGCCTCGGCTCTATGTTCTCCATCTACCAGGTTTTTGTCTACCAACATAAGGCTTTCGCGAGTGTAGCCCAGCACGCACCTATTTCATGGCACCTATACTTTGAGGAAGAAGTTGTATCAATGCAACAACCATGTCGCAACACCGCATGTTCTCCCAAAGGACGAAGTCCACCCTGGGAATTTCCGGCCCCCAACCCTTGGGATCCCACAATTCTCGTACCTACTCCAAACCCCTGGGAGGCTCCAGCTGTTTGTTTCTGGAGACTCCTCAAGCACTCAAGTCAAACCAGGTCGCGAAGACGATAGAGTCCATGGAGGGCTCAGGAGACGTGGAGAATTGAGGAAGACAGAACCAACTATACCAAGCATGAGAAGGTTGTCGGCAAGGAAGACAGAACGGGTGTCATTAACCCGGACGGGAGAGAGCTAGGGGAGATGGAGTTTCCGGGGCCGTGGAAGACGGCAACAAAAGACAGCGGTGATGAGACCGTACGGGACAGTCAGGACCAACCACCCTCGCAGTCAGTGGATTGTTTGCCAAATGATTCCAGATGATCTTCTTTTCATCCAGACCAATCCATCGGATCAACTCTTTCAACTCTATGACAGGCTCATGCACAACGAGTCTTGTCAATACCGATCAACAAGTGCAAATCTTTCACCGTCCCCAGTCGCTGACGAGGCTATGAGACTGTCGAGGACGGTCAAGCCGTTTCTGACGGCAAAGATGACCATGGACTTGAGGTCTTGTTTGTAACACGCGAGACCGAAAACCAGGGAGGTCTTGAGACCACGCGGCAAGTGTGTCATTGTCGATACGGTCAACAGCTTGCTCCAACAAGATAATCCAGCAACCACCAGCGCCTATTTCCAAGAGTCGGATGAACGAACTATATTACTTCACCTAGCGAATGATCAGTTCGGCATGCAGGTGTGAAGCACCTCAAGAGTTGCATGAAATGGACCATTGATGAACCCACCCGCGAACCCGAACTACTATTTCCCGACAACTCATTCCCTGTGCCTTGAGCGACAGAGGCTATCAGCGAGAATGACGTGACACGCTCGACGAAGAGTTTGAACCCTTGATGGACCCTCTGGGAATCATTACAATCGCGCGTCCCTGAGGCTATAGCAGATGATGACTGCTCAGAATTGAACACACGGCTCATCGAGACTATCTTATCCCCCACGAACTCATCACGACTCAGATTTGCCCCCCGAGCAAGAGATCCTTGAATTGCGGATGGATGAAGCCCAGACCCTTCAACCGCATCTGAAGGTTCTTGCGATGCAAAAAGACATTCACAAATGCGTCGAATCGCAGGAGGCATGAAAAGACGCCTCACGCGAAATGTCAGCATTGCGATTCTGAGATCCTTCGCCCGCACAATTACCGTTCCTTACGACTACGAGAGCGATATCTCGCCCCTAACGCTCGACAGCGTAGAGGACGACGAGGAGGAAGATCTCTACTCTCCAACATACCCCATCCCCGTCACCGAGCAGAGCGACATCGACCCGTTCCATTCCAGCAGCTGGCCACGACATGTCAACAACTTCCACTTGGACACTAGACGACCTCCGATGACCCCGAGGTAGTGCCATTGAGACGCGGAGCGAGAGACTATGTTTCGCCGCCCTCGAACGCAACCGGGATATTTCCCACCACAATGTCCTCGTCAAGAAGCAAGTTGCCGAAAGTTTTGCTTTCAATTGTGTGGTCAACTCCCGGTATTTCACTATTCATGATCCTGGCCTTGACCACTGGGCATTGGCGACACTGGCTTCTGGAACAGCCAAGCTCTTACATTCGGTCTTGTTTTTACGAGACAGGAGGAAAGACTGAATTGCTTGCTGATGCGCGCTATGGCGCCACATGGAGCTCGCACAGGTCACCACAGAGAATAGTCGTGAGGAAGACTACGAAGCAAAACTTCTCTTGTGGACTTTTCCCAGCTCTCTGTCGACACGACTCAACGTCACTTGTACCAAAGACCATAAACTTGATGGTCTTTTCCGGTTTTCCTACAATGAACCCATCGAATGGAGTTGGAATGGGGTTTCGCCTTGACCACCCCATGAATGGAAGGACGGCACACAGGAATCAATACCTACAACCCTCTGCCGCTTCCCTAATAGTCCACGATGGCACTGGTTCGAGATCCTTGGGAAGTTTCCCGGCCAGTGGCCACGAACCGCACTCGACAGGCTCAACTATCACGTCTTTTCCCAGGCTCATCCAGCCTAACCTCGCTGGCCTGTACTCACGAACCATCCTGCAGAACATCTTTCAATACGCCCATGTTTCAGGATAGCATCCAGGAATAACGTGGAAGGCCCCCACGATACTTGCCTACGCGAGAATGGGGAGCGTTCAGTCGCCCCTGTATTGAGGACACAACATGATGGTAGAATCATAGTTTCAAGTTATTTAGCCTCATAGCATACCCAAAGGTAGATCAAGGCAACCCAGAAAGAGATATACAGTATTAAACACAATCAGCCATCATGTGAGAATCATAGAACTCAAACAATTAAAAATGAAAGGCATTCAAAATCAAAGATCTGAAGTTCGGTTTCACGTGAGATTCAACTATACACATATCTTGAACAATTACAACATCCCTCCTCAGTCACCAACACCTTTAAATAATCATCCAAGGGTATCCTTCCACACAAGTCACAAACTCAACACCCCCCGTTTACTTTGCAAGCTGCGAAGCCTCGACACCCGCCCCCTCAATCTTCTCAACCACACAAGCAGTCCCATACGCACTAGCCTGCGCAAACCCACCCAAATCCCCCGTCTCGAAGCGCAGACAGATGATGGCGTTACCCCCTCGCTTCTTGGTCTCCTCGACAACACGGCTGATGGAGTCGTTGCGGCAAGAATACAACATCGAGGTGAACCAGGTAAGTTCCCCGCCTGCCATGCTCTTGATGACCATGCCGATTCCTGCGGCGATGTTGCGCGAGCGCACGGTTATGCCGTAGACGGCGCCGAGGACTTTGACTACGCGGTAGCCGGGGAGGTCCATCATTGCTGTATGATTGTTAGTGAGAAGGATCTTTGTTTCTTATGTGGATAGGCTCACTTGTGGTGACGATTCCGTCTGTCTCGGTGACTAGATCCAAGTGTGAACATAAGACTCCGATGAGAATGTATACTAGGTGAATTCACTTACAACAATGCAAATCAGATAGTTGAGGAGGAATATTGGCGACTTCGCCCTCCTTTCCGTGGTGCTGCTCCTTGGTTGAACCGAAGACCATTTTGGCGTAGACGATGTAAATACTGAATGATGGAGATAAATTATCGTGTATAATAACACAAGTGTGTGTCTTGTAATAATAGAATGTCAAATCTGATCATGATGCAAAAAAAAACGAGGGACTGGAGTGGTATTTAAATACCCCTACGGTATCAAAGCGAAAAAGCCATAATCAATGCATCGAAAGCCTCAAAATACAAAGCTACGGCATGGTGATGCGGTATCATCCAATGCTCCCCTCTCGCATTCGTCGTATTCCCTCGTGAAAGTGGCTGGGGTCACTGTTAGAGTGCCGATCAGCCGCCCCAGATCTTCTCGTTTAGGCCGCATTCGCGTGGCGGAGTAATTGGAATGCCTGGTAGGGCTGTTTCAGTTCCCACGTGATTATGCCTTGACTTGCGTTTTTCCCTCTGATAACAACGTAAATCAGTTGGTTCTTGTCGGGGCTGTCGGTCCTCGTGACCCGAAGCTCCGCCCGGGAGTGGGGCCGTACGGAGATGTTCGATTCCGGGATTGACGGGGAATATTCTGAGGGTATCAACAGTTTCAAGTGAGAAAGTGCTAATATTCCTAACCAAATTGTACAAACTAGAATACCATCAACTAAATACGGCTCTCATCCAAATATGCAGTCATCGTCATGTCATGTACACTCATACATCATCATCTACCCCCAAAAAGAACGGCTCGACCTCTTCCTGCTAGCTCTCTTTCTCCTTCCAAACTTCTTAACCCTCTTCGCATCTCTGGCATGCAGCATAACCGCACTCAAACCACGCTTTCCACCACCGCCTTCAACATCAGCAGCCTCTATATCGCCGCAATCAGGTCTCTCGAGCCTGTTGGCAAAAGTGTCGACGGCCCAGAGGAGAACACCGTTTGTCCACCCGAAACCCTCGACGACTTCGTACTCGCCGCCGCCGCCCGCGACGTTTGTGGCGTTGTCGGCGTACTTTTCAAACATGATGCCTTCGTCGGCGTCTGAGAGGCCGCGGAGTTGCGGTGTTTCCGATGTGGAACCGCCTGTTGCGTACCATGTGCAAAAGGTCGAGTCGAGGTATCTCTGTCCGAGCTTGAGGGCAAGACGACGAAGTTCGACGAAGGAAGGATCCATGATGCCAAAGGTTGGGGGAACATTCTGTAGGCCTGCCATGAGGATGTGCATCAGCGGCGGCCAGACGTTGGGCTGGTCCCATTGCTGTCCGGTGCGGAAGTTTGTTGCGGGGATGCCGCCGGCTTTTGTGTCGAGGTACTCGGCGACGCGGCTGTAGGCGTTGAGGACCGCAAAGGGGTTCCTCATGAGGTAGTCGGGTGCGGCGCCCAGCCAGAAGGGATAGAACTGGGACACGCTGAAGAGAACCTGCTTGCCCTTGGAAGCGGTTGTCTTTTCGATGTTCTCCGTGTCTTCGTCTTCGGGTACGTAGATGTACTGGGACTGGGATGTAATGTTGTAGTCAAAGTAGCTCCAGAGCGTCTCGTTCCAGAGGAAGGTCGTCATGGCGTAGCTGCGGTTGGAGGCTACCTCGCGCCATTGCTCGCTGGCACTCGTGTTACCGGCATTTGCGTAAAAGTCGGCAATGGCAATCTCATTTCCGTAAAGAATGGAGTTGAGATCCACAGGGATGATCTCCCTGGTGTTGAGATATCGGAGAGGGAAGTAGTTATCCCTCGCAGCATCCTCAGGTCGCGCGATCCATCGCGATGTATAATCCCAACCACTCTCGGCACCACTGGCAAGGTTACCATACAGCGTCTCCTTTTGTTTCTCATCAAGCTTTTCCCCCTCGGGGTAGACATCTCCCTCGGCCGAGCAGTAGGATTTGTTGTTGGCAGTGACATAGTCTTCTCGGTAAGACTCTGGCCGGGGACGGGTGTTGGAGACGTCATAACTGTAGAGTTCAGGTTAGTCCGGATGCTACGGGGGAGAGACATCTCGTATTCATACCGGTTCAGGAGGAAGGTTTCATTATTGATGTAGACCTCGACAGTACGATTGGTCATCCAGAACTCATGCTCCTTGACCAGCAAGGGCAAGGCACGTTCGAGGATGTCGGTGTCGTTGGTGTGCTGGACGTAGATCTTGACCATCTGGGCTAGCAGAGGCGGCTGGGACCGGTTGAGGTAGTAGATGCGAGCTCCATTGGGCACGAAGCCATACTCTTCGACAAAGTCAAGGAAGTTCTCAATCGTGTTCTTGGCAATCTCGACAAAGGAACCACCGGTGCGGAGCAGACCCTCGAGGATCCAGTATGAATCCCAGTAGTAGGGCTCTCTAAACCGACCACCAGCGACGACAAAGGTGCGGTTGATGGGGATGAAACTGTTCGGGCACTCTGTGCAGTTATTGGAGTCGCTGTTGTAGCGACGGGTCAGATCAGGCCAAATGTCAATGACCTTTTCTGTAAACTCCTTGATGACAGTATCGTCAATCTTGTCAAGGAACTCGGGATCCGTCTCAAGCTCATCCTCAGGTACTTCTTCAAGCTCACCACCAGCATCGGCAAAATTCTCATCGAGAAAGTCCGCGAGTGCCGAATTATTTCGAAGAGGTTTTTCGAGCTTGTCAAACGCCTCTTGGATCTCCTCCAGAGGTCGAATGGCTGGCCTGCGAAGCGTGTTAGTGCAAGTGGGCCATTGAAGTGAGACAACAACAAACGTACATGTCGACAAAGGTCTTGGAGTCGCTAAATGGTTGCGCAAGCTCAACCTGCTCGAGGATATCACCGTGGCAGTAAATGGGTGAGTCGCACGGCGCAATTACAGAGCCATTGACATAGAGAGCGGACACGGCCGTGACCGAAGCGGCCAGTGCCGTCGCAACATGTCTCACCGCACCCATTGTTGTCGACTGAAGCTTTCCTTGATGAAATCTACCTCAAGAGAAGAGCTGTAGAGGTGAATTGACTGAAGAAAAGAGGACAATTGAGAGGGACAAAGCTGCGTATATATGCGATGCGACCAAAAAGTCACTGACTCGGCCAAGCACGGCATGACATGATGCCCAGTATCCCTCAGCAGGAAGTAACTGTTCACTTCCCCCCAGCTGTGAGCAGGCTTTCCATGCTGGCCAGCCCAGAAAGGAAGCTGTTTTGGACGACGATCACCCTCCACAATGCACCACCTCCACCACGAAGCATGGGGCGACCTTTACAGATTTGCGTCGAGATTCTAGCGGGGAACGGACGAGGAGAAGCTGCCAAGGGCTTTGGTTTTTCGTCATTCAAGTCATTATGCGTCTCCTAATCATCTTGGCCTTGTCATTCAACTTGAGGCCAGTTTCAATTCAAAGCTTGGCCGATGAAGCTCTCTACTCTTCATCCTCAATAATACCTGACCTTCAAGGATCATCATGATCATGCCCCCGAATTCGGCCCGTCCTTTAAGGCTTGGCCATCTCGACCAGTGACGTGATGCCGAGACAAGGCCTCACCCCAGACGCCACAGCCAAACGTGGGGAAACCAGCAAAAAAAACGCTGCCTACGACATCCTTGTCTGTTTTGTGTCCCCGCAGTTCGGCACATCACCATTGTCGTTTTGGCCGATTGGTCCGTGACGTCAGGGAAGTCTTTTCAGCTCAACGTTGAGAAAGAAAACGTTTGTGCTTTTTGGCTGCATTTTCCGGGTTTCGTTTAGAGTGCGGAATTTGAATCCTATGAGCTTGACGCGCGGTCATTGACGTGTCAGCGGCGTTGTCTTGGCTGTCCCAAACTTGGATGAGAGAGAAATGCATCACAGACGTTTTGTTTTGAACGGCAGGATACCTCGTTGCAGGGAATAAGACGGACTTCCCGAGTGAGTGAAACGATTTGCTTCTAGAACTTGATTCAACGACAGCTGAAAACCCCCAACAACTTCTGAATGTGTGGACGACTACAAGCTATGCATCTCCACTCCATCTCAATGCTACTCGGCCAAATTGCTTATTCTTTAATTTATGTTAGTTCATCTTACATGAGCCAAGTCGGCCTTACTTTAACAATAACGCCGGCACCGAGTCAGACTGCGAGTCTGGACCAACAGGTTGGACTAACGGAAGAGCATTGGCATATCCCTTATAAACAGCAGCGGTTAAGATATTAAAATCATGAAAAGAGCTAAAATATTATCCTCTATTAGGCCATCTTTAATTATTTTAGGGTTTTGTCTATAAACTATTATAATATTAAGGAAAAGTCTTCAAGAGGACTTGACTAAGGCTTTACCTCTGTGGTGCCTTTATTTCCTAACCTGTGCGCTTGTTGGATTGGGAAGGGGGGACGAGTTGATACTCCGACAGCCTCATTATTCTGCTAGTATCATGTCCGCCGTCCATGGCTTGTAGGTCACCTCACGCCAGCCATAGCCACGAGCGTGAATAATGTCTGCGAGGTCGACCAACACTCCACTCTTCCAGTTCCTGGCCGCGGGCGACAGGTTATGGCTGAAGCCCGTGAGCCAGCAGAAGCGGTCCACCTCCTCTACTACGGCCTCATCGTTCTCCCCCTCCTCGACGTACTCGTAAACAATAGCCGTGTACTCTTTACTGGCTGATATGGATCTCTTGATCTTTGAGACTGTGTAAGGTTGTGCCCTCAGTCTGATTGGGAGACTCTTGAATACCTCGCCACTAAACTTTAGCCACCCATAGCACTTTCTGAAGCGAGGCATAGACGTAACATCCGCTGCCTCGAGGTCTTCTGGGAAAGACGCCAGGTGAGCCTCGTCGGAGAACCAGAAGAGGTTGTACCGTGCTTCCTGCTTGGTTTTAGGGTTCGCAAGGACCCGGATCGGCTTGGACTCTGCAGCAGCCTGCGCAATGGCTGCCTCTATCATTTGAAGGACAGCAGCGTTTTGGCATTCTCGCTGGGCGGCGTAGTAGTGACGGAAGTCCGGGGGCCCCGTGTCCCAAAACTAAGAAGGGAGTCAACATGAATTCACGGTAATGTTTGGCGACAGCACTCACCACCTTCAAGGCAAATGGTCCCGTCTCGCCGAACCAGACCTTCCAAACATATCCATCGAGTCCACCGCCGAGTTTGCGCTCCCAAACTATCGTGCTGAAGTCAAAGGTACACTGTCGCAGATGTGGCCGCTTGAAGTCTTGCTCTGTGCACGATGGAGGACCATTCATGGGCTTATCATCGAGGAACGGCACCTGCATGGCTCGTTCCCAGACAAGATCGGGCATCGGGCCCAGCCGCTGTGCTTGTCGAAGTCTTGATGCGCGATCCATAGTAATTAAGGAGAGGCGGTGTTTGAAGAGCTCAAAGGGAGAAGGGAAGGTGTAAAGGCGTGAATGTCAGGTTGCTTGCTCGGTGGGGCTTGGTATGTTGAATAAGGTACGTACCTCTCTCTGTACTAGAAAGTTACCTAGGTACCTAGTACCTAGGTAACCTACCTACCTAGGGAATATGTGCACTTTACGTTTGACACGCGTTTCACATAGATTATAGCCCAGTGTGAGTACTAGATATGGATTTAAAAAAGATATAATAAAGCCTTAGAATAAAATTTAAGTAATCATAGTATTGATTTTACCATAGTTTTCTTTAAGTATTAGAGAACTGCTATCAAAAGGAGTAAACGGCGTGCAGAAGACACTCGAGGAGCCCTTCATTCACCCTAATTTCCTCCTCCAATCCGAACAGACTTACAACATAATCCGTGCACCTACTCCATCGTTCGTCAATCCAGATGGTCTGAAAGGCGCAGTCAATTTCCATCTAACCTTGCCTATACCTCGAATCGGGTGGCCGATGCAGCCAAAGTTCGAGAGCAGGGGGGAGACATGCATGATGTTCGAAATGCGAACGTCGGGCTCTAGCGATTGGCCCACCAACACCTCCCTGGCGACCACACACGAGAAGTTCAACAAATGAGGCAATCCCAATGTTGGAATCTTCGTTGCTTCAAGAGGAGAAGAGGAAATTCCGAAATTCGAATTAATCCTGGTAGTTCCTAAGCTCGTCCTAACTGGGAGCAAAGCCTTCCGTGTCTTCAGCGAGTTGTAAAAATGCCACCCAGCGTTAGAGGAGATTCGGGGATATAAACTGGCCCTTCTTCTCCCTGTGAGGAACCAGGAAGTCTGGATAGATCCACGAGTATCTAAGTAACACACTGTCTTATTGTCTACTCTTTAACTTGACTTGCTTCTGGACAAAGATGCTAACTCTTCTTCACGTGCTCACGAGGTCGAACGTCAATGTCGATAGCAGCCTTGTCCCCAGAGGGGGAAACTCGACTGTTAACACGGATGTACAGGCGCCTGCGGCCTGGCGGCCGTGGCAAGGATTCGATTATGCCACCCTGACAACAATTTTCCGGCGGGATCTCGACAGGGAGTATGTCGGTTCGGCAAAGCCTGAGCCGCTGCCACAAGACCTGTGCATCTTCAACGAGGAGACTCTGGATGACGTCTTGCGGAGGTTTGAGATCCCCATTGTGAACTACTGTTTGAATAAAAGGGACGGGATTCCACACTTCGGTCGAGGGAGCCGATGCGGAACGACTTATAAGCCGGACTGGTCTGTCATCTCCCCTCTTCGTCTGAGCCAGGACCAATGCTTTGTCAACATTCTCCCTGGAGACACCAAGCTCGGCAAGAAATGGTGGCCTACAATGGGGAGAGAGGGCGGCGCCCGTTGGATTGAGTGGCAGAAGGTCATTACCCAGATCGTCACCTACATGGCCGACAACAACTCCCGATATGGCTTTATTCTATCAGACGAGTGCCTTGTTGCCCTCAGGCTCACTCGTAAGCGTTCCCCCGACACTTTGTTTACGGGACGTACCCCTCGGGTGACTACCGGCCACGTCAGGTATACATCTGACGCCTCGATGGAGGATGGCTCTATGTATGAGGACACCAACCCACTCCACTGGCATTATGAAGACCTGGAGTACGTCACCGTCCCATGGGGGGCACATGGATCAAACCGGCTTACGACCAAGTTGACGCTCTGGTTCCTGGCTATGATGGCTACCAACGGCGACATATTCCTCGACTATTCGTACCCAGACTTGGATAGCTGGCGCAGCACCGAAAGCGGCTACTACATCCACAATACGTCAGGCGCTAAGAAGTCTAGACTTTCCAGGGGAGACCTAGTCCAGGAGCCCGATCTTGGACAAGCAACACAGAACTGGGACGGTGCCGGCGAGCACGAAGAGTGGGATCGTGACGAACCCTCCTTCAGCCAAATAAGCGACGACTTTGGTGGGGACCAGCTTGGCAACTATGGTGACGGGGAAGAGGAAGAAGAAGAAGGGGCGGAGGCCAGCGGCGGCGAAGATGACGATGACGACGAGGGAAGTGAGGATGAGCAGGCTGAAGGAGAGGCGGGGAGCTCATCTCGACCCCAAAAGAAGTCCATCGAAGTCAGGATCCAGAAGTCCAAGTCCGGCAAGGGCCTCTATTTCCTGGATGCGAAGAAGCACAAGAAGAAGACCACCAAGAAGGAATGGACTAAAATCGAAGGTGGTTTTATGCTTCAGGGCAAGAAGCATGTCTACTTCGCCAAGAAGTTTCCCTAGATCTGTGACTAGGGTATCTCATCAGCCCTAGCTTGGTCGAGAGACCGAAAGGTAAGTAAGTTGCCAGAACAGCCAAGTCGAGGCCCCCGTTAGCCTAGGCCAGTCACAGACTAATCATAACCATAGTCCTACTGTAACCAACTGTAACCCAAATCCTAAAATACTCCAACTATCACCTTCATTCTCACCTAAACATCGGCCAATGATGTGTAAAGGGCGGTTAGCCGACAAGGGACTTGTTCGTGGGTTGGGGGTTGGAGGGTCGAGAGGTTAGCTTCCGCAACAAAACGCAACAGTCAGGGACTCGCTCAAGCATTCATTCTCTTTATACTACTATCTTGCCTCTGGACTCAACCTATAATGGAGCCAAGTGACTACCTGCTCTCGTCCGTGATATTGTCCAAAGATGGTCGTTCCTTTCTCTCTTGAGTGGCTACAATATCTAGAGCTCCTAATAGTCGACATCACGACATCATGCACTGGCAAAGATGGTGGTCCCCTCGAGACAACCAACAATCGCATCCTCAGCGATCAAGACAGCTCCTGCGGAGCAAAGATCCACATCTTGAAAACTCCGGACAGCCTGCCTAAATAATCCCTGTCGTCGAACTTGGGCTGAGGTCTGGGCTCCCCACCCGTCTCCCGAATTGGAATGGCGGAGGGAAACAACGAGGCAACCGCATATGGACCAAGTTCGGGCGCTTAACTATCATGTGCGAGTGAGACTTGGAATTTGGGAACATTGGTGTATATCTACCCCCAGACGCCCAAGTCAGAAGCTGTAGAGTGGTACATGGTCATGCCGTCGAAGTGAGCTCAGGCCCTTCTTACGCTCTCGCAGCCCCTACCACGAGCGACGCTGCCAAGTTTCCAATAACCGCCGCGTGTCACTGTCCTCCACGCTGACATCGCATTGCCCATGGCTACACTTGGGAGCATCCTAGACGATATGGGGTCAATCATCCAGAGTATAGAAGCCATCGCGCCAAGGCTGCAGAATCCCCGTCTTCGCCCCTCCGATCAGGAGGTTACACAGCTTCACGAGCTGGCAACTAGTATGCTTGAACAAGCGCAATGCCTTCGCGACAAGTCCATATCTTGCGCCTCAGCATGGACGTCGGAAATTTTCCAGAAATCCGACGAGCACATGTCGCGGGTACATTCCACTATCAGAACTGCAGCTCAAGGCAAGGTGAAGTGGTCGATCCTCAGGAGAAACCTAGCGGCCATCTACCAAGGACACTCAGCCTCAGTTGTCGATTCACCCTCGCTCAAAGCGAGGAAGGCGAGAAAAGCGCAAAAGGGCCTCACACTCCGCAGCTTGGGAGCGGGCGCCATCCTGGCGTGGGGTGTATCCTTGCCACCGAGTTTGTGGGAGGAGATGGACCAGCTTGTATTCAATGACGTTACCAAACAAATGTCCGAGGCAGCAGTTGGCAGCGAGCCTATCGCAGAGATAGCACTGAATGCTCAGGACATAATCCGTGATTTGGGTAATGAAGAGCCCTTTTGCGGGATCGAGTCGTATCATCATTTCGTCCATGGTGAGTCAGAAACGCGAATCCATGCCACGATGAAGAACATTGCTGAGTTGCGCAGAGGTCGATGAACTCGTACACAAGCAACCCAACCAGCATCCCTTTAAGAAGCGAAGGCTCGATGACAATCAAGGCTTTCAGGGCCCTGATTTCTCGGTGCATCCGGAACCGCGCAATGGAGAAAACCACTTGCTCGCGAGCCAAACCATCTTGGCCGTACCGGACATGCGCTCAGGAAGCACATGTCCAGATGAAGCGCTTCCCGTAAACAACGCTCCCGACTGTAGGTGGACAAAGTCCCAGCCCAACTTGCTTATCGGAAAGGTGACCAATCTGCTAACGAATGGGGTACGAAGTGCCTATTGTGCAGGTGCGTTGTGATGTGCCGGAGGAGAAACTGGCAGATTTACTGAAACTACGCCAGGCGGGGAGTGGTGATGAGCTATCGCCCATCACGTTGGGCATCCCCACTGACGAGCTTCCAGGATTTGTCTTCTTCAGTGTATCGAGGCTAGCCACGATTCGATATATTTTCGAGGGCGGGATCGAAGCTAGCGTTTCGCAATAAATTTGACTTGGACCACCATGGCTTCGAAGGGGCACCCAGCGGGTACGAGCCCAACGTAGGAGCCCACGGCCCTCACCACGTCCCACACAGGGCCTTTCTTTTCCCTTGTGGCCTCGCCTTGGTTAGCTGCTTCACTTCGTAATACTCGTATGCATCCGAATTGAGACATTCCCTTTTGGGGTTTAAAGAGGATGATGCGGTCGGTCGGATCGGACTCGTAGACGCGAGCCATAACGATTTCGAAGCCATTGTCATCGCTTTGCGAGATTGGAAAATTTGTGCCGAACTTGAACAGATGCCTCGTCAGCAAGCTAGAAGGCACACGAGATATCATTTCGAGAAGGGGAGCAGACTTCTTTTGTGACAAGCTCGGCCAGACTGTCGTCGTTGTCTTCCACGCCTTCAGGGAGGCGTACGGCACGTGGGGTCTCCATGTTTCCACGCTGAGAGTAGAGAACCAAGAATAACCAAAGATGTCGGCGAGAGGATTACCGACGACAGAGAAAGAAAGGTAACGCGGCCATTTGATGAAATGAGGGAGGTTGCATGATAGCCTGACCAACCCAGTAGGTATCTGGTTAGGTAGCTGGAGGAATGGAGATTTATTCCGCCCGACGGCGCTAAGCCCAAAATGTGAATGACCCCACGGTCTGGGTTGGGGTAGCTGACAAGCCAGCCTCTCAGGGTTCATCCATAATAAGTGTGCTTCTGTCTCTTATGGCCAGGTTAAGTCGGCTTCTTTGAGTACTCAATAGTAGTTTCATCTATTCCTTCTTTGCACTAGGGTACGACTATTGAGGTACATAGACGCTTCCCTTTCCAACCTGCTGCTTCGAACTCAGATCCTCCTTCTCAGCAAGAACCTTATCAAACACCACCCTCAGCCGCTTCAGAACCTCTTCCTCGTTCTGCGCAACTTGGTAGTGCGTCACAAGCCGGTTACACATAAACTTGAGACCCTCCTCCTTGCCAATTTCGATGAACCGCTTCTCACTACATCCAGCGGCCTTGAGGTCCAGCCACACCATGTTGGTTTCCGTTGGTTCTTCGACTTTGCCGCCTAGACTGGCCCAGAGAGCGTCGACCTTACGGGCTGTCTCGTGAGAAGCCTTGAGTGGTCCATCTTCGCCGTTAGGTGACGCGCCGAACGTCTGCTCGACGGCGACGCGACCAGCTGAGGTCACAACGCCGGACTGACGAAGACCACCACCGATGGACTTGCGGGTCCAGCGGGCATGCTTGATCGTGGCCTTTGAACCCACGAGGACACTTCCAACAGGTGCACCAAGACCCTTGGATAGGCAAAGGGTGACAGTATCAAAGTAGGAGCAATACTCGGGCAAGGAACCGGCTCCAGAGACGACAGCCTCCCAGAGGCGGGCGCCGTCGAGGTGCAACTTGATACCGTGCTCTTTAGCAAACTCGGAGATGCGCTTTACCTCGCTGAGAGGCATTACCATGCCATGGAGGGTATTTTCGAGACTGATAACTCGCGTGGGGCAGCCGTGGACGTCATCATCCAGCACAGCGTTCGCCATGATCTCCTCAAGAGTCATGTATCTTCCATTCTTGGGCACGATGGGCTGAATCTGAGCGCCCGTAAGAGCCGAGGTGCTGTCATTTGTTAATCAAAAAGTCTAGGTTAGGTTTGAGGAGTACGAACCCGCCGGCCTCAGAGGTAAAGATGTGAGCACGATAGTCGCAAATCACAGAGTGAGGAGGCTGTGTGAGGAGAGATCTCAAGGCCAACTGGTTACCCATGGTTCCCGAGAGAACAAACAAACCGGCTTCCTTGCCAGTTCGTCCAGCGACATAATCTTCGAGATCATTCGTAGCAGGATCCTCCTGGAAGACGTCGTCAAGGAGGGAGCATGACTGGATAGCCTGCAGCATAGCTGGGGTGGGAGTTGTCACCACATCACCTGTATGCCATGTCAATCATAAGTTCAAACCCATTTGAAGGATGGCGTACTTCGCAGGTCAAAAGCAGCTGGACCTTTTGCGCCAATCCAGGCATTGTGTGTCTTTTCCGAAGCTACAATTGAATCTCCCATGGTTACAGAAGATGAGGCAAAGAAACGATGCGGGGATGTCACAGAGCGGGTCAAGGTAATTGCCGAGAATCGTATCGTCGATGAGGGTGAATTGTAACGAGAGAGACAGGATGAAACGAGTCGAGATGAGGGTCTCATGTTGAGTTTGACGTGTCGGATAATGCACCACGGACAATAATGCGATATCTCCGGACACGGAGAAGGTTGAGGGGGAACACCGAGTCGTCTTGGCTGTTGGCAACCGTCGATAGAGCCGATACCCGCCCCATCTCGGCTCCGGCAACGGGGGGATCCCCCGCAATTGTGCATGTCAAAGGGCGCGCCTGTAGAGGGCGCGATAACAGATTAATGTCGTGGCAGGTTTATCGCAGGTGGTTTACTTTCAAGTCCTCAGTGAGGTTATTCACAACTTCAGGTTCAACCTTGAATTGGTGAGCACTATCTACCACTCCATCAGGAGAGCTTGCCATCCATGGGGGTGTTGTCCCCTTGTTTATGTTTCAAGATCTTGAAAAGAACTAACGGGACTGAGCAAAACGTTTGCGAAAAAAAGCAGGGGTTATGAGACCCTTCCCGCTTGGCTTCAGCTGCCAGTAAGCCTGACGAGGCATGCATTCTCCAATTCGGCTCAGCCCTACAATCTCAAGCCCAATGTCAGCTCCGCCACTGTCTCTGGCGTAATGAGGCTGTGAATCTCGAAACAAACAAAAATCCAATAGGATCAGCATCCATGGGACTTCCCCTCCCCGCAAGAGATGGCCAAGAGTGGTGGCCTGTTCTCCAGCCAGGCATCAGTATCCGAAAATGCCCACGATGGTAACATCCACCAGCAACGGCACTTACTTCTCATCTGCCGAAAATACAACAAACCGATAACCCCTCCCGTAGTAAAAGCAAAGAAATTAAAAAAAGGCGTTCTACTCCTTTTAAATTGCATCGCTCAGGAACGCCGTAATCTCTGGCCAATGGCCGTCACACCAGCTCATCAAACCTGCAGTGAGCCACATGCCACCGAGGCGGCGGCCGCCCCTAGTGAGCACCGTTCGTATAAAGGGACTTTGCTCGAGTCCTGACAAGGTGCTGACTGTAAAGGATTGTCTGAATCACGATCTCCTGCGTTAGGATCCTTGCTTATGCGTGCTGCTGCGCCTTTCTTCCTCTTGAGCGCATCATGGACTGATACGAAAACTTAACTCTCTCTCTTTCTCACTGTCACTCGTTTTTCTGCTGTGGTAATTGTTTCCACCATGGCAGCTTTCTATCGTCCATCTGGGTTCTTATTCTTGATACCGCTTATTTGTCTTGTATGGCTTCTCGCAAAGCAGCCCCTCTTGGACCGCTCAGACGTCCACCGCATCACAGACGCCGACATCAGCGTGTCTCTCGTCCTCCCACGCCTCGATTTTTCTTCTCGCCCTCATCACGAGTACTATGCCTCGGACGCTGCTAAGAGTTTATGCGCTGCGCATGGCTACTCGGTGTTTCGTCCCCGCGCCGATGCCCCTGGCGGCCGCCGCAAGATCTACGACTTGTTCATGGTCAACACGGAGCTTGACTTTCTCGAGATTCGACTAAAGACTCTATACGACCATGTCGACTACTTTGTCATTGTTGAAGCGCCTCTAACGTTTCAGGGCGGTCCTAAAAACCTCACCATTCGTAATAACTGGGAGCGCTTTAAGCCGTACCACGACAAGATGATCTACCACGAGCTCGAGTATCCGAAGGACTTTAAGCCGCTCCGGCATTGGGATCGAGAGGACCTTCAGCGCAACGCCATGTTTGAACAGGTCTTTCCCAAACTCTCAGGTCCTCAAATTCCTGTCGATGGCGATGTACTCCTCGTGGCCGATGTCGATGAGATCCCACGTCCCGCGACGCTCCTTGTTCTCCGGACGTGCAACTTCCCTCGGCGCCTCACGTTGGCATCCAAGTTCTACTACTACTCGTTTCAGTTCCTCCACGAAGGTCCCGAGTGGCCTTTCCCCCAGGCGACCTACTACAGCGGGATGCGCGGCACAATCCTCCCCGGAAACCTGCGCACCGGTGACGCAGGGGTACCTTTTCTTCGAGATCTAGAAAAGGGCGTACTAGCCAATGCAGGATGGCACTGCAGTTCCTGCTTCGCAACAGTAGACCAGTTCCTCAACAAGATGGCAAGCTTCTCACACGAGTGGATGAACCACGAGTCGTTCCGGAACCGGGACCGAATCGCCGCCGCCGTACGCCAAGGTGTCGATCTCTGGGGTCGCAAGGTGGACAAGTTCCGACGCATTGAGAACAATGTCGATCTTCCAAGGTGTCTACTCCAAGACAGGGAGAGGTTCAGGTATATGCTGAATAGGGATGGTGAGACGGCGGGGTTTACCGACTATCCATGATGAGATGAAAGGTTTTCTCATGATTGTACGTTTTGGACAAAGGGGTTTCGCGTTGTGTTTTTTGTACTATATCGTCCAGGAGTTTTAGGATAATAATACCCTCGGTTTTTCCAATCTCTCAAACAATTCGAGCCAAGGAAACTTGACTCAACCCGTTCGTCAGGATATACACTAACAATCAACCCCCCTGAACTTGGCATGATCTGACAAACTGAGCCCGCGCAAAAGTTCGTGGCCAACGGGAAGCTCCATTCCACTAAGAAGGGCTTTCCTTTGCCCTAAGGGTTTCGCCGGATCCGGCGTGTGTGAGTGAGGGCATTCTTGTAAATAAAGGGATGGAATGTGCCGCAGCACGTGAGCCATGACAACGACAACTCTCCCTGAACAAACTCCTCAGTCATTCTTTCAGCTTGGCATCTTCAAGCGTTAAACCAGAAGAAAACACCAATTGCAGCAGCAACTTCGACGTTTACCAGTCACATCCCATCTTCAGCTTCTCACTGGCCAACCCATCAGAGACAACTGAACTGTTCCCCCCCAATGAGAATCTCGAAGAATGAATCGAAAGAAAGACCAGGGGGCTTCCCCCCTCCTCGGCAAAGGAAGAGGAGGAGAAAATCAAGGGCCCCATTTTCTGGCAAAAAAAAAAGCCATGCCGTTCTAGCGCAAGAGGTACGATTCGCTGACAATCGCCGGCCGCGCTCCAATGAAAAGGCCAAATCCACCTTTTCTCATCGACTGTGAATTCCAGCTCATCTCCCAGGGGTTGGGTTAAGTCAATAGCATTTCTATCCCTTTTTTCCCCTTTTGTATTCTTTTCTCTTCCGATATTCCTTTCTTTCTATTCTCTTCTTTTCTTCTTATTCCTTTTTTCAACTCGTATTTTTCTTGCTTTTCCTCATCGTCGTCGTCGTCATGTTACTCTCGCCTACTTGCATAGGCCCCGCCCCGTCCCCGACAGCCCTGCCGCTCCGCCTCCGTCCGTTCACCGCCGTCCCCGTTCAGTCGGAGCCTCCGAGGGCAGTCTGATCACGAGAGACCGAGTGCAACCCTTCGGGGTCTGTTAATACCGAGACGTCAGACGAAAGAAACTTGAAAGATATACATTGTATCCAAGACGACGACGACGACGAAGACAGCCAAACACCAATGGAATCATCCCGACCTCGAGAAAGAAAACCAAAGCCCCCCGTCCATCGGAAGCACTTGGCCGGACAAGAAAACACCAGCACCCAGTCAGAAGCACCCACGATAGTTGACCCCCCCTTCCCCCTCGACCTGCAACTGCACACTTGCTGCTGCATCCAGACACACCAGTTCGTTTCGCTCGGCCGGGCGCGTGTCTATGTATGGATGGATGTATGTGGGTGCGCGGAACGGGGAGAGCGGGGGGGCGGGATCCATCATCGGACTGATTGATTGATTGATTGACTGACAGGGCAGGGCAAGGGCGGGCAGGGCAAGAAGCAGGGCCTCTCTCTCGCTGGCCTCCCCTCTGTCTGGCTGATGTCTGGCTGGCCGCCTGCCAGAAGGCGGCGTGCGGCGCTTGTCAACTGCAGCGATGAGTTGGCCAACGCATCAAGTGGTCCGTGTGTAGCCTCCATCCCAGACTCCCCAGAAATGCCAGAGCAGAGTTTCCCTCAACAACCCCCCTCTCCTCTCCTCTCTCCCCTCTCGTCCCTTTAACTACACTTATCGCTTGCTTCCATGTTTGTTGTTCATCTTGATCTCTTCGTTCCCCTCGCAGCCTCGCCACTGTCCCTTGGAACGACTCAAAAGGACCTCTTCCCCGTCTGGAATCTGGCTACACCAACATCTACACCCCTGTCATCGTCACCTGCACTGGACCATCCTCCTCCGCCTCACCAGGACCATGGAACTCGACCCATGCCATCCGGCTCACTCACTCTCACAGTTTTTTACCGCCCTGGATCTCCCAAGGAATGCCCCTTGGACTCAATTTCTCTTCATTTCAATGCATCTTGACCAGTTTGCCAACGACAAACACCCAGACACTGAATCCCGGTTACATCAAAGCTGCATCTTCATCTCAATTCCCTGTCTATCAACCCACGCCTCTTCCGCTGGTTATTGTGCCAAATCCTCACCAAGCAATTTCATAGCGACATCATCATTCAGTCATCAGCCGTTTCCTCAGCCGCTTGCAGGAGTACTCATACAAGCTCGTCGCCGAAATCATTGCCCGTGCTTACTTATTCAAACATTCGTGTCCCAGCCAAGAAACAAGACGTCCAAGAATCATATCATCGTCGTCGTCGTCAACAGAAATCCCGGCAGCACCAACGACAACACCAGCCATGGACTCGGCGCAAAATCTGCATCCACTGGCAAGCGCCAGCTCTTGTGCATGGAACCCTTATTCCTCGGAGAATGCCCTCTCCGCCATTCTAGCCAGTGCTGAATTTTCTCACCCATGCCAGCTCATGCTCCATCAACAAAGAAAAAAAAATAAAGGGTCTTGCATACCCGGACTAATAACAACAAGAAACCAGCGAAGAAGCCTTCGACATGATTGTGAAATAACCGCTCATGGGCTGACAGATATCTGGAAAAGTCATGAGCTCGTGAGAGAGGAAGTTTATATATGTTTACCGTTCGTTCACCCCTTCGCTTCGCCGCACGGCCGGCCATTCGTTCTTCTCCTCAATCTTGACGCCCCGGAGGCAGGCAGCCATGGACTTCTTCCTCATAGTCATCCCGGACCCAGGAACCCAGGTCCGAGTGGCTCGCTCCCTTTCTCCCAGGCCGGACTGGAATAAGAGCTGCATCCGCAGACTGGCGTGTCACGGCCACCATGCCGACATCTGTCGTCGTCTTCATGCACGGGTGGCATACTTCATTAGAAACTCGACTACGGCGTCAAGGTTTGTCTCTTCTTTCGCACTGATACCATAGCAGCACACCTCGCGACCGCGTATGCTCTTCAGGTCCAGTTCGTCAATCAACTCGTCCACCGAGAGCTTGTCCGGGAGATCAGACTTGTTCCCTAGGATCAGGAGCGGGATGCCGGCCAGTGACCTGCGACCCATGAGGTCGTGGAGCTCTTCCTTGGCTTGAGGGATCAACTCGATATCGGCAATGTCCACGATGAAGACGATGGCGCTTACGCCCCGGCAGTATCTCTCCCACATGGTGCGAAACCGAGGCTGGCCACCAATGTCCCAGCATTTCAGCGTAACATGGCCTCGTTGCACCTTTTTCATGTTGAATCCGACGGTGGGAATCGAGCTGCGCGGCATCCAAGGTTAGCACTACGTCCCTGCCAACAGGGAACCGACGGAACGGTCCATCCGGGTTAGGAGGAAGGGGATGACATGAGCCATCTTGGGGATGCGCTTACTCAAGAGTGAACTCTCCTCCCTATTCATCACCAGGGTCAGCCAGAGGCGGTCAAGCGGCGGAGCATGAAACGATATGGGAGGCACTTACGGCGAGGACCCTCAATAACGAAGTCTTGCCAGCATTTTGCAAGCCTACCATGGTCACCTCCATCTCCATCGCCCTTCGCATCATTGTCAGTACGTCGACGCAGTTGATCCGCAGCGAGCCGAGGCAGGGCAGCAAAGCACGAGGCAGAAGAGCCAGGTGGCAGCATATTGCCCAGCATGCGGCTCATGGGACACGGCTACTCACCAAAACATGCGCATTAACCAATTGTAGACCCTCTGAAAAAGTCCTGCCATGTTTACTATCGGGGCACCAAAGGCGCTTGTCGGGTCGCGGCAGAAGCGGTCGGGTGAAGGCGGGGGTGCTGATCGAGCAAAGAGCTGGATAGGCCAGCTATTACGGCAGGACGAATGGAGAAAAATGCAATCCGCCGAGGATGGCGGGTGTTTTTATCAAAGGTACGTAAAATATCTCGATCTCGCAGAGGACGGTCAAGGTTGTGGCGGGCGGGGTGCTTTATGGCAAAGGCAATTCTCGTTGGCGTTGGCGCTCAGACGCAGGGTCGCGGTTGGTGAGGGCAAGGATGAACGACGAGCGGGACGGCGGTTCAGGAAGAAAAGCGACTTGTATGACGATGGCAGGCGACGAGTAACATCTGCACCTGCTGCTGCTAAGTTGTGCGCGCCAGCGTCTGGGCGTCGGAGTCGGAGTCGGAAGCGGGCTCGGGCGGCGATGGGATGGGGATGGTAGAAGGAGGAGAGGCTCGTGGTGCAACGATGGAGGAGCAGAACAGAGCAGAGCAGTAGATTGGCACAGCACAGGTGACGCCTGGGCGGAGGCACAAATAGAGCCCCACCTGGGACGAGATGACGGCCGAGACAGTCGAGAGACGCCGGACGGGCACCAAAAAGGGCACCCAAGGCCACCAGAGGCCACCACAAAGGCCACCAACGGGCACGAGCCTTTGGGGCCCTTGAGGGGGGCAAGGGATGGGGAAGTGGTGGGAACGACCCGTGCCTGGCGGCGCAGGTAGCGTAGCTTTTAGCGCAGTTGCAGCGCCAAACGAGCACAGAGACAGAGGTCTTGGAAGATAGCAGACGGCTAGGTCGAGTCGGGCAAAGATGGATGTCGACGTCAAAAGTCTGGGTGGGTTTCAGCGCAGCTCAATGTGTAAACACCACTGACAGCTCGCTCTACCGATAGCCGGGGAGCAGGGAATCGCTAGAAGAGCTCCAGGTCAAGGAGCCCAGGGCAGCCAAGCAAGAGAAGCCGGAGCAGGGGTGAGCTGGGCGCGGGTGCGCAAAATGTACTGATTGGGGATTGCAGTCGTCGCGGGGTGTTGTGACATTCCAGTCTTCAATCACCTGGTCCAGCCCAGAGGTGGCAGCAGTGTGGGTTAGACGCTGCGACGTCTCATTCGCTTGGCCGGGGTCGAGCTCGCTAGGGCGGAGCGATGATCGACCAGGGCTGGAGAGCGGCGTCGACGTCAGTGCTAGGCTTCTGAGGGCGCCTAAGAGACTTTTGTCTCTTTAAAGAAGGAAGGGTCCTTGTCTCTGGCAAGGCGGCTAGAGCTCAACGTAAAGCGGATAAATGACACGGAACAGTGCAGGTGGAGATGGACGTTTGATCCTGTTGCTTTAGTTCTGGCTGAACCCAGTCGCGGTTGGCTGCAGGGACCTTGAGACCTTTCTGTGCGGGATCCGGCAACAAACCGAGGTGATGGGTGAAGTACCAGGCGGCAACGATGGACTTGACGATCTAGTACCAGATCTAAGCGGGTCGTGTCTCGGGGTTGAGCGTGGCGGGCGGGTATCCCGTTTGCCTTTTGTTCTGTCAGTTTGAACCCCGGCGAATCAGCCGTTGCGAAGATGCGAGTGATGAGACTGTGGCAGTCCCAAAGCGCCTGTCAAAATGTGCCTGAATGTGCTGAGCGTGGTGTTGCAGGTGCACATGTGCTGTAGCTGCGGTCGTTGTCGCCAGCCAGTGACAGCGAAGAGTCTTGAGAGAGTGAACACCAGAATGAGGAGCTGGGCGAACTAAATGGCGAGCCGACCACAGCACGCTTCTGACGAGTGACTCCTGCGGTAAATGGTGACGAATATCTGTCCAGGTTATCAAGCTGCTAGCGACGACGCCGAGATCATCCAATCACCAGATCTGAGGCGCAGTTTTTGCGAGGCAGCAGCGGCGATGTAGATCTAAAATGACCCAAATCGAGGAGTCTGACGACGCGAATGAAGGGTCTGGTCGGCGTGAGCATCAAAGTTGGCCTCGGTAGTAAGAGGGAAAAGAACGAAAGAAGGACAAGTGACGGAGAGGGGGAAGACGTGACCTGCAGGTATAAGGCTTGAGTTAAGGTAAGGTAGGTATGGATGGATGGCAGTCCAAATCAAGTGGGTTCCTGCCGTTTCGACCTGACCTACTAGGTACCTCCCCAAGTCAGACAGCAACCACAGAAGAAACTCGAATGTTTAGAAATAGAAACAAAGAAGACTTCCATCATCCACTTTCCTTCTTGGTACAACGAAGAGACTCCGTTTTCCGATTGGCATGGACTGCTGGGTAAGGCGAAATGGCCTAACCGAAGCCAGGCACCGTCAGATGTCCTGCAACACCAGCATGTAAAGTCCTAACACAAGCATCCACATCCCATCCACCAGTCTCCAAGATTCTCTCCTCACGAGATGCCGTGCCTCTTGTTCTCGCTCAGCATCAATAATCCGAAAAGGGAAGCGTGCACGAGGGGCGCATGCGATGAAGTTGTGCACCACCGGCAACGCAGGTTGGGCTGCAGTCCCTGCAAGCATCAAGCCTCGGCGGCTTTGTGCCTCACGCTCAGCATCTATCGTGATTCGCGAGCAAAACCATGGTTGGGAAACCATTGCTTAGAGCTCCTAGGGCCCGGTGGTGGGTGCATCTGTCGGCCTTGTTCATGATGGAGGTGGTGGCTGGGTAACAATGAGCTCTCATTTGGCATCATGAGCATAAGCCCCTCATCTCCTTGTTGTCTCGTTCATTGATCTGTCTGGAGAGACCTCCGCAGGAGGTTACTGCTGTGTCCTGCACCAGCGCGCATCTTGCGGGTCATGCTGCAAGCTTCTGAGCAATAAGACGGAGTCCTCCGCTCTGCTGGCTGCGCCGGTGCTGGATCGGGCATGTAGGAAAACGGCCCCCATCTTGAAGCTTCCGAGTTCCAGTCAGCGATAGGTCTGCATGTCCGTCCCAGGCACCAGCTCCAGGCTTCTAACGCTCTCAAAGTCATGGAATTACCCATTCCAGGCAACACAAGCGGCAACAACCTTTGTGCTGGAGGCCTCGTGACTTGGATGGTCAGATGAACTCGTCGTCATCACCATCCAGCATTGCCTCGTTGAGATCCGAAATGGAAGCTTTCTCTCCTTAACGCTGCATCCTAAGCTTGTGCCGCAAGCTATTAGACGAGTTCTTCCTCTTATCCAATTATCGGATTGTTCCTGTCGTGCTACGCCTGCAGAAACATGGGCCAACTCTCCTCTTACTTAAGCTGCAACTTGACGAGGTGTGACATTAAGAGAAGATCCGAATGGCGATATTCATATGGTTTCACTGCCTCATCTAACAAGTGCCCGAGCTGTTAGAGCTGGGTTGTGTTTGATAGAGGCCGAGTCGCTTTAGAGACGCCTCATGCGGATGATGGACCTGCCCCTCATTCGCCCAAGCTTCCACATTCACCCCACCTTAATCGATAACGTATCTTATCTCCGCTTGCTTATCGGCAATTTTTTTTCCGTCGCTTTTCTTGGGTCGCCTTTTTTTTTCTGCTTGTCTGCGACAGCCTCAATTCCTCTGCGAGCCGCCTGATCGCGAATGTCTACCACTCTTCGCGATTACTCGTGTTAGACAAGACTTTGCAGGCGGCTGATAATTGCGATTGATCCGCTTCCACTCTATCCCTGGGATTATTCTCCTCAGCGGCCGAAGTGAGCGTCGCAAACGCCAAAAGATACAAAAAGTCTTGAATCCGACTACACCGATTCACCATGGCGCCCTCAGCCACCAACACCGAATGGGACCATGAGTACCACACTCTCCGCCGAGAGAACCTCTTCCGAAACCCTCCCAAGGATCATACTGCGTATCCTGCCCTCCAATTAGCCATCGATCCCCATATTGAATCCTTCAATGGTCTCTTCCGCGACGATGGCAAGCCTGGCTTGTTGACGCATGGTCTGGCCGACATTGGCACCAAGACCTTTCTCGACGGTGACGAGCGGGCTGGACCTGAAGGCAAGAACCGCCTGACCATTCGATACAAGGATGTCTTCCTCCAGAAACCCCAGGTTCCGCCTTCTAACAAGATGGCCCGGAACCGACAAATCTTTCCCGCCGAGTGCAGAGAGCGTCACGTAACATATCGAGGAAGACTCTCGGCTACCCTCGAATACCGTATCAATGGCGGTGATCCTATTGAATTCACCCGCGAATTTGGCCAAGTGCCCATCATGATCAAGGTTTGATTGCCCGGTCTTGCGCACAAGACCGCCTTTGCTAATGCTCTCCCAGTCGAACCGATGCCATCTTGAGAACAACTCGCCTGCGCTTCTTGTTGAGCGAAAAGAAGAGTCTGAGGAGCTGGGTGGCTACTTTATCGTCAACGGTATTGAAAAGATCATCCGAATGCTGCAATTGAACAAGAGAAACTTCCCTATGGCCATCAATCGACCTAGTTTCCAGAACCGTGGCCCCGGCTACACTCCCTACGGTATCATTCTTCGCGCAGTTCGACCCGACGAGACGTCCCAGACCAACGTTCTGCACTACCTCAACGATGGAAACATGACTTTCCGTTTCTCATGGCGCAAGAACGAATATCTCATTCCGGTCATGATGATCCTCAAGGCGCTCGTCGAGACCAACGACCGCGAGATCTTTGAGGGTCTGGTTGGCCCTGTTGGATCAAAATCGACCGAAAACACCTTCCTTACGGACCGAATCGAGTTGCTTTTGCGGACGTACAAGTCCTACAATCTTTACAGCAAGTCGGAGACGAGGGCGTACCTGGGCGAAAAGTTCCGGGTTGTGCTTGGAGTTCCTGACACCATGTCCAACCTCGACGTTGGTACCGAATTCCTCCGAAGAATTGTCCTTGTCCATCTCGGAAATGTCGATGTCACGGAGGAGCAGGACAATGAGAAGTTCAAGCTGCTTCTCTTCATGATCCGCAAGCTCTATGCGCTCGTCGCTGGCGAGTGCGCTGTCGACAACCCCGATGCTGTTCAGAACCAGGAGATTCTGCTGGGAGGTTTCCTGTATGGGCAAATCCTCAAGGAGCGTCTCGATGAGTTCCTGAGCGTTAACGTCCGCGCATCCCTGCGAGATTACCTCCGAAGGAACCCAGGTGTTCCCTTCACTTCTGAAGATTTCCGCAAGGACTTCCCAAATAACATTTTCCGAAAGGCCAACGAGAATCTTGGAAATGCTCTGGAATATTTCCTCTCCACTGGTAACATGCAGAGTCCATCTGGACTCGATCTTCAGCAGACTGCGGGTTTCACAGTTGTGGCCGAAAAGCTCAACTTTTTGCGATTCATCAGTCACTTCCGCATGGTGCATCGAGGTGCCTTCTTTGCCCAGCTCAAGACAACTGCTGTGCGAAAGCTGCTCCCCGAGTCATGGGGTTTCATGTGTCCTGTCCACACGCCCGATGGTGCGCCTTGTGGTCTTCTGAACCATCTTGCGCACAAGTGCAAGATTATGACCGACTCGGTCGACGTCTCTCATCTCGCGGCTCTTGCTGCCGAGCTCGGAATCGTTGACATTTCGTCAGCCTCCACCGAGGAGAGTGTCGTGGTCATGCTTGATGGCAAGATTCTTGGTTTCTGCACTCCCAAGGAGTCGGTCAGGATCGCGGATTGTTTCCGATACTGGAAGGTTGAGGGCACACACGGCGTACCTCACCAACTAGAGATTGGTTACGTTCCTCCCTCTCATGGCGGTTCCTATCCCGGCATTTACATGACGTCTACGCCTGCGAGAATGGTGCGACCCGTCAAGTACCTCCCTCTCCAAAAGGAGGATTGGGTTGGTCCCTACGAGCAGCCTTACATGTCCATCGCCGTGGTGCCGCAGGAGATCGAGTCTGGAAAGTCCACGCACGTCGAGTTTGATCCCACCAACATGCTGTCGATTCTTGCCAACATGACCCCCTTCTCCGACTTCAACCAGTCGCCTCGAAACATGTACCAGTGTCAGATGGGTAAGCAAACCATGGGAACTCCCAGCACTAATCTTCGCTACCGAACCGACAACAAGTCATACCGCATACAAACTGGACAAACACCCGTCGTGCGAGCGCCTCTTCACAACACATATGGTTTCGACAACTTCCCCAACGGCATGAACGCAGTTGTTGCTGTCATCTCATACACTGGATACGACATGGATGACGCCATGATTCTCAACAAGAGCGCCCATGAGCGTGGTTTTGGACACGGTACTATCTACAAGACCAAGAAGATCTCGCTCAAGGATGACTCGCGAACAAAGGCCACCAAGAGTGTTACCAAGGCTTTTGGCTTCGCACCTCACAGCTACGTGAGCGCGTCATACCAGGGCATGCTGGATGACGACGGCCTGCCTCACGTGGGCCGCATGATCCAGGAGGGAGATGTAATCTGCGCGTGGCACACGGTGACGCCCGACTACAATGGCAAGCTGGTGAACCTGGATGGCATCACTCACTACGAAAAGTACAAGGATGCCGAGACGGGCTTTGTCGAAGAGGTCCGCCTGATCGGAGCCGAGACCGGCAACGAGCCTCTGCAGACCATCTCTGTCAAGTTCCGTGTTCCCCGATCCCCCATCATTGGTGACAAGTTCTCATCCAGACACGGGCAAAAGGGTGTCGCCTCGCAAAAGTGGCCAACGGTGGATCTGCCCTTCTCGGAGACTGGCATCCAACCGGACATTATTATTAACCCCCACGCTTTCCCTTCCCGTATGACGATAGGCATGTTTGTGGAATCGCTCGCCGGCAAGGCTGGCGCGCTACATGGCCTTGCGCAAGACTCGACACCCTTCAAGTTTGACGAGGAGAACACCGCGGCCGACTATTTCGGACACCAGCTGATGAAGGCCGGGTACAACTACCACGGCAATGAGCCCATGTACTCGGGCATTACGGGAGAGGAGCTCGCAGCTGACATCTACATCGGAGTTGTCTACTACCAACGTCTGCGACACATGGTCAACGATAAGTACCAGGTGCGAACCACTGGTCCAGTGGTGCCAACAACAGGCCAGCCCATCAAGGGTCGAAAGAGGGGTGGTGGTATCCGTGTGGGAGAAATGGAGCGTGATGCGCTGTTGGCTCACGGAACGGCCTTTTTGCTCCAGGACCGTCTCCTCAACTGTTCGGATTACTCCAGGTCTTGGATCTGCCGCCGATGCGGTTCGTTCCTCTCTGTGCAGCCCACCGTGTCGCAGTTTGCTCCGGGCAAGAAGAAGGCGGCCAGCATCGTGCGATGCCGCAACTGCGCCGTCAAGCTGGACGATGCCGAGGGCATCGACCTCACCGAGATCCAGGGCGAGATCTGGGAGGACGGCCAGGGCAACTCTTGGGTGGGTGGCGATCACACGACGCAGGTTGTCGTCCCCGGCGCTCTCAAGTACCTCGACGTCGAGCTGGCAGCCATGGGCATCAAGCTCAAGTACCGCGTGGACCGCACCGACGAGCCTCGCAAGGGGCCGATGAGGCCCATGTCGTTGGAAGGAGTTCGGGTTGGAAAATAGATGTGTATGTTTTTTCTGCTAATTTGATCATTTTTTATTGGGGAGCTACCTATTCCATACATTTTGCCTCCTGGGGGTTGATAGAAGGGGGTGTGTTTTTTACGACTGTACAGCATGACATGTCAATACCACGATTATTTACCAAACTGGAGGCCTCGCTGCCTTCTTTGTGATGATCCCGTGCGAGTATACGGTGCCCGTTGATGATGGCTCAGGGGGTATCAAAGCAACCAGAAGATGACGGCCATTGATACGCTCAACGAACATGTTTCATGTCTACTAGGTAGTTACTCAACACGCGTCTCATCCCCAAACAAAAGTTGGCGAACCATCAAAAATGACGCTTTTCTACCACTAAGTCTGACTCCCCCGTGCCATGTTGAGCAGGGGACAGCATAGAACAACGGAACCGAAGGCCAAGCGGTTCACGGCTCAGTCGGCCCCGAGCAAACGGGAAAACGTGGAAAGCAGAAGGGGGGGCAGGTTTGTGGTTTGTGTTCTTGGAAATTGAGGTGGCACAGAGCGTGTAGGGCAGCTGCAAGCAGCCGTCGGGATGGCGAATGGCGGTTGAGGGAGAAGAGAGAGGGTTCTTGGAGAGGAGAAAGCATGTAACAAGCCGTCTTGTGTTATGTTACTTTACCTGGAGTGTAGCTCGCAGGAGATGGTGGATGTCCGCGTGGATGGAGGTGAGGTGGATATCAAATGGTTCGTTGCTGCTCCTACGTTTCTACATTTGCGTCTCTTCTTCTCTTGTTTGCGAGTCTCTCGAAATGACATCTCATCACTCCATTGTCCGTAAGCCCTGGTATCACCCTGACAGGAGAAGGTATAGCATGGCATCTTCGGTGACAGCTCCTCAACACCAGAGTCGGCGGTGACAAGTTGTCGAGCACACACCGCCGCTCCAAAGTGTATATATACCAGTCTCTCTATCCCCTTGATTCACTTAAACCTCATTTATTTCCAAGCAAAATCCGTTCATCAGTGGTAGTACAAGTACCAGCTTAACCTCCTTCCGCGGCACGGCCTTTGAGGGACGGGCTGCACCTTCCCGTCAACAAGACCGAGAGAAATCAGCAGTGCGCTCCAACATCCCGTGCTTCTCACCTCCGCTCTTTCTCTCTCATACTCACCAAGAAAAATATTCTGCTTAAGTCAGCAGAAGAGGCCTCAACTGAATTGATCCCATCCCCAACTCGACCTATGCCCATTGGGCTTCTGCTCTCAAACCTCGTGCAACTCAGCTCCAACTTTCACTGGAAGAGCAGTGCCTCTGTCTTGGCCCTTTTTGTTTCACTCATTGGAAGGGGGAGACCCCAGCTCTATTCCGCTCTTTCCTTTTCTACTCTCTTGTCTGCTCTTCTTAATTCCACACTCTTCAATCCTCCCAGCTTAACCCCTCACCTCCCAACTACACCTCAGCCATGCGTGGCACTCTCCTTCTTGGGGGCCTCTTTGGCATCCTCGTTGCGGCACAGCCATACAACTACGGTGTCGACATCCAATCCCTCACTCGAAGGCAGGAGTCCAGTGATCGCGTGGTCATCAAGCCGCTCCCGATAGTTCGCAATGGCACTATGCCCCTGAGACTCGAAATTCGAGAGGTGAAGGCCGACCGCTACAAATGGGACTTGTTCATTCTGGCCCTGAGTATGTTGCAGTACACCAGTCAGGACGATCCCAGGTCGTGGTACCAGATTGCCGGTACGTGACACTGTTTCGGATATAACAATGTCTAGAGGCTATGCTGACATGCTTTGTGTCTGTGTCCGCGAGTAGGAATCCACGGTGTTCCCTTTGAACCCTGGAGCGGTGTCGAGTCTGTGGAGGGAGGCAACATGTCTGGATACTGCATGCACAGCTCGGTCCTGTTTCCCACATGGCATCGTCCATATCTCGCCCTCTTCGAGGTAGGTGTTCCCCTGTCTGTTCGTCACCATTACTCACAGTCTTAACAGCAAGAATTGTATGAAAAGGCCAACACCATTGCCGGCATGTTTCCTAATGGGACAGAGCGGCAGGCATATCAAGATGCTGCCCGTAGCTTCCGCATGCCGTACTGGGATTGGTCATTAGAGGCCCCCGAAGGGGATGAGCATTTTCCCGGGGTTTTTTGGAACGCCACCATCTCTCAGTATGGTCCTCGAGGTATCCAACTCGTCAGGAATCCTCTATATTCATACTACTTTCACCCAAAAGATGAAGAAGCTTTCATCTGGACCCCGGTAAGACTTAACTCGTCAATGCCGATCAAGGCAGCTAACAAGCAGGTAGCTCAATACCTGGGACGAGACAAAGAGGGCTCCAAATGTGAATATCAGCGAAAACGCTCCTCCATCTAACAATAGCCTGGTCAATACAGCTCTTCTCGCCTCGTTGCCCGAGATCCAGCAACGTCTGCTTGGCCTCTTCTCCAATTCGAAAAGCTTCAACGACTTCGGGACCAAGGTATGGTCAGTCACTAACAATGCTTCAGCGGCGGACTCGATCGAATCGATTCATGACATTGTTCACATCAATGGTGGGCTTAAGGGCCACATGACATATGTACCAGTATCGGCGTTTGATCCTCTATTCATCCTCCACCACACCATGACAGATCGACTGTTGGCCATGTGGCAGATACTCAATCCAGACGCTTGGATGACCCCAATGCCATCTGGTGAAACTACTTTTACATCTATTGCGGGCGAAATGCAAGATTCTACAACCCCCCTAACCCCATTCTTTGCCACAGAAGATGGCACGTTCTGGAACTCGGACATGGCAAGGACCACGGAAGCCTTTGGGTATTCTTATGCCGACACGGACTCTTCGGGGAAGAAGGGAGACGACCTCCGTGACGAGTTGACGAGGAAAATCACAGAGTGGTACGGAGATAGGGGTTGGATCGCTGCGCTGGAACGGAGTCAACATTCTCAGGGTTCCGCAACAGAAAAGCGACATTGCAAGGCGGGCGGCGGGCATCTGAGTGGCTTCAGACCCGACGTCACGGATAATGCTCCAGATCCACCTGCCTCGGTAGTTATCAAGAATGGGCGGTACACGGATTGGGTTATTAACGCACGAGTCAATATCGAGGCGTTCGCAGGCAACTTCCAAGTTCTCTTCTTTATTGGGCCACCACCAATAGATGCTAGCCAATGGCTTTCTGCCAGGAACCGAGCTGCCAAGGTCACTTTCATGGGCACTCGTCACCAAACGGGTTCCAGGTCGATGATGGCTGGCTCGTCACCTCTGACAGCGGCACTGGTCAAGCTGGTTGGAGCAGGAGAGATCGCCAGCCTGGATCCAAAGCATGTGGTGCCGTTTCTCGAAGAGAGGCTGCAGTTTGCGGTGCTTGGGGGCCAGGATACAGAGGTCGATGCTTATGAGTTGGAAGGCTTGCACATTTCCATCAACAGCGGGGAGGTGATGGTGCCAGAGAAGGGGAGTCTGCCACAACAAGGTCCCCTGGTATGCAGGATGAAGCTTTTCCCTGATAAGTCGTTGTGTTAGTTTATGTGTGTTTAATGTGGCGTTATGTAGGTAGTGTTATTTGTTCAAGATTTCTATCAAATTCACTAGTAACCTGAAACAACTTCTACTGTCACATCTCGCTGAGCGATTGCAGGTGATGGTCCATCAGGAGCACGAATGGTAACGAACCAGGCAACTGTAAAGAGGCGTCTTTCGGAGAATGTCCTCGACTCTGAAATCAAGACATTTATTACTCTGCATTAAAACTACATACATAGGGTGAACGACTGGACTGACCAGTTGCCAATGGATACTATGTATGTCTTGAGAGTATCTCGGGTGTGATGGATACGATGCACAAGTACGTCATTGTCTTGAGTCAAATGTCTCACATTCTCCATACAAGCAGTAGTAAAATACTTGGCAGGAACGTATCAAGATAAACCGCCCGCTCACCCCCAGCTCGTCACTAACAGCAACCAGCTAAAA
This sequence comes from Fusarium duplospermum, assembly GCA_003946985.1. Lineage (NCBI taxonomy): Eukaryota > Fungi > Ascomycota > Sordariomycetes > Hypocreales > Nectriaceae > Fusarium > Fusarium duplospermum. The sequence continues at coordinate 61,718 of NKCI01000006.1, forward strand.
AAGACACCCGGGATGTGTGTGTGGCCTTTTTTTACTGCGTGCGGCACGGAATAGTTGATTGAGGGGGTAACCCCAAATAAAGTCCAGGATTCTTTCGAGGTGCCAGCAGTACAAAACGCCACCATTGTAACCATCATCATCATCTCTTCTTATGTCAGATGCTCTTGATATATATATATGTACACGATAGCAGCTTATTCTACTTGGCTTTATCAAACTCAACAACCATGACATCCGACTCTCAAATCCCCTCCGTTCCCCCACCCTGGACTCTCAAAGGCGACGTCTACGCCTTTGCATTCTGGACCTCGGCATCACAAGACCTCCCCTCACTTGCGTACTCTCCCCTCGAGAGCCAGTCCTCCTATGCTTCCTCTTCGGAATCCGGGAGGCATGTCGGCGGCGTCAGCATGATCCAGTTCATCCGGTACACGGATTCTCCAGTCGGTCCGTACGATGAGATGATTGTCGTGCCGGGAGGGTTCGAGTATGAGAGGGAGGATAATGAGGATGGGAGGAGGGTTAAGAGGAGGAATCCTAGGATTACTAGGATTTATGTTTCGCAGAAGAATTCTTGCTACAACGGGAGGAAGAGTCTGTTTACCTCTTGTCTAGATACATCTTCGCTATAGCTGACGATATATCAGACTGGAACGTTCCTAAGCATCTCGCCCGCTTCGACTGGTCCGAGGACTCGGACGGTATAACAGAAGTAAAGGTATATCCTCGCGACGTAAACTCGGCCACCGAATCAACCACGAGCGAGACGCCCTTCTTCCAAGCAACGTTCAAACCGCTCCGGTTCGCCCCTTCGTTCCCCTTTCAGACGAACTGGATCAACTACATCGGCGTTGAATCCACCTTGGTCCTACCTCCGCTCCCCGCCGGCGACGAGACTAATGATGAGCTCCCCGGCACCGACCGGTGGTGCGCCGTTGTTCCCCGGCAGTGGAGTCCCCGGTGCAGTCTCGGCTGGTTTGATCTTACCCAGCACCGTGACGCCGAGGGCCGCTTGACGGGTGAGTTTGAAAACTTTTGGCCCGGTTGGGGAAAGTGGCACTTTGGATTCAAGATGAAGGATGCTGTCACCATCTTTGACCACCCCGAGACGTGGGATGCTCCCAGGTCTACCCAGTAGCACAAGTACCTAAATAGCAGTGCATTCACGTCGTTCGTCTCTTGACAGCTAAGCACAGACAGTCCATATAAGCAAACACTCCTGAATGGTCCAATCTTATCTATCTTGTTGAGGGTTCGTTCGCACAAGTAGAGTGAGCTCATAAAGATCCATACCAAGTAAGCAAATGCCTCTTTACCAGAACGCCTTGAACTCCTGTGCGCGCCAAGATCCATCTTCAACCCCATCCCGTCCCGTCCCGTCCCCTCGGCCAACGGGTTGCCTCCGTCGCCTCTCCAACCTGTGTAACAAGAAAGAGCCCCAGTCTAAGCAGCAAAGACAAGTTCATCGGGTAGCCCACTGCTCGCCCGTCCAGGTCGTCCGTCAAGTCATTAATAAAGGCCAGCCAAGTCATACACACCACTCGGAGCACTTCAAGAGCCCATCGAGAACGCCTCTGTAGGCCCATACGCCCCTTGTAGTCCTATCCATGCCCATCCATCCATCCATCCACCCATCCACATGGGTTTCCAGTTCGCCCTTCCCACCTTGTCCATCCATATCGGCTACAGGAGTTTCTTGATAGCCATAGCTCGTACCAGGTGGCCCCGATCCATGCCGCCGCACCTGTGGCGTGGAAAAAGGTCACCCTGGCCCTAGGTAACCAACCTGAGAAGTGTTTCACCTCAAGTCGGGCCCTCTCGTCCCTTGTCGATACCGGTTTTGTCAAGATCCGGTGGCGCAGGCGGGTCGATATCAGGCCATCACCAGTAAAAGGAGCTCTGCAGGGTTAACCATCTCTTGGACCCTTAAGCCATGAGCCCCTTCATTCAGTAGCCCCAGCGGCTGCTTTCTTGGCTACCACCTCACGAGCGTAAAACTCGACCAGCATAGTTGCGTACGCCTCCAGATCTTCCACTGGAACGGCGAGTCTGAAATCGTTGAGGAGCAGGAATTGAAGCTCAAGATGGTTCAGTTCAACAAGTGGCAGTCCGCCGACCTGGTACCGTCATGTTAGCACACGAATATTCAACCAGAAACTAGCTTTGCACAAACCTTAGCATATCTCGAATTGGTGTAAAAGACGTCAGAGAAGAACTTGCTCGCGCACGTCACTCCCGAGATAATCAGACGGTGGATGTTGAAGCTGTCGACAACGAAATATGTCGCTGCTGCTATAGCAGCGTGGTCATTTGAGGCAGATGTTCCCCTGTTGCTGCTTTGACGGCTGGGTCGGCTCGAGTCAACCATTTCCTCGTCATCGTCATCGGCCAGGTCTGAGTCACTCTCGTCCGAGTCCTCGTCACGCATCGGGGTGTCTTGGGAAGATGCTGAGGCCGCTTGACGAGACTCCGTTTGCCTTCGCGCCTCCTCACTCTTCATCACCATGTCGTTAACACGCTCCGTCATGCGATCAAAGTAAACCAGCAGACTGAGGAATACCTCATACGTGGTGGGACAGTACTTGTGTATTCGCGACAGGTAGCTGAGGATGGTGATGGCGGGGACATTCTTGCCATGGAAAGCAAGAACCGAGTGATTCAAGGACGAGATTGAGCTGCCGCTCGTGTCGCTGGACTGGTTGGCTTGCTGCTGATGCGCAACATTGCGCTGCATCGCATCGTGCTGTAGATCATTGGTGGTGGTGATCTTGGTAAGGAGCGCAGCAACCATCTCGATGATGTCGCTGATAGGCATCCCACTGATTTCGTACTTCATCTGCTGAAGTGGAGGGTCGTTGAGAATGCCAGAGCCTCCATTTCCAGACAGCAAGTCGGCACTGGCCAGGCTCTGAATATGTGCAAGGTCACGAATGTGAATAACAGTCTGCTCCGGCACTTGAGATGATGCGCTTGAGAGAGGATACGAGGGGTTTGGTATTTGAAAGTCGTCGGAAGCAGGAGAAGGCTGCTGGGCAGCAGGGTTTGTGGGGGTTGGGCCAGATCGCGGTTCGTGACCTAGGGGACCAGAGTCCCTCGCGTCAGATGCCATAGACGAGGTCTTTGCATTATCGGCGGGAGCAGGGCCGGTAGCAGCGGAAGGCGATGATGACGGGGGAGGGGAGGGGAACCGTGAGGCTCCGCCGCTTGCCGACACGTGGGCAGCAGCGCCGTGGCCCGCAGGCACGGGCGTAGACCCCGACACTGAAGCGGATGCGGGTGTGGATGACCACGTCGTCGCGGGGTTGTTGCTGTGGTTGCTGAAGTCGGCAGTGGGATCTGTGCGTTGGACTCGCGGGGTAGCAGAATGTCGCGATCGGCTAACGGAGCGATAAGATGAAGACGAGTCGTGAGAGTGTTGATGTTGGAGGGAGGGGTTGGCAATCATGGTATGGAAGTATGAGGAGTCCGAAACGAAGTCGCCGATCACAGCGGCCATAACATCGCTATCTGGCGACAGATCGTAGTGTGGTGGAGGCGGGAATGCAGATTAGGATGGAAAACAGAGGGGTATCGTGTGTCGTCGCTGGTCTCGAAGAGAGGGAGGAAAAGGATATCGCAAACGGTATCTGTACTGCAAGAGAGTAAAAGAAGAGATATTATTAGCTCTCGAGATCCAGGAACGGTGATGTTGCAAAGTGGTGGTGTCGGTCGGCGGGGAAGAGGAGAATGGGCGAGGCGAAGAAACCAAGGCGATGACGATGGTGATGGCCAACTCGACTTGACAGATCAAAATGAGGATCAAGACCAAGATGGAGGGGGCAGAGAAGAGGAGGGGATAGGATCGGCCCGGTGGAGCAAAAGTAACCGGGACAAGCCAGACTTGGAGGCTGAGGAGGGACAGGCGACAGGCAGGAGATGGGAGCCAGATGAGGAGGAGAGGCAAGGTCAGCCTGGTGCGGCGGTGGACGATGACTAGCGAGCGATTGAGTGGTCCAGTGGGTGTCGTCCAGTGGGCGGGCGTCCAGCACGCTGGTGGTGACTGGCTCATCCCAGAGTGGCCCAGCGGGCACTGGACGCCTAGCAACACGCACCAGCGGTCCCTCAGCAGTCGCCCCTCAGCCCTCGTGGGTGAGCCAGCGGGTACCATGTGCTGGCCGGAGCGGGTGGCCGAGCGGATGGTGGGGGCGAGGCTCGACGTCTTGGGAGCCGGCGCCCATGGGAATTGGTGCTGCGCCGACTCAGGCTCTCCGACAAAAACTCGGGATGGACGACAATGAACATGGACGAGTTGACTCGGTGTTGGATGTCACCCATCTGATTGGTGCGTCTTCCCAGCCTGTCAAGCCTCCTCCAGGGTTCTTGAGAGTTTTTCGCTGTCCTTTCTTTTTCCGAGTTTCCTGAGGGTGTGTCCAATATCCCTGGCAAACTTGGTTCGTTCGTCTTTATTCCCTCGTAGAATCTTTGGTGGAAGGGAGAAGGAATTCTCGGGTGGGGTGAGGTGTCATCCGTCGTCGATCATCCCGTCTCGAGAATGTCCAAGACAATTTTGCATGTCGATAAGCTGTTCCCCTTCATGGGCAGCGAGCATCATTGCGCGTGCTTCAACCAAAGTTCCATGCTCATTGAGATTGAGTGACCAAGGCGGTGGGAGCCATGTAGAGTCGTGGTAGCGGACTTGTCGGCGCGACTGTGAACTGAGGCGTTGCACAGGATACAGCCAAAGCAATGCTGTGGCGTTGTGAAATCGCATCCTGACAGAACGCAGGCTGACGACGTCACCACCCCTTTCCAGCAAATGCACATGTATCCGCACATTCGTCCCAGGAGCTGACTCGATCCTTGACTCTCCTGCCTCAAACAGTGTAACTGTCCATCATCGGCTGTCTGCGTCTCTGCGACATTTTATGCCCTCATCCGCCTGCTCTCAGCGCCGCGATTCGACACAGTATTTCGAGTGCCGAGAAGTTGAACCAGGAGGGGATGACGACATACGCAGCCATGTCGTGTCGATAAGGATAAGGATGTTGGTTGGAAAAGTATGGAGTGATAGACGAGGGAACGGCCGCAAGAAGCCGGCACATCAACGCAAAGGAATGAATTCACTTACCAAAGTCCTCGTGTATCTAAAAGTGCAGTCGCTTGTCAGGTCCAAATGAAGCACAGCAAACAAAAAGGAAGCAAGTCTGAGTTATGCTGGCAGATGCAATGCGAGTCGAAATACGATCCGATATGATGTGGGTGTAAAGTGCGAAATGCCTGAAAATAGCCTCTCAGAGTTGTCGCAAGGTTAATAGTTGCCAACGGACCGGATACAATTGGCCTCCGAGTGAAGCGCGATCCAATGGACCAACAGTCAGCAAATTGGCGCCAGGTGTGCGCGTGCGTGTGTGTGCGCGTGTTCCGGCGAAGGCGTCGGCGACGGCGAGAGGCGAGGAGCGGAGCGGAGTGGTGTGGCGGGGAACAGATCCAGAGCTGCCTCCGATCAGCGCTTTTAAGAGAAATGGCACGATGCGGAGATGCGGCTCCCAGGAACGGCGGCAACTAGGACGAGCGTTGAGGCTGGATCAGCCGAATCGTCTGCGCTTGGTCTCGTCGTGCAGGAGGCTTGAAAGCGGTTTGGAGTTGAAGAATGCAACTGGATGAAAGCCGTCGACGGTTGGGCTCTGCCGTCATGAGCACGGGCCGGCAATGAGATAGTCTACGGAGCGGGATCCCGCTGGGAAATGGCGGTCGAACACGGCATTAGCAGTCGAACTGGCCTAATGAGAGTCTCACGCTCCAGAGACGTCCACTGCTGGCGCCTGAAGTCGGCCACGAGCGCCAGCCGCGAGACCTCAGTCCAACCTCGAGTTGGGAGCGGCAACGAATCGAATGACACGGCTTCGGGTGACAGTAGGTCTCGGTCGACGAAAGCAGGTTGGTCCCGCCTGCTTGGGCACTCGTACGGCCCGTCCGCTGAGACTGGTCTGGATCTGAATCTGGGTCCAGGTCTGGCAAGTGGCCTGTCGATTGTGGCTCGAGCTCTCTGTGGTGGAGTTGAGATGGAGACTGGTTGATCAACAGCTCAAGAAGAATAACGTCTCAGGGTACGTAAAGTAAGGCTTAGTGAAGCTGCTGTACGTAGGAAAAGAGAAGTGACAACGTGGAGATTGCAATATGCGCAGTTAGTGGAGGAAATGCGAAGCTATTGAAGTTTCGGGACAGAGATGGATGTTGACTCATGTCGCGGGCGCAGTTGGTTCCTTCCATCTTGATTGCTTCGCTTCTTGATTGTTACTACCTATCGCGTCGCTTCCCGTCCTTGCTTGGGCAGTTGCTTCTTTGGGAAGCACCTGCCCAAACAAATAGACACGCAATACACGAAACCTCTTACGAAAATCGAAATAAAATACCATCAGTACCTGGTATCTTGTGTCCTTTCGCTTATATCAAACAATGGGCCACATGTTCAGGGGAATGGTCCCAATGGAGGTTTACGGATCCATTACTCTGGATGTACGTAGTCGACACCCAAAATCACTCACAGTCCGAGGGAAACGCCTTCCTGATTCGCCAGGTGCCTGACAGGAATGCGACTTGAATTTCGCAAGCAAACTCAACTCTCGGAGCCAATACCACACGTCTTTGTTTATGAAACATCGAGTTCTTAAAACTCTACAATATACATATTCTCATCCTCCTCAGTTTCAACTACAAAGCTATCAAATGGGAGAGACGCCCCGTAAGGCATTCTGGATCGCCTGACCAAGCCCCCCCCCCCCCCCATCTCCCCAGCTCCCCCGAAAAGCCAAGGCCGAACCGTAGCCAAGCCCTGTCGCACGTGGGCAGATTCCCCTCGACTCTGGGGCGGGGGTTTGGGGAGCGCGCACCTGGAGACGGCCGAAATTCGGGGTCCAGTCCCGGTACCTTGCCTGCAAGCGAACGCCGGATCCGACTGCCAAACATCCGCGGCCCGGAGAAGTTACCGTTGACACGGAGTTGGTCCTTTTCATGTCTCTGATGGGAACATTTGACGACATGCAACCAAGAATTACGGTTACAACCTGTTGGACTGCGCCTCGGAGAATAATCAACTGACATCGTGTCGAGTTGATAAGCTCTTGAACGGAGAGTGGACGCCCAGGTATATCCGGCTATATATCCCCTGCATGTGAGCAAGGGTCCGGTTTCAACACCATTGACTATCACCAACATGCCCTCCATCATCACCCACGGCACGGACTGGACCGCAGGATTGACCCCCTTCGTTCTCGAAGCGTCTGTCAAGAACTACGATGACAATGAGAAAAAAAAAAAAGCTCATCTTCCCCTGCGCAAGAGTCTCCACCGCATCCAAGACAGCCGAATAAGCATGGCCGCGATCCTGCACTGCAACCTCTTTGGAGCCAGGCTCGCGATTGCACTCAATGCACGTTATCCAGCGACATGACCGTGGTTGCCCAACCTCCAATGCCAGACAAATGCCCAATCCTCGGCCCCTAGTGACGCCCCCAAAATCCTCCCGCAAAGTGATCTTCCTCGCCACGGCTCCGTCTCATGTGCCCACACGTGCCCTATTCAGCTGCCTCACTTTTGCGGCAAGGCGAGTGATCGGCCTTGATGCTGATACCGAACTGTCGCAGAAAATACAATGCCGATTCATGCGACAACCTCACCGCTGAACAGCCAGCCTCATATCGTCAAGGCGAGCAAGCCCGAGCGTCTCCTATCAGCCACACAGCAATTGTGCCTGCAGCACATGGCACTTGTTCATCTCAACTCCCAATCTTACTTTCATCACTGGGCTCGCAGGCTCTTCGTGTCCGCGTGTCTGTTCCTTGCCGGCCTCCCATTCGCCGCCTCAACCCACCCTCTTATGCACGCCTCCATGTGCCATTCTCGTCCTCGCACTCAAGGCCTCTTTCTAGAAGAGCGGTGAACCATTCTTGGGATCGATCCTCAGCCGTGGATGTGGCGTCTCTAGCCTCAGTGAGAGATTGGCCTTTTCCCGTCTTCTTCTCTTCCGTGAAGCCCTTGTCCTGGACGTTTGATACTGAATTTCGCACAACGGCGCGCTCGAAGGATCCCTTTCACTGCCGTATCCTTGAGCAAACTCTTGCTATTCGCCCCGATGCTCGGATTCTCTCGAGATCCGACGCAGACTAAGCGGCCCGCTCTAGATGCCGCTCCCGTTCCGCTCACATGGTGGATCACGACCAGTTCCCCAGGTGAATTCGGAAAAACTCCATCGTCATTATTCCGATTATCTAGTGTACAGGGCCGAGTGACGTCTAGCCTGCAAGTCCCTCCCTGATCTCATGGCCTGTTTATGTCATGACAAGTCCGTATCAGCCCAGCCCATGCTGAATTATTCCCAATCCTTTCTTTGTCCTGCTATATCAGGACCTTCACTCGTGCCGCACCGCATAGTCCGTGTCGGGGAGATACAGGTGTCGGTCCGCACCGTCCTTGGTGAGAACCACCATGCGGATAACACCTCCCGAGCTACCGTCCCACTTGATGGCCTCCCTCAGTGCTCCCTTGACGAAGTTGACAGCATCGTCCTTCTCCATGCCCTCTCGCCAGTTGGCATCACAGTATCCGTAGATGTAGGTCGATCCAGAGCCACCAATGGCATATGCTTGCTTGTGGAGGGAACCACCCAGGGGGATGGAGTATACTTGGCCACCGAACCGCTCATCCCAACCAGCGATGATAAGACCCGCGCTGTTAATAGCATTAGTACCCAGAGCAGTCCACAAGTTGTGTTATCAGGCCAAGACGTACGACAAACGGTCCTTGTTGGAGTAGCAGATCTCCTGGAAGATGGAGGCAGCGGTCTGTGTCATGGGGGGCTTGCCATTCATCATGGCAAAGAGTCCGAGCTGGTATTGCACAATGTCGGCAACGGCCTGGGTATCGGCAGCTGAGCCGGACCGGCAGCACCAGATGGTGTCGTGTACTCTCGTCAACTTGTCCGTCACTCGGTTCGCGATGTAGGCACCGGTCGTTGTTCGTGAATCCGCACCTACACAGAAGGGTTAATATCCTGTAGCAATGATTCAAGGACATTTCAGCATACCCAGAATAACACCATCCTTGAAGGTAACCGCCATGCTATCATCATGTTAAGATATGTCGTTCGAACATCAGGGAGGCACATACATCGAGGTTCCCAGGCTACCCATCGGTTAGCATTGTGCGCATATGGCATAGGATGCAGTAGAATACTCACTTGACCTCTCCCTTCTTCAGGCGGTCCATGTCCACATGGATTCCATCTAGCAACGTCCGTAAGCTTTCCATTCAACGACCCTATGCTATGACGAAAGAGCTCCCAACGCACCCTCATTCAGCACTCCGGCGTGGCCAAACTCCATGATGAAAGTTGTTCTATTGTTCTGTTCGATTGTTCAAAGAAATGAGCGGTCGGGTGGTTCGGAGTGGTGTGTCGTGATGGTATGTCGTCGTTGTTCGTTGCTTGGGGAAGGCTGGAGCTCAAGCCAAGCTCAAGGCAGCTCTGAACGCGCAGCCGCGCCACGGTGAATAGAGAAGCACGTGATGTTGCACGTGATTCAATATGCGATGCAAGCACTCCGTGTTGGTGATTGACCATCGTCAAAAATGAGATGTAAAATATGCTGTTACGATTCCAATATGATGTCTAATACTATACAAACTTTGGCTTTGTCCCGTAGAGTCGCTTGGTTGAGGAAAGCAACTTGACACATTCTCAAGGAACACGTATACTTAGACCTCTTCCGCAAGCTGGGCGGCCTGGTCCCGCCAGTGCCAACAAGACTTCTTGGTCCCCATCTATGAAATACTCGTACAATCCAATATTAGGTTTATAGGTTTCAGTGCTTGTGCAGCTCGGGGTCGGCTGCCGGTCCCTCAGCCTGGGCGCCTTCCACGGCCTTCTTGTCCTTATCCTTATCCTCGTCGCCACATCCGCAGTCGTAGAAATCGCCAATCTTTTCGCAGTCGAACAGAGGCTTGTGCACTCTCTCGTTGACGATGTTGTGGGCGAAACACAGCCATCCGGCGGCGGCGTTGCGGCTACTCGTTTGAGGAGGGTACTTTGCAAGCACCTTTTGGAAGTGCGCGGCGCACTGGCCGCAGGGGTAGAGTCGGGCAAAGAGGTGCATGAAAGTCTCGAGGGCCATGCGATCCTCCTTGGTCGGCTTGTCGGGGAAGCGCGCCATCATTGTGTGGAGGAACTTCCACGTCGCGTGGCCAAGTTCGGCCCTACAAGAAGAGAGTTGTTAGCAGATGCATCATCAACGGTCCAACGTCATCACAGATTTGGACCACAGAAGCCATCGCGTCTTACTTGAGCGTCGCATTCTCCAACTTGGGCGCGATGGACGCGCCATCGAGCAGTCCAGAGGGAAGGGAATCAAGGTCGGCCGCGAATTCGGATCGAGGGGCATCCTTCAGGGGCACATCGAGGCCATCGTTCAACTTGGGAGTTGCGCTGCTGGAGGGTCCAGAGAAGAAGTATGATAGGGTGAAAAATACGCTGAGGACCAAGACAAAGGTCAAGGTGAGATGCTGTCGACGAGCCATGGCTTCAAGAATTAATGAGTGAAATGGAGGTTGATCCTCCGTCTGTGGTTGATGGTCATGATACCACAGATAAATCCTCCCAGCGCGGGCCAGCCCAGAACACCGAGATCGAACGAGCCAAGGTACCCCTGTACTCCGGCCAATCGCGACGGGAGACCCTTGGAACGTCTGAGGCAGTGGGCCCACCTTATTCAGACCAAATGAGGCTTCTTTTCAATCAAATCGTGGCACGAGTGGCTTCGATTTATTGGTGGTGGGGCCGGCCGTCGCCGGGACCGACGCCCGGCGCCGATGGTGGGTCTCCGGACCTGCCAGATATCATCTCTATTCGAACCTTGATCCTGTGATTGACGTTTTGACTCTCTTGGTTCTGGAAGTGTATCTTGGTCTATCTGATTATGGCAGGGTGATCAATGTATCCCTTCTAATCACAACAAACCTGCCGGAGCAAGGCGACCTCGCTTCTCTTTGAGCGCCCAACTCTCTTCAAACACGGAAAAGTGGCACAAATGGAGTTATTTTGTTACTCGTGGACTTGAACCGTGTTTAAATATCCTGCGTTCTTGTATCTAAGGACGATTCAGCGTAGGAGCCTATTAGTCTTCGCTTCTGGTTCTGCTCGCGTAGGCTAACCCAGGCGATATCGTGGAATAGAAATAGGAGTAGGCTTGTGATGGTTGGTATCAGTATTCTAGACACTGGTTTCTCATGCTTCCCTCCATATTTTGTGACATTATCGGGCTGTTGCTATTTACCTGATGGTTCTTTGCCCTACAATCTCGCTCATGAAGTTTTTACTGACAGCAGTCTCCAATACACACACACCACGAACATGAGAACTGCATGTGTTCTCAAATAAACGGTAACAGGGAGGTTTCCAGAACTTGTCGTTAGGACTATAGGATTTTTCCCTTTTCCAGGATTGAACAGAGATACATGGTGCTATCCATAACATGCATGCACATTTCCAGTTGGCTACCCTACACCAACGCGCGATTTCGAGTAAACTACTGACATGAGGAATCAAATCAGCAATACGCACTTGGGTATCAAGCTTACAAATTTCGGGTGTCCTCTATATCAATGATATACTTGGTGTATACGGGAAACAGCCATGTGGTGAGGCCTCAGTGGTCCAGTAGCGGTAGTCAGTCACCCATCCAAGACGATGGATGACGTGAAGCCCTGGACGAACAACACATACAATGCGTACCGACAAGGCGTCAAGTCATTCGTTGCACGATAAAAGACCGGTAAAAGAGAGGAAAACATGATGGATACCATGTTCACATTACGGGTACCGAAACCCAATGTCCCCAGGCGGACGAATGACTGGACACCACCATCACCGGGACTAGAACATAGCACATCGAACAACAACACAGCAGACCATGAAGGCTAGAATAGAGAGTAGGTCTCTGGATGGTCGAACACTGGCGAAGTATATCATCTTCAAATACAACATCGCTACAACCGTAATAATGATGGGCTCAGTATAACCGGCGATCGTCCCATTCTCCCAGCCTGGAGACCTAGAAGCGATCCGATAAACCCTCACCTATAAGACTCATCTTATTCGCACATGTTTCACAGCGCAGAAACGCATCGACCAAAGCCCCACTGACGTAGTTGGTAAAGAAAGGAGGATTGGAATAAAATAAATATGTCTTGATCATGACATAGCGTCTCATCTACATAGAGATTTAACTCATACAGCCACAGCTCCCCACGCAACGGTCGCCAGAGAGACAAGGACGATGCCGATGAGAAGAGCAGATGAACTGGACTCATGAAAGACGGCAGTGACTCTTCATTCGAGGTCACCACCCACATTTCATTCCAATGGTGCTTCATGTCTCGCCCCATGTCTTGCTCAGCCATCCAACACCTCCCTACTTACGGAAGGCATTGAGCCAAGCTGAAACCCAAGGGAGTCCCCGGGTCACCATTCCAGAGGGTGGTAGAGGACAAAACGACTCTGATCCGTGGCGCTTCAATTCCACCTCGGGACCGGACAGACTGCCAGTGGTGGGTTGGGCACACCTACATGATAATAGCAAGGTGGGATGGGCCAAGATGCTGGCTGGTATGTAATAAACCCTGAGACTAGAAGAAACCCTCGGTGAAAGAATTCGAAGGCAGCTTCACCTGTCTGCGTCAGGAACGATGGGCGATGAGAGACAAGATAAAACTGTTGAAAGTCTTGTCCCTGGTCCTGTCGTCATATGGAGACAGCCTCTCATCCTCACCACGGGGAGTTGACGGCCGTGAGAATGTTGAGGAATATCCAAAGGGCATCCGGAGATGGCGTAGAACCATACACTTGTATGATACACAGACACTGGCATGGGAGCTGTCACCTGTAAACCACAGCCACCTGAGGAAATGGTGACAGTAGACCCCGAGAGGGCAAAGCAAAGCAAAATTGAAAGCCCAGCCAGCAGAGTGTCACGTCGGAGTCGGAGGCCTTCACATCGGGACTGACTGAACTCGGGGCTTCAACTCCCGGGTTCCCAGACAGGAGCCACCGGGTCTATTGATTCAGGCGAGACGAGCCGCTGGCGACCATGTCTCAGGACGTCGCGTGTCCGCCATTCCTCTTGCCCTGGCCGAGCCGGACGATCTATGCCGACAAGTCTACGGAGTATGGACAGAGAAAACGGATACCCTCCGAGTCAACTTGTCGGGGTGTTTCTCTCGACGGGGCTGGTGTTTCGTTTCAGGGAGAGTCAGGTAATGACATGGGCCCGTTGACGCGAGGGAGACAGAGGAAGTTCGCGCCGGTAAGGCAAGCTTCCTTTTTAACCCGGTGGAGTGAGCGGTAGGGCAAAGGGCGGCTGGGACGGTAGTGGTGATACTGGTGAGTGTGGATGCAAATAGGTGTGGCGGACGCCAATTGCGATTAGGTGCGGCCACCAGCGGGAGAGACGGACCGGATGGGCGAGTCGGTGATGGGCCGACCAGAGTTTCCACCTTTTTGGCATCGTGGGCTATTTCCAGAAGAGCGAGCTGAAGCTGAAGGGAGATGTGATGTGATGTGATGAGATGAACCGGGAGGGTCACCTATGGAGCACTCACGCTTGACTCCCTAGTCTAATAAGGTAAAAGTTTCTTGAGGCTATGAATAGACGGGAGAAACAGGATAACAAGCGCCCAAGTTAGTCGGTGTATTGCGGACTTTGACAAAGACGGTTGTCGATCGAGAGTCTTGCAGGGGGAGGCATGCTGAATGGCAACCGAATTGGGGCGAGGCTATCCCAATTTGGTGAGGCCCTGGACGATTCTTCGTATTGTGGGCGCATGGGAAGAGCCAGGAGCTGGCCTCTGCTCTTGACAAGACACCAACGGCAGCGAGCGGGTGCTTCAGGTGAGTCGAGGGACTGCTGGAGCGGGATATGGACAGATGATGGTGCTGACAGCTGGACACACTGGCATACACGATGCATGACGGGAGATTGCGACCTAGGATAAACTGTGGGATACAAGGGCAGGAAGGTGTGCTATGTATGCATCCTTTTACGAAAGCACTACACTACTGTAATTCCCGTTTTGCACACGGGCTATGCACATGGAATTGTGACTATGTATAGCAGTCAGATACGGGTGACGGGTTGTGGGGGGCCAAGAGTGAGCAGAGCAAGGCAAGGCGGCAAGGAGAAGGGGGAAATGTCATGGTAACATCGTAGGACGGGAGTGAAATGAGCCAGAGTCAAAAGTGGTGTTGAGTTGGCAGTGGGAGATGGTGATGGGCGAATAGACTGACTCCTTGGGAGGAGGAGATGAGGAGGCTAATAAGAAAAGATGAGATGAGACAAGGCGCAAGATGCAACTCATTCGACGAGTCTTTGTCTTTGGGGGCCTAGAAGCAGTAAGCTTAAGCTTTTGCTCCAGAGCAATCACAATAAGTAAGCACCAAGAAAGGTTCTTGGAGGGGAGCATCGGCAGATGAAGCGGCATGGGAGTCGACGGGGAGAACAAAGAGTCCGATTGACAGACACGAAGAAGTGAGTTGACGAGATGAATCAACACGAGAAAGCCATGTGCGAGAAGGTCTGCTTTGTGAGACATAAAAAAAAAAGAAGTCCAACATCGATAATGGCTGACGCGCAATCTCGGGGCGCTGGACCAACCGAAAGGCTGTATTGCTTCTCCGTCATCTCTTGGGCGTCCACGTGGAGTCGAGGAATTCGCTGCACGAAAGCCACACGCAGAGAGAGACATTTGGGAGCACACGCGAGCCTACAGGTTGATTCGCCGAAGGAGCCAGAGGCGCAATCGATTATGACGGTGGCTCTTGAAGAGTGTCTTGCTCATCTGGTCTGTCCAAGCCACAATCAAGATGGTCAAACGCCATGGCACTGAAGGATCGCTTGCCGTGATGCCATGCCGCGTGGAGTTTGTTCTTCTGTCCAGTACCCATTGATCAAGCTCTGTCGATCCCTTTTTTCCCCTTCCTTCTCGAAGTCTCTTGCGCGCAAAAGTCATCCATCCATCCATGCCCGTTTACTTCTCACACAGATGACTCTTGCCGAGTTGCACCGGCGGCCAGGGAACCCAGACAGAACGAGGTGGCCCTGGCAAGGATCCCAGTCTCCCATGCCACGGTACGGCAGGGAACAGGGGAGAGAATAATTAAAGGCCCAAGCCTCAGTGGCCCAAGTGGCGCTCCGAGACGAAGCTAGGTGCTGCTAGGACACTTGCTCCAGCGGGTCTTCTTGTCGTCTTTTTCACTCTTGGTGCGAGCCCCCCCTGTCGCCAACCCGTCGCCTCGATTCGCGGCTTGGTTCCTGGCTTACGGCGCCATGCCACGGGGTGGCCCTCTCTCGGCTGCCCGCTGAGGTGGGGACTGCGAGGTCCACGGGCCCTGACTATCGGCAGGGGAAAGATCAAGGATTCGCCGGTCGGGAGGCTGCTGGTTGTGGTTTAGTTACAGGTACGCGGTAGGTTGTGCCTGGATACTCGGTGATGGCAAGAGTTTGCGCGGGAGGTCGGAGTATCGCCGAGGATTCGGACTTGTATCATCATTCATGCTGAAGGGAGAGCAGCCTGTGTAACAGCGAATGGAAGGTTGCATCACCACAGTCCACGCGCTGCCGTCGCATTGTTCAAGGCACTTGAAGGCTCATTTCAGAGAGCAGCCATTGTCAAATATTGTACCGCCATGGGCGAAGCTGACCAGACCAGTTCACGGCATGCAGGGCTGGACAGACCTTGCCTAGTACGAGATGCCCAAGACAGGCGACAAGGCTTTAGCTGCAAGCGAGATCACGCTCAATTGTAACCAATTCCACCATTTCATGCCTTCTTTTTCGTCTGGTCCCCCTCTGGCTGAACTCTCTGGCTGCCTCCAGCAAGGACAGAGAGAGTTGCATCTGATGTTTGAAACTTGATGCGCACTGGATCAGATTCCCAGCTGGGGGACAATGCAACTCGGAACCGTTCCCGTAGAAGAGCAAGGGAGAGAGAAGATGAAGGAAGAAAAGAATGGAGAAGAGCACATCTTGCACACGCAATCCTCTCCATAATTGGACGTAAATATGCATGAACAAGGAGGAGAGGCCAGAGATGCATGTGCCAATATGTGTAGATCTTTGTCACATGGATTGGCGCTATGCTTGAAGGGTCGTCTAATACCTTGACTGGCCAATGAATACGTGCCACCCCAGCGCCTTCCCCTTGCATATCGCAGGATCAGTCAGATTTAGCACGTGCTCATCCATGGTCTAGCACAGCCCTGAATGCCTTCACAACTCGGGCACAACTCCAGCCCAGCCAGGCACACACAGTCACAGTTCCCACACTCCCTGCCCCTCGAACCCAGCTCCCCGGCAGATGAGAGACACGGCGAGCGTTTGGGACCCGACGCTACGACACACTCCGTCGATTTCCACCAACGACGCCGCTGTTGCATGGCATGTCATGCTCTGGACGGGCAGTCTTTCTTCACCTTTGCTTGTGCCGCACCAGCCCTCTCCAGCATGCCGGTTGGCCCCTCGTGCAACGCATGCGTCTTGTCTTGTTCATGAGGAGAAGAGGATCTGGACAGGATGAATCCGCCTGCGTGCCTGCGTGCCTGCGTGCTCGCGAATGCAGCCCCAGCCTGTGGCCGTTCTGACAGGCCAAGCACCATTCCCGTCTCTTGCTCGGCCGCTGTGCCGTGCCCTGGCATCATGACCATTCTTTCTGCGACGATACCGTAACAAAGCAATCTCAGCCACACCCTGGCTCGTCGTTCACGGACGAGACCCCCTACAGCCAGCCCAAGAGACGTCGCCTCGGTAGGGGACTTGTAGGGACTGTGCTGGACGCTCAGCGGCCAACCCCCTTTTGTTGCGCAATTTCCAGGCTGGCGCCTGGGCGGGTTCTGTTCCCTAGGTCGGGCTAACCCACCCACCACCATCTCAAATGCATCCCAGGTGACCTTTGGCTGGCTAAGGTTGCTTTCGGCGGCTCTGCTTGTGATATCCTGTCGAGATGAGCAAGAGAGAGCCACTTGAACGAACGCACACAGTCGACCAGCGAGCGCAGTATCGGTCAATTCAAAGCAATCAGCCGTCAAGGACAAGAAGGAATTGCAGAAGGAGGCTTTAAGCATTCTCCAGCGCGTCCCCATTGCCATCCCTGCGTTTCTTGCAAATCGACCCATCCCCACGTCAGACCCGATAGTGTGTTACTTGAAGAAAAGCTTACGGGTACAAGAGGACAACACTCACCTACCCCTTGTCGCCCATGTACTTTTGCAAGCCGGTAGTAGTGCGGATGAGTCCATCACAAGCAGGACCCCATCTCTTTGTTCACCACCATCCACACAGCGTCGACTAGGGCCTGCGCCTCTTCCTCTCGATCCAAGCAAGCCCACCTGCAACGGGAGTACGAAGGCTTGTACCTTTGTACCGTGCCTCGTGTGCCTTTCCAACGCTCAAGCTGCCAAAAAAAGGTGTCCCACGAAGTGCCCACGCCCTCTCCAGGCCTGTAGTCCAGTTCACTCTGGTTCACCCCCTTCTCCATCGTCCTCCACCCACACTCCCTCCTTGGCCCTGGTCCCCTTGTCCCTGTCGTGTTTCCATACCCTTCCCATCTCCCCATTCGCCTTCATTCCTTCCTTTTGCTGTTGGCCCTGTCGCTGTCCCTTCTTTTCTCCAGCCCTTTCTTTCTCTTTACTCCCCTTCCTTTCGTTTCCCTCTCCACACCGACCTCACCTCCTCCGACAAGCTCCAAGGCGTCGTCGACCGTCCTTTTTCGATTCTCGACAAGCGCTCCCGCGCGTGCAAGCCGATTCCTCGAGAGAACCCGTCAGCGCCTAATCCCTCGCCTCGCTTCATGTCTGGTCGCCTGTAGGACCTCAGGAGGTTCTCGAAAATAGCAAATGTCGGCGTAACGATTCATCTTTCGAACCCTTCCCGCGAAACCGACAATCCTTCAGACCCCGAACCGACAAGAGGAAGCCGTAACGGACACCCTCAATCGAACGACTTGCGCCTGTTTTGAATCCAACTTGACGAAATTTCGTCAGACACTCATTTATTGCACTTGAAAACGCATATACACACGCTCTACGCAAACTATATGTGAGTTTTTCTCGACTTTTGACGCTATTATCGATGTTGTGGAATTGAAGGGTGGGATGGGTGATTTTGTGTGGTTGGAGGATGGAATGTCGGGGACGCGTCAATGATTGAGGCATGATTTGGATGATAGATGGTTGCTGACCATGGCAACTAGATCACACTCGTTGACAACTCTGTCAAGTACATTCGCTGCAGCTATTCCTGACAGTGAGTACTGTCGACTTGTTTGTAGTGTCCAGAGACTAACTGGAGGATTAGCATACGCCCACGTCCTCATCGACGGCCATCATTACATCTCACCACACAGTACATACAGAGTCAAACGTAGGAAAAATCGAAAATGCACACCAAATCCTTTGCCGTGGCGGCTGCCATCGCCTTGGCATCATCCACAGTTGTTGAGGCGAACAGGCCGCGCATCTACTTCCCCCGACAGATCAGACGAGAGTTCGGCAACAACAACACGACAATCACAGCCTCAGAGGAGCAGGCCGCTCCCGAGAGCACGCTGACCAACGCTGGCAGCAACAAGCGAGAAAGCCTCAGCGACTTCATGTCAAGCATTTTTGGTGGGGAGGACACAGATGGTAACGTCAACGTGGGCCTGAACCGCCAGAGACTCGGAGCCACAGGCGCAGCCCCCCCAGCTCTCATTCTGCAACCGACATCAAGCATCGTGGTGGAGGAACCGGAATCAACAGTCGAGACTGTTGAGCCTACAGTTGTTGCTTCAGGAACGGACACCGGAATTCTTCTTGCCCCCACAGGCATCGTCACCACGACCAACAAGCAGGTGGCTCAACCAACCTCAGAGGCCCCGGCTGAGGAGCCTAAGAAGGAGACCGAGAAGGAGCCTACAGTTGAACCAGTTGAGAGCAGCCCTGCTCCCGTCACCTCCAACCCTGAGCCCGCTCAGACGACAGAGCAACCCAAGGCTGAGCCAAACGAGAACACCGAGACACAGGCCGCTCCTGTTAGTGAGACGAAGCCTTCCCCCTCTTCCGAGGAGGGCGCTGCGGACCCCGTTGAGAGCGTTGTTACCTCGGTTGTCCCTGTTGAGACCGAGACTCAGCCTGCTGTCATCGAGACTCAGACCAACAACCCCGAGAAGTCTGTTCCCAAGGAGACCCAGACCCAGTCTGCTCCTGCTGAACCCGCTAAGACTCAGACCCAGCCACCCGCTGCTGAGACTCAGTCTAAGGAGCCTGAGCCCGTTCAGAGTGAGACCAAGCAGCCCGAGACCCAGCCCAAGGAATCCCAGGCTGAGCCTATCGACACCAAGACCCAGGAGCCTGCCCCTGTTGAGACTAAGCCGGTGGAGACCAAGCCCGAGACTTCTGCTGCTCCCGAGCCCGTCCAGAGCGAGACCAAGCCTTCAACCCAGCCCAAGGTTTCCCAGGTCGAACCCGTTGAGACCAACACCCAGGCCCCCATTGAGTCCGAGACCAAGGCCCCTGAGCAGCCTTCTTCCAAGAAGGGTCTTTTGGACCCTGTTGAGAGCATTGTTTCCTCTATTCTTCCCGACCCTGCCCAGACTGAGACTAAGGAGCCCGACACTGTCGAGACCCAGTCTC
Source organism: Fusarium duplospermum (assembly GCA_003946985.1). Taxonomy (NCBI): domain Eukaryota; kingdom Fungi; phylum Ascomycota; class Sordariomycetes; order Hypocreales; family Nectriaceae; genus Fusarium; species Fusarium duplospermum. Next base: position 81,408 of record NKCI01000006.1, read on the forward strand.
AGGAGCAACCTGTTCAGACTCAGACTCAGAACCCTGACCCCAAGGAGACTCAGAGCCAGGAGCCTGTTATTGAGACCGAGTCAAAGGCCCCCGAGCCTGTTGAGACTCAGACTAAGGCTCCTACGTCCGCTGCTGAGCCTGCCGAGAGCAACAAGCCTGCTACCAGCAAGGATGGTCTCTTGGATCCTGTTGAGACTCTCATCAGCTCCGCCCTCCCCGATCCTGCCAAGACCGAGAGCGTGGAACCCCAACCTGAGGAGACTAACACCAAGGCCCCCCAGTCGGATGAGACCCAGTCTGTTGCTCAGCCTGACCAGACTCAATCTCAGTCTGTCCCCGAGGAGACCGCTGAACCTCAGCGTGAGAACTCTCGACCTGGCGAGACTCTTCCCAGCTTCAACCCTGATGAGACCACCGCTGAACCCACCACTGCCGCTCCTGAGAATGAGCCCACAAGCAAGGAAGGTCTCCTGGACCCCGTTGAGACTCTGCTTAGCTCGGTTCTTCCCGACCCCAGCAACGTTGAGACAACCTCTCCTGAGGAGACCCAGTCTGGACCCGTCGTCGTCCCTACGTCCGCTCCCGTTGATGAGCAGCCTACGTCCGCTCCTGTTGAGCAGCCGACTTCCGCCGCTGATGACGACTCTCAGAAGACCCTCTCTGAGCCCGTCACCAACCCTGAGACCACAAGCCCTGTCGACGTTACAAGTGCTGCTCCTGAACCGACAGATCTCATCCCTACCAGTGTTCTTCCTGAGCCAACAGACCTGATTCCCACCAGCCTCGTCCCTGAGCCTACGGACCTGGTCCCCACTAGCGTTGCTCCTGAGCCTACCGATATCACTGACATCACCTCGGCTGTTCCCGAGCCTTCGGTCACTGAGGCTCCTGATCTGACTTCTGCCCTTGACCCTACTCTGCCCCCTGACACTGAGCTCCCTGAGACTACCAACATTCCCGACACCGAGATCCCTAATGTGACTTCGGGCATCGACACAGAGCCTACCACAGCCCCTCCTAACACTGATATCAATGAGCCTACGTCGGGTGTTGAGACTGAGCCCCCCGCGACCAAGACTGATGCTCCTGAGACCACCAGCCCGCTTGAGCCCACCGGCAGCCTGACTGAGGGACCTGAGCCTACTGGCGAGACTTCCGCTCCTCCTGACAACACTACCGAGCCTCCTACTGAGCCTACCAGTGAGCCCGGTACTGAGCCCGCCACCGAGCCTGCCACCGAGCCCGCCACTGAACCTACCGGAACGGCCAGCGACTCGGAGCCCACCGAGCCCGCCACCCAGTCCGAAGCCACCGAGGAGCCCGCTACTCAGTCTGAGGCTACCAAGGAGCCAGCCACCGAGACGGAGCCCCAGTCCGAGGCCACTGCCACTGAGGAGCCCACCGGAGAGGAGACTCAGAGCGCTCCTCAGACTGATGCCGATGAGACTTCGGCCCCTGTCGAGACTGCTACAGAGGATGTTCCCACCAACGAGCCTACCAGCCAAGCTCCTGAGGTGACTGAGACTGAGCCCGTTCCCACTGAGCCCATTCCTACCACCCTCGTTCCTTCGGCCGATCCCGTCACCAGCATTCGACCTACTGCTACTCTCACAAACACTGATGCCTGGTTGCCCACGACCATCGTGTTCGAGCCTACCTCCAACACGGTTCTCCCCACAGCTCCCTCTGAGACCGAGACCAGCACTGGTATCCCCACTGATATCCCCAGCAAGATCTTCCCTGATGATCCCGACCGAATTGCCCCTGAAGGATCCCGCCTCATCCAGATTGGTTTCCTCTACCCGCTCAACTACAAGTTCGTGGCCAAGAACACTGTGGCTGCCGCCCAAGTTTTCAAGTACCTCCCCAAGGGTCTTGCTTACGCTGGTGGTTTCGACGAGAACCGAACTTATGTCGACAGCATCGTTCCCCAGGACACTCAGTCGCAGTGGGGATACATCACTGCCCTGGCCAAGGTTTACTACCCCGAGAACATGATCGACGCTCTTCAGGCGGACCTTCTGACCCCCAACTCTCTTCTGTACAACAACGAAGATGAGATTATCCGCAACCTGACCTCGGTCATCAACACGAGAATCGATATCCTGGGAGATGAGGGTGCGACGGCCAGTGGTGATGATGGCAGCTCGGATAGCGATGGTGGCAACAACAACGATGGTTTCGGCAACAACGGTGACAGCAACAAGTCTGCCAAGGAGAAGGCTACGACCGCTGGTATCGCTGTTGGTGCTATCGGTCTCAGTGTCATGTACGGCGCTGCCATGTTCCTCGTTGCCCGACGATACAAGCGCAAGAAGCAGCAGGGCCACCGCCGCACCAGCTCCATCGGTAGCAGCCAGCGATCGTCTGAGATGCAATACACTGGCAACGGTAGCCCCGCCCTTATGGGAGGTGCTCTCATGAGCCGGGACTTCTCAGCTTACGGTGGCACAGCGGCAACCAACTCGATGGTTGGCGGCCGCCCTGCCGGCCGTGACAGCCATGGTAGCGGCCGAAGTGGCATGGGCAACTCTGCCCGGACAGCGTACATCTCTGCACCTGTCGCCGCTGAGAACTCGCTGGGATGGAACTGAGCAATGCAGTGCCGATCTGGCTTGTCCTTTAACAAAAATATCACATGTCTCTAGTGCGCTTTTTTCTTTTACACTTCGATACCCTTCAGGTGGACTGTGACGACTACTCCGACCCCTACGTACGACACGGTGACGGTGGTTGGCACCAGATGGATGGGATGGATGGACGGACTTGAGATTGTCTCCTATCAAGGCAGACAGTTCACTGCGGCCTCCGCTCATCATGAGCCTTCTACTCAAATGTTTTTCTTACCTTGTTCTTTCTTCACCATGTTGACGAAGACGACGCGACATCCGCCTTGGCCTTCGCTATAGACTTGCTGGTCGGACACTTCGACCATACTACTACCTACTACTACTATCATATTTCCCTCTTCACGCCTGGCGCCACTCCAAGGGGTAGAGCCCCCACGCACCTACATTTTGTTCTTCCGGCTCCATCCTGGCGACCTGGGCATCATTATTAATGCTTTTGGTTTCCATTTTTTACAAAAAACTTGTCTTCTTGTCGTTTCTTGTGTTGGCAAAACTGGGAGGATGGATGGATGGATGGATATGCAAGAGGAGGAATGAATGGAACAGCCTTGGCTAGCGTAGACGGGCGTTTCGGGACAGGACAGGGGCGAGGAAAGATGCATGCCGACATGTACATTAGAGAGGAACAAATGTGGTGTCTGTCCTCGAGACGCGGCATGTATCAGGTGATTGTGTTGTGGCCTGGGATGCAGAAGAGGCATCAAATTGTGAGGACAAGGACGATGATTGTTTTACGTGGTGGTGTTGTTGTGGTCCAGCATATCCGAGATGTTAGAAAACAAAAAAAATCCAAAGCAAAAGAGACTGTGACCGATCAGATGTGTGTATTAACGTGTGTATGTGTCTCTTTTTTTCAATTGTAGACTGGTGAGCACATGCCATGTCTGATGTCTCTGGTTTGTCTATCATGTCTTGATGATTGTGAATCCCATCTTCCTTTCAAGATACCTTCAAACTTCCTCCCAATACCGAAAACAAGAATCTCATCGGGTTTAATCTCTCTCGACCCGCGTGGTTAATGCACTGGAGATGGCGTTATGGGCCAGGATGGGCCTTCGGGATCTCCCCCCCTTTTGACGGGAACGGCCCTCTGCTTACTCTGCTTGGGCGTATCGAGAGGTTGCATTGGCGTCTGGATAAGGCTGATTTGGCGAGTGTCAAGTTACATACAATGGGTGAGAGTGAAGTTACATGGTGAAGAATTGGAATGGGATGGCTTTGAAAAGGGATGACTGATGGCCGGGGCAAGTTTTGTTAACAACTATGGGTTTTGAAACTACCTAGGTAGGATCAAAAAGTCTTGGCTTTCTCCTCCTCGGTTATCTCTAAAGGACGGCATCTTTAATGATTGATGAGGAGCCGTCATGCAGTGCGTAAGCTGATCATTGTTGGTTGGTACACCCACCTGTCGTCTGTTTGCCTTTTTTTTTTTCTTTACTCAGAGTCAGCTTCTGAATGATCGATGATCCCTGGGGAATGGCTCAAGCGCGCTTCCCGGATGGTGGAGCATCGTGTAATTTCCCCTTGCAGGAAACCTTGACGTCGACCGGACTACTAGGGGGGGGAAAGGGACATGCGGCGGCGCCAACGGTGCGGCGTTGGGTTGCACTCGGGGGACCGGGGTTTGCGCGTTCAAGAGTCTGTTCCAATTGGTTGGAGAGTACAAGAAGAAAAGAGTCGAGACCGTCTTGTCCGCGCAGCCCTGATTGTAGAGGGGTGGCGTCTTCAGCTACGGAGGTTTTTTTTTTTTACTCTCTCCCCCTCCACGATGATTTTTTTTTTTTTTTGCCTCTTGTGGATTTTAACTTGCATCTGGCTTTTACCCCTGGGCTTATACGTGGCTTGATAGACTATTGAAGAAAAAAGGTACCGAGTAAGACTGCTATGAATAGGAGCAAAGGCGTTGAAGGGAGAAGGAGGGGGAGGAGACTAACTAAACATGCACACAAACCAAGCTAAGACGGGAGGTCTAGATGAAAAAAGAAGCTTGGCCCTGGAGCCGCGAAACAGGAACATGGAGGGGCAAGCAGGGGGCCATCGTCCATCATGGGACGCGTCAGGCCAGTTTGGTGAGCCTGTGCCGTTCCCCCTCCCCTTCTGGTTACGGCTTTTGTAGGTAGGTAGGTAGGCACCGGTCACGACGGTGGACCGGAGAGCTGATGGCGGCAAGCTCAAGCGGGAGGGCTCAGTTGAAGGCCTGATGGTGTTTATGAGTAATATACAGAGAGATGTTTGTATTGCGCAGACTCGGGTACTCCGGCTGCAAAGCCTGTGCCTTGTGGCGGCGCCAAGGACATGATGACTTGGATGTGATATCTCGCGCGCGTACCGATGTCGACAGACAAGGCGGCTGTAAAAGCCTTCTTCTCTGTGGTGGTGTCTTTCTCTTCTTGTGTCTTACACGCAAAGTCCCAAGCCGGCCGCGTGGTTCGTTCGTCAGTGGGGTCAGGGGCACCACCCAACGACCAGGATGCCCGGTCTGGTGGGCAAGCTAGGGAATGGAATGTGGGCTAAGATGGGAGGAACTATAGACGTGGGCTTGCGAACTATTGAGAAAGATGTGGTGAAAGACAGGAGGAGGAGGAGGAAAGGTGATGGATGCTTCTTCATACACATCAAGAGGTGGGCATTGAAAGCATCCATTCCTTTTTTTCTCTTTCCTTTTAGTCTTTCTTTTGACGTTTTGACACTCGTTATTATTATTACTTCTCCTTATTTTGTTTTAAACGCCCCTAATTCAACTTATACATTCATTCGAGTCTTCCCACATTGTTGGAGGAGGGGGAAAAGAGAGAGGGCAAGTCAAATAATGTGAATGCCTCTCTTTTGAAAGAAAAGATAAAGGAACACAGACAAGGCTGTGCTATAACTAACAACTAGAATATTACAAACACAATCAACCTCAAAAGTCCCCGTTTGGGGAGACTCTCGCAACAATACCGGACATGGCAGCGCCATGGACAAACCTTGGCCTCCATCATCCCCCCTCGGCCTCCGGCGAGGACAAGATCGTCGCTGGCGCCGCCTACAGCGAGACGAGATCGTCGGCAGGCTTCAGCTACGCCCGGTATCCCTCGACCGTCACGTCCTCTGCGCCTCTAATCCAACATCCTCCTCCTCTTCTCTCGCCGCCTCTCCCCTCGCACTCGGGACCTTCGACACCCATCGTCAGCCCACGAGCGGGCTTCCAGTCACCCAACAGTCCCGCTAGTCCCGGGTTTCCTCTCAGTCCTTTCTACCCTCCGAGTCCGGGTCCGTTGCAGAGGGGTCAGTTTCCTTCTTCGCCTAGCAGCGATGGCTTTGCTTCTTCCTCACCGAGAATGTCCGGGGTTACGGATCCGAGACTGGTGAGGGCTTCGAACCATATGGACGCCCTCCTCGAGACGCCGTACTATGACACTCCGCCTAATACTGCTGGAGCGCACGGGGAGACCAACTTTAGACACGCCGACGTGCCGGAGCCGACCGAGGTTCCGTTGAGGGACGGATGGAGACCCAAGTGGCTGCGACGGAGGGTGATTGCCATATTCACAGGGACCTCTATAATGCTGGCCGTGGTCGGAGAGGTCGTCATGTGGCTGTTGTCAAAGGATGACGTCGAGAGCAGTATCAGGGGTGTGTGGACGTTTGGACCTGTCATAGGTGAGTGATCGTCAGGAACATTACCCTTCTGTGTAAAGTTGCCCGTGTAAGTCAAAATGCTCACATATCTGATAAAGTTATCTCTGTCATGGCCATGTTATGGTCTCGCGTCGAAGCTCAAGCATTACTCTACACGCCTTGGATGATACTCGATCACCGTCCTACCAGCGTCGATGAGACACGCCGTAAGCAGGCTCATCGAACTATTCTCCTCGATTATCCAAGCTTGGGAAGTTTTCAGGCTTTGACCAAGGGCTTTCGAAATCGCCATCATCTTGTCGTCGCCTCCATTGCTGTCAAACTCCTTCTCCGCGTTCAAATTGTTCTCTCTACTGCCGTCTTTCACGCCGAGAATCTCGTCGATGGCACTACTCTCCTCCGAGCCCGTATGGGCATCCTCCACGCCATGGTCGGCGTCTTCCTCATCCTCTCGGGCGTTCTCCTCCCCATGCTCTACCACGCCCCCTCATCGCGGGGTATTGCACCTCGAGATCCTACTTCTCCAGCTGGAACGGCCGCTTTGCTCGCCAGCAGCCAGCAGTTCCTGGCACGGTTAACTGGTACAGGTAATGCAGACATGGAAACTGTTGCTGCTCGACTTGCGGGCTCATGGTATACGACTGAACTCCGACAGCCTGGACGAAAACCAGAAAAGATGTTTCAGCTACGACAACTCAGTGGAGGAAACGGCTCTTTCAACACTGAAAGTCCAGAAGGTTCTAATGAGACAATGGGGATATATCGACCGTGGACTCAGCGTGCTCGGACTCAAGTCACCAGTGTCTCCGTTTCTATTGGGCTTCTCGCCGCTATCTGCGTCATCTTTAGTCTAAGGGGCAGCAGGGAAGGTCTTGAGTTTTCTGACAGCGTCTTTATCCTGTGGACATGTCTTCCTACGCTTATCTTTGTCGGCCTCGCCGTCTTCTGGACGCGAATCGATATCGACCGAAGACGACTCGCCCCCTTCCTTAAACTAACCGTCGCCAAGTGCCGTTTCCAAGAGTCACTAGGACTCACCTACATGAACGAATTTGGCCTTCGAAGCGCTGGAAAGGCAATCAAGAACCAGGACTGGGCCGTGTTTCTAGCAAAGAGCACCGCCATGCTAGGCTGGCTGATGCCAATCTTCACCGCAGGCCTCTTCGCCATCACCCAGATCCCTCAAACAGCCAATCTTCAACTCCAACCCCAGACCGAGTTCAAGTCGACGACAAAATCTCTCAGCACCGCCATCGACACTTCCGTTGTCAACCAGGTCCTTCTTCAGGAGACGCCAAAGTATCCGAAATGGACCTGGGAGGATATTGCGCTTCCACAAGTCGCGCTCGCGGATCATCCGAAGCAGTGGCCGTTGCCGAATACGCAACTTGTTAGCAACATGCCCGCTCTTAGGGCTGCACTCACTTGCGAGACGCTCACTTTGACGGGAAGTCAGGGGTCAAAGTGGGAGTGTGTTCCTGTGGCTGGCACAAAGAAGCAGCCCATCTGCAAAGGGGATCAGGCTTATACAGCGCTTGTAGCATCATCTTGCGCTCAGCTTACTTCCAAGTTTTCGCTCAATTACCTCTGGGGCAGCTGCGACGACGAAGGCACCATCTCAGTGTTGCTATGCAACCAGACCATTTACGAGATCAACGTCCACACCACATTCCACACCGAGGATCTCCGCATCGACACCAATGCCATCCCCATCATCAACAGTACCAGCGTGCAGCCTTCAGGTGTCGAGGCCGATATCACTAGTGTCTACAGCGCCCTTGACGATGTCGGCGCCGATGACAACAAGCTTGAGGGATTGGACAGCTTCTTCCGCACGTTGGTTCTTTCCAGGGTGGAGATGTCTCTGGAGAGATTGGTATTGCCAGAGAGGCAGAATGCCGTTACACAGGCCATTAGACTGCAGCATGGTATCCTTGGTGCGCAGGCTCTTAACAGCGACATGATGAGACGACCGATATCATCCAAGCGAGCTCGAGCTGACAGCTCTATACCGGCGTCTATCGACTACTATATCTCCCGTCTGACACAGTCTAGTGTTCAGACGTACGTTCTCGCCGGTCTCCTGGCTGTAACATTCATGTTCGGTCTACTCTCCCTTCGAACAGCCCCCCGAGGTGCACCGTTGCCAAAGAGCCCCGGCAGTATCGCAGCGCAGGCCAGTCTCCTCGCCGACTCAACCTTATGGTGGCGACTACCAGACGGTGCCGAGTGGATGTCAGACGAAGACCTAGCACGATGTCTCCGACGCAAGACGTTCCAACTCGGCTGGAACAAGAGCGGCACAGGAGGTCGAAGCTACGGCATAGGAGTTGTGCAGGACGAAGGCAAGGTAGCAAGGCCACCTGTAGTATCTGATGTCTCGGCGGGAGGGAGCAGTGGAGGGTTAGTTGCTGGGCGATATATAAGCATGGCGCCTGGAGTGTATAGCTACGGAGACATTCCACTGTACGAGAAGACGTGAGAGAGAAAGAAGATTTTCTGTATAACATGGGCATTGGAAAGGGGCATTGGCATGCAAGGCGTTTTAGGACGGGACAGGAACCAGCGAATTGTACTCGATGGAGGTTTTTAAAAACAATGGATTTCTTGATATAAAATAATGTGTGTATATACATATATCCAATGATGTATCTATATGAAAGCACATGTTTAAGTCTGTTGGTGGTGTTGAATTCTCAAAGAGGGATGTGGTATTTATAGACTTTCCCAATCGGGTAAAGGTGGAGTAGCTTGACCATCAGCGGGACGGGAATTACGAAACTTTCAAGCCCAGTCATGGGCTTAATTGCTCAATCTCAACAAACGACAGTATATATAATAGAAAGATATTCTTCATCATTGACTCATTTAGGCAATTTTTTCAAAGAGCATCGCCGCCATGGCCTTCACGATGCACTCCCACTCCGGGCAGTTCTGCCCGGGCCACGCAAAGGACCAACTCGAGGACATCATCAAGCATTCTATCGAGCTCGGCTACAAGACCATTGGACTCACAGAGCATATGCCCCGCTATGAGCAGCGAGATCTCTATCCTGAAGAGGTGAGTTTTGACTCAACACCATGTTGTTTTTAGAAAGAAAAAAAAATGTCTCACATTTTTCTTAGCTTGATGACCCTCAAGCTGCTCTAGAGGCTCTTCCACCTCGTCATGAAGCGTACCTTGTTGAGGCACAGCGTCTGCAGAGAGAGTATGTCGACAAGGTTCACATCTTGATTGGTTTTGAGGCCGAGTTCATTCGTCCTGACTTTGCTGCACATGTCCGGACGCTGGCTCAGCATCCTATCATTGATTACTTTATTGGTTCAGTGCATCATGTCCACGGTATCCCTATCGACTACGATGCCACTATGTTTGCCGCTGCGAGGGATGCCAGCGTGGGTGGTACAGAGGAGAAGCTCTACGAGGATTACTACGACCTTCAGTATCACATGCTGCAGGAGCTCAAGCCCCGCGTTGTCGGCCACTTTGACCTCATCCGTCTGATGAGCGAGGACCCTGCGAGGGACATTCGCCAGTGGAAGGGTGTATGGGAGCGAGTCATCCGGAATCTCAAACTTGCACGGGAACAAGAAGGATGGCTTGAAGTGAACAGTGCTGCGCTGCGCAAGGGATTGGCAGAGCCTTATCCATGCAGGATCATTGCCGAGGTGAGATGACCCGAAACACCTCCTTGCTTGGCTTTTTATGCGTTGCAATGCTGACCACATTCATCAGGAATGGATCAAGATGGGTGGCAAGTTCACTTTCTCCGACGATGGCCATGGAATCGCCCAGGTCGCAACAAACTATGCCCGCACAGTCGCCTATCTCGAGAGCCTAGGCGTCCAAGAAGTGTGGACCTTGCAGAGAAAGTTCCATCCTGGCATCGATGGCACCAACAGATCCGTCCTTGAGGACGTCAGTGTCCCAGTCGATATTTTCCGCCAAAGTTTTCCCTGAAAAAGACACAAAGTGAATGAGGAAGAGAAGAGACGAGCCAGCCGTACAAGTCATGAATTAGAAAGAAAGAACTAGAGCTATTTAGAACACGGGCGGCAACCACATCTGAGAAGCCAAGAGAAAGGGTATCGTGCTGGGACACCTGACATCCAAAGATGGTTAGGAAGAAGGGGTAAACCGAACAAAGAAAGACAGGGAACAACTAGAATCGAGTATTGGCTTCAAATACCGCCACACCCTCTTGATAGAGAGCCTTGAAGTAGAACAGATAGCCAGCTATCCGTGAATTACAGGAAATGGGACATGTGACGAAATCTCACCCTTGTCTCTGATGCCGAGGAGTCTTGGGGATTTCTCAACTAGACTCAGAAAGCGGCTGGCTCTGACTTGACATCTTCATCTGTTGGCTTCTGCTCCCCCGCATGCTGTTCCGATCGCGGCGCAAATGGGATGCCCTCAGTATACTGAAAGAGGTTGTTCTTCTTTATCGGGCTTGGTGTAGCAGCAGGCGTTTGTGCAGATGGCGTTTGCACATTAGGCGGGAGCCATTTGATAGGTTCCTGTTGAGCCACAGCCACAGGGGCAGGACCTTCGGGTTGGTACGCAATAAACACATTGTCGTCGTCGCTAGATTGAATCGAAACAGAAGGAATCGGAGAAGAACTAGGCGGCAGCGAGACCTGCTGTGGCTCAGAGGTCAACTCCAGAGGGGCATCAGGGAAAGGCGTTGTAAGGCCGCTGGATGAGATTGTAGCCGGAGGGGTAGGAATCTCAGAGTTGGGAGCCACAGCCTGAGTGGGAGAGACGTTTCCTGAGTCAGGGCCTCTAATTTCCGGCGACCGTTGGCGGTCGGTTGGGGCTTCGACGGGCCGAGTAGGCTTGTGGTTGATGGTAGCAGAGGTAGATACAGATCTGGCCTTGACCTTTTCAGCTTCAAGTCGAGCTCGCTCTCTTGCTTCCTTCTGGGACTGAGTGATGAGGTTGATGCGAATCTTCTTCATCCCGGTCGTGATGCTGTCGATATCATCGCCCGTTGTACCAGATGGGCCAGCCTTGGCCTGAGGCCTTGTTGATGGGTGAATCCTTTGGGCTGCTGTAGGGGGCCGCGAAGTTGGGGGAGGAGCAACCTTTTTGGTAGCTCGAGGCGCTCTGGGTGCGGGCTCCTTACGAGTAGCCACGGGGTTTCTAGTCTTCTTGACCTGAAGACCTCCACCAGGAGGTGCCCTGGTGCTCATTGGAGAGCCAGGACCAGGGGCCACAGAGCCCTCCGGAAGGTCAGCTTCATTACCGGACGAAGTCTGCGATGTGGCCCTGGATGCGAGAGTAGTCGGTACCTCGCTAAGCCGCCGACTGGCTCTTCGCACCGGCTCATCGCTGTTGGTCCTCGAAGGGATACCACGGGCCACAGCCTTGAAAAGAGTTAGCTTTGGTTTATTTACATATAGAGGTAGAAAACTTGCCTTGTCTGCAGTCAAAGTAGTGGTAGCCATTGTCTTTCTACGACCCTTTGGTGCATTGTCCTTGATGGGCTCAGGAGGTGGTGGCTTGGGCCGCCTCTCGCGCAAAGACATGCGTGACGTCGGGCGCGAAGCCGGGGCTGGAGGGTTAGGGTCAATTCCCATCAGCAATGACTGACGGTCTCGTCTCGCCCGCGTTGCCTCGGCGTTCAAATCCTCAGGTTTGCAGCTGTCTGTTTGGCGGCTCGCAGGGATAAGAAGCTTGCTGAGCTCGTGAGCCGCAACCGTCCAGGGGACCTCTGGCGGGGGTGGCGAGGCAGGCCGTGATAGTGAAGCACCCAGGTTGGAAAGGCTGCGTCGCATCTTAATAGGATCAGCAACCCTAGCAGTTGATGCCTGTGTTGGAGAGAAGTAAGTGGGAAGCGTGTTGCTGTGCGACTTCGCTGCAGGACCGCCAGGACCTGCAACTATAGCTTCAAGCTCATCCAACCGTGGACTTGCCCACCACGCTGGATCATAGCTGTGAACAGAGTCCAGCAATGGTTTCGTATCCATTTCATCGTCTTCCTCCGCGAGCACTCCAATCTTGTGTCCCATCTCCGCACCAAGACGTCCAAAGTTTTGCGGCTCCCGTTCATACGTCTGGTCATCCGCCAAACCACTGAGATGGCTAAGAATACCGGAAAACAAGGCCTTGTCGCTATAACCGCCTTCCAGGACACTGATGATGCGACCATCGACCTCAAGTCCCTCTTCAGCAGCCAGCTTGATGACGTCCTGGGCTATCCGGGCGTAGAACTCCGTTGGAACATTGACTTGATGGCGCTGCATTCCTGCGCTCTCCCACTCACTCGCATCAAACCCAGCCGAGAAGAAAATGGCGGCTTTGGGGACCTGGTTTGCCTGCCGTAGTCGTTCTGCTTGGTTCTTGAGATAGTTCCTTGTCTTTTCAAGGAGAACGCTGTACTTGGTCTCGTAGAGTCGCCAAAACTCTTCCTCCGTCTTCCACGACTGCAAGTGAACATTCCAGACTGTCTGACCGTGCGCATTATCAATGCAGATGCTGGCATTCTTAACCTTTTCCTCATCACCCATCTCACACGGATACGAGTTGATATCGTGTAAACTGAAATAACCAATGGACGACTTCTTCCACGCAGCAGCGTTCTTGGTCGCCGCGTTAGCTCGAGTGTTGTGCTGCCAGGTGATGGACTGAGATCCGTCACCATGATGAAGGTCAAAGTCGATGATGGCGGCGTGTGTAAGTCCGTGGTTGAGGACAGCATGCATAATTCCGACGTGAACATTGTTGAGCCAGCAGAATCCCGAAGGGTATGAAGCAGAGCAGTGGTGACCTGGAGGTCTCACTCCTACAAACGCACGTTGAGGTCCAGGGCCGAAGACGGTGTCAATGGCCTCACAAACGGCTCCTAGGGCACCCTCCATAGCGTTAAGAGACTCCGAGCAGAGGTATAAGTCGCCTTCATGAAACTTTTCGGGTGCCTTCTCGGTTCCACGGTTCATCTCTGGCCTCTGGAGTTCTTTACCTCCCATTGCAAGCTTCGACTCAGCTGCCTCACACATCATCTTCAGCTCTTCCATCCATTTCGTTCCATGAACATTGACGACAGCCGGTGATAGTAGTGAAAGTTTACGCTCCGTCTTGTGTATCCGAAAGGGAATCCCCGGCAGGTCTTCGACATCTCTCCTGGGATGAGGTGGAAAGGCTCCCTCGCTGTGTCGTCCACCCAGGCGCACATAAGCCGTTGAGATGCCCAAGACAGCTGCCTTTATTCTTTCCGGACGTTCGACAATCGTACCAAGGGCGGCCCGGGAGGTTCTCGGTCGGGAGAATCGGTGACCATAGACGGCATCATTGAGGACTACGATCGTTTGCGGTTGACTTGCACATTCGGGAGAGTGATGCGCTTGCAATTCGGCACTCAAGATGTCATGTGCAATTGAACTGGCGGTCGGTCGGGGCTTCTCCTGGACAGGGGGCGTACCCAAGGGAGACTTGGGAGACGGGGACATGATATGTGTGGTGCTGGCACGTCGAGTAGGAGTCGGGACAGCTCCCATTCCGTTTGAAGACCGCAGCGAGTTCATCGAGGCCTTGCGAAGCAGCGTAGGCGTCCCCGAGCCGGGATCGCGCCCTTGCGAAGGGCTACGAGATGGGAGTCGAGCATTGGGCCTCGGGGACTGCGAAGTACGGCGTCCTGATTGTCGAAAGGGAGTGCTGGGTTCGGAGAGGTGCGGTGAGCCATGGCCACGGCCGGGCGAGGTGGATATGGACAGCTGTTTCAACGACTGCGCCAAGTCATCATTGTCATGTCGGAGGCTCCTAGTAGACGACTGACGTCGGAGCGGCAGCGATGGGCGGGACGGAGTTGCCATGAGGCTTCGGAGCTGCCAGATTCATGGGATGGGACGACGAGATGGGCATAGGATGATAGTATGAGACAAGGGGCGGGTCGCAACGTTTGAGAAGCAAAGACGCAAACCAGCCTAGTGTCCAGTGAGCCCTTGTCGGCTTTGATGGAGAGTCGGTGACGTCTTTGCCCCTGGGAAAACACACAGGTCGCGTCTCAGGTAACGCGTCGGTGGGTTTGTCACGTGATTCATTTATGATTTGCGGTGATTTCCTATTTGGGCGGTCGCCTTATCATATCCTAGCCCCTGTCCTTCAATGCTACGTTCCTCCTATTGACCCTAGGGATGAAGAGATTCTTACCTGTTAATGCGAACACGATGTCGGTGACTATTGATCAAGTGAGGTCATACCAAGATGAATAGAACGAAGGGTCCAGTGTTCTCGTGGCTGAGCAGACGTTTGGGCTTTCATCCTCGGAACACTTACAGACACGTTAATGACAAGTCAAAGAGACGAACCAACAACGATGGTGTGCAGCGGGAGGTGCCGTAGGATGAGTTCTGTTGGTCGTAAATTAAATCAAGATCTGGGTTGTGAACTTTGTTTTGACAGCGATCCGTCACCACGAAGCTTCCGCTTTTCAAAGGAAACGTGAGGTAACAAAACGTCAGGATGAAAAAAACGTGGTGCTCGAACTTCAATCCCGTCTCTGCCGCTGCGTGAGTCTAGACTCGTGGCTTGAGGTCTCTGGCCACCAGCAACAGGTTTGCCTGGTCAGCTCGTCCGTCGCAATGCATATGTAGGTACGTAGCCAGAGCATCCCAGAGTGAAACGCAGTCTTCTATTCCTGGCTTTGGCATGGGATGAAAAAGGTGATTGTTTCTCGCGACCACCGAAATATAAAACTCGCAGATGCCATCATGGCTCGAGTCTCAGGGATGAGTTCGCTCTCGTACTGTAGGTGATGGCACTTCCCCTTGCTTGTCAAACAAGTCCAAAGTTAAAGACCACCACCACCCCCTGTTGACAAAACAACTTACGATCCACTCGGGCCTGGTTATGCTTGTGCTAGCTCGCCTGGTCACCCTTACATCTTGCACAGGGTTCGGGCGTTTGAGCTCTGCGGAGACAGCTGTTGAGCGCGGATTGATGCCGCGCTGGCATCCCCCCCTCCTCCTCCCGCCTCCCGGAGCCGTTTATTCGACCGTCGCTGGGGCCAAGTGAGACCTGCGAGGGGCACTCCGTACAGCGAGGCCCGATAACTCCGGCAGCAGCTTGGCGGTGGCGGTTGAGCTAGAGCTATCCATCGGGCGTAGAAGAATTCTTTAGCTGAAGAATTCGTGTCTTGTCTCAATGAGGCTGTGTGTGTCTTGAGAACCAGTAGAGGACGTCACATGGTATGTCCCTCATGTCTACAAACGTCCATAGTATTTGTGAGGTGGACATCGGAATAGGGAATGAGATGCGGTGTGTCTGCGAAGCGGGGCAAATAAGGTTCCATGACCCTTGGCAAGGCTGAATTTGAATTGAATTTGGATTTCTGCGGGTGAGTGATTTGCGCAAGACAGCATACGAGAAGAGTTTGCCTAAGTGATTGTATTCCCAACATTGGATGATGAATACTCGGGCAAAGTAGATACTAGGTAGTATATGTGTTATATAATAAACACAGTGTTTGAATTATCAAACAAATATCTAATTAATACATCACAATTTGTTGATCCTGTCCAACATCTCGGGAGGACAGGGGGAGGTGGGCCATCATGCCAGCTCGGATTTGTGGAATTTCTGTAAATAATTGGAGTCATTCGGAACGGACCTGACTTGATAGGCAGATACAGACGCCAAGGCTTGTTTCCTCATGCCGAGCAGAGGCAAGGAAACGCCCCGTGGAAGAAGGAAAGGGCACGGAAATGTGCAAATGCAGCCAGCCAAACGGCAGAGGCGTGACCAAACGCCCAACAATAACGTATAGAATACGCCATGGACACACAAACTGAGGCTCGAGTCTCTTTGTCTGAAGTCGTGGCACCGCTCAATCCTGCAACTGCCAAGACTGCACATTCGACGTCTGCCCAGCCCTTCCACGGAAAACGGCATTGAACCTGGGATCATCATTCAGGTCGACCTCATTTGATCCATGGCTTCTTGGCTTCCTTGGCTCAGGTTCTCGCTTGGGCAACCTCCAAGTAGGACCCCTTGCAAGCCTCTTTGATCAAGTGAGTTAGACTGAGTCCCTTCAAGGCGTCCGAGTGGCTTAAACTGTGGTGTCTTCCTCCACCCCTGGTTTGCTGCTGGCGTCGGTACCCCGGTCACCTCCATCTTCGGTTGCAACTCTGTCTAACAAGTCCTCGACGTTGCTGCAAATCGCCCAGACAAACCCAGCAAGATGCGCCTAATATCGACTCAGCCGCACGGTGGCAGACTCTTCCATTGGCTGGCCCTGGGCCCAGACACTCTGCCTCGTGGGCTGCTTGGCCTGGAGCTAGCTCTTCACACCCCCCGGCCGCAAGCTCTCTAGCGTGACGAGGACATGTCTCGTTGCTTGCTGATTGCTCAATGACCGATGAGCCGACCCTTTCTCTACAGGCAGAGCGCAGATTGCTCTCACTCTGCGCCGTGAATAAATGCCCGAGGCCTTGCCCTCCTCTGCCCCCGGAGATTGCTTTTCTGGGGAATTGGTTTTGGTTCTTTTTCGCTCTAGAGTGCTATAAGCGGCCGGTATCTCTTACTTCATCTACTCTTCACTACCGTTCGAACCAAGTCGAAGTATCAGTGAGCCAGTTTCAAAATGAAGGGCGCAGTTCTCTCCATCCTCACCAGCGGCGTCGCTGCCCAGGTCACCATCCCTCCCGCCATCGCCCCTGGCATTCTTAATGTCGCGGCCGTCAACCCCGGAGACCCTGGTTACCAGACCTGCTCTCAGGCCGTCAACCTGTTTGAGGACTGTGTGGAATCTCTAGGTGGTGTTGAGGCCGCTGCCGACGCCGATCCTACTGAGCTCCTTGGATGCGCTTGTTGCGATGGAAGCACTCCCGCCGCTCCTCTCTACTCCGTCTGCTCCAACTACCTCGAGGAGGAGCTTCCTACTGCCAGCGACCAGTATGAGGGTGAGTTTATTGCGCCCCAAGGACGAATTCATACGACATGGATGCTAACATGAGCGCTCTCCAGCCTATGGCACTCTCTACAAGGCTTGCGCTCTCGGTGCTACATGCGGTGGTGGTAGTGGTGGCAGCGCTACTCGCAGCCCCAGAACCACAGCTGTTGTCAGCAAAGACGACGACGATGATGAGACGGCTACCATGACCAGCCCTGCTGAGCAGACCTATGCTCTGGCCTGCCAGAACATGCTTGGTGTCTTTGCCTCGTGCACCCGCGCCAACAGCGACTTCACTGAGCTTCCCTTCAAGGAGCAGGCTGAGTGCTACTGGTGAGTTTTTCTCAAGACCGACAGAGCTTCATCATAATTAACAATTCTTAAGCTGCCGTGGCTCCGGTAGCAGACTCACCTGGACTGATGAGATGGGCGGTTATGCCAAGACCTGTGCCAGCTGGGCCAGCACTGGCGAGCCCGACACCATCCTCGGTGGTATGTTTCACTTTCGCAACTGATTCACTCTTGGTTTTATACTAACTCATTATTCTCAGTCGCCGAGACCTTCGCTAGCTTCTGCAAGCGCTTCACCACTGCTTGCGATGTTGCTGCCACTCGCACTCAGGACTCCGAGACCACCGCGACTGACGACGACGACGACAACGACAACAACGACGACGATGACGCCGACTCCACCACCGAGTCTTCTCCCCAACGGACCAGCAACAACGATGACGATGACGATGATGACAACAACGCCAACAGCGGTGATGCCACCACCAGCGACAACGGTCCCCTCACCGTCACCGTCCCTGCTCCTACTTCCACTGAGACCGACGGTGAGGCCAGCGGCAACTCTGCCTCTTCTCTCCGTGTCGGCTTCGGCGCTGTCCTTGCCGCCGTTGCTGCTCTGGCTGTTGCTCTGTAAGCGCGAGTTGTGTAACGCGAGTGGGGATTAGGTTGTTGGTTCTACATTTCGAGTGGAAATTGTGTTGGTTCTAATGACTGCTGCTGGCATGGTTTAATGAATTTATATTGGAGGACACTTGGGCAAAGCGCGCCATTGTTGGGGGATCCTTGTTGGCATATGAAGGGAAACCAACCGTATATATAGAAATTCACTTTTGATATCCCACCATCTCGAATCCTCTCACCAACGCCTTGCGCCTGTTTAACAATCCCTTCATTGGGTGCTGACTCTATTCCGTTGTCAAATCTATACCAACTCCCTTCAGCGCGCCGACTGCCCACTCCGGATAATCAGTCTTCTCAGGGTATAACCATGCGAAGAACTGTCGCACAAAAACTGGGAAGCGGTCCTCGATGACGGCCTCTCGGATCTGCCTCATGAGGTTCAACTGGTAGTACACATTGTGTATCGTCAATAGATGAGCAGCCACAGTCTCCTTGGAGGCGTTGTGGTGCACAAAGGCTCGGCTGACACCCATCCCTCCATCAGCGGACGGCTTGCAGATCATGCAGCCACAACCCTCCTCAACGGGCTCAAAGTCGGCAGCGTACTTCTTATTGCGCATGTTGAGAACGCCGTGCTTGGTGACGGCGTTGCCGAATCGAGCCGTCCTCGTGGGCCACACACAGTCGAACATGTCGGCGCCGAGAGCAACGCTCACCACCAGGTCTTCAGGATAACCAATGCCCATAACATACCGCGGCTTGAGGTCAGGGAGCAGTGCTGTGCAAGCCTCTACGACCTTGCAATAATCCGCTTTAGCCTCACCGCCACTCAGGCCTCCTATGGCAATGCCGGGAGTGTCGCGGGCCAGCATCTCTCGGCAGCATTCTCGTCGCATGTCAAGATCTAGACCACCCTGGATGATACAAAAGAGGTTCTGTGAATCGGGCTTCTTGTGTGCAGCTATGCAGCGATCTAGCCATCGCACACTGCGCTCCATGGCTTCTCTCATGCGCGCCTTGTCGGGTGAAGTTGTGACAAGGACATCGTCGAGCTGCATCATGATGTCGCTACCGATGCTGTTTTGTAACGACATAGAGTGCTCGGGGGTAAGGAGCATAGGTGTACCATCGTGAGGGCTCAGAAACTCGACACCCTGTTCAGTGATGGTCGCAAGCTTGAGCAAACTGACCATTTGAAAGCTTCAACACAGTTAGCTAGATTCTGGTAGGTATCAGAGTCAAACACTTACCCTCCACTGTCAGTAAGGATATTGTAGTTCCATCCTTGAAGCTTGTGGGCTCCACCAATAGCATCAAGAACCTCTTGTCCCGGCTTCAAACCGAGATGGTATGTGTTGTTCAGACACAAACGGCAGCCTGTCTCCTCAAGTTGCTCAGGGGTGATACCCTTGAGAGACGCCTGAGTAGCCACGGGCATGAACATGGGAAGCTGAACTGGGCCATGAGGCAGCGTCAGTATCGAAGCCCGCGCCCTAGTTGTCTATCTTGGAAAATCATTCATTAGCCTTGTGTAACAGAGTGAGGCAATCACCAAGTAAGACTCACGGAACATTTTGCAATGAGCTCAAAAGTCAGAGCCGGTGACTTGTAGATGTTTGAAGTAGAAGCCATCCTCTTGACCGCTTGCATCTCACTCTTGATTTTTAAACCAAGAGAAGAGAAAACTACCTACTTGTCTTGCCTCCTAAACACTTCTAGATGTTGTATTTTTTTTTACTTCATGAATCAACGTTGCAGGGTTGTGAGAAAGGTTTCACTGGGGTTCAGCGCCATGGAAGGTGCCCCCCAGCTCGACTCCAATTAGCCAATGAGACCACCCCGGGTCATCACCGGCATATCCCGCCAAAGCTTCCAAACGCCCGCGAATTTTCGTCGGCCTCAGCTCAACGCCAGCCGACCACCACGAAGATACCAGAACGGCAAGCCAATTGAGCTCGCCAAACGGTCTCCGAGTCGCAATGGGGGGCCGAACCGTCTCGCCCGGAGGGGCTCTGCTGAGATCCTCTCGGCTTTTCTCCATGCCCAAGCCATTGCCCGAACCGCAGTCGACCAACCTGCACATGAGCGATCATAAGTCTCCCACCATGACACGACAATATCCCCAGCACCAGTCAATTACCACCCCTCTCTCGTCGCGGGAGAAGGGAGACTGGGGCTTCAAGCGACCGTTTCCTCTCAAGTCCACCATGACCACCTCGACACCCCTCATCCGAGTTAAGCAGGTTGATGCTATCGAGAGTGTTACCGACTTCGCTTCTGCCGCCGACTACACTTTGTCTCTGGAAAAGTTCCAGGAGCTTCGTGTGCCTCTTTCGATTCCTAAGGAAAATGAGCGACCCACCGGTACGGCAAGGACTGACATCTGGCACAAGTCTGTCTTTGAGGAGGATATGGACTTTACCGACTTCCGTAAAGGACGAGCGGACGACAAGCGATGGAAGTTCCAGGGACCTTGGTTGGCCAGATTGACAGAGGGCGAGTTCATCGAATATCTCGACAAGAGCGTACGACCAAAGCGTGCCCACTTCCGATGGTTGCTGAAGGAGAGACTTGCCGAGTCTCTAAATACCAAGGCGGCTCAGGAAGCCTTGGACAAGGGCGAGGAGGCCCCTCCCAAGATCAACCCTTGGGACATTAGCAAGGAGCAATTCGTCGAATTTGTGCGCTCTCTTCGAAGTGACCGAGCTACGCTCTACGGACTTGTCTCCAAGTTTCTCGATCTTGCTCCCCTGGGTCACCCAGTGGGCATTCTCCAGACTCTCATTTCCACTGGAGAGAACGCGGCTGCCGAGAGTCCTTACGGCAAGGCTGGACCTCCCCCTAGCCATCCCTCTGCTGGTATCAGCTACCTGAGAACGAACGCGTACATGGAGAACCACCCTGTATATGGTCCCCAAGGACGACACACCCCTGTCCTCGCCCGAGTCATCTCACCCAGGCGGAATATATCTCTTGCTAAGCTTGGTGTGGGTGGTTTCGTCGCCGACACCCCTCCTGGCGACAACGAGTTTACCGGCAGAAACCAACGTCGGGGACAAAACAAGAAGGTGCTCAGCGGCATCCACCATCTTGACACCACCACATACGGTGGTGCCAAGGCTTACGTCGAACCCGTGACGGCGACTGTCGACCCCAGCGGAAAGGTTGTCCTCCAACTCCGGGACACCACTTCCGAGTCCCAACTTCTGGCGAGGGAGAGCAAGGGACGAGAGCAGGTGTACACTGGGGAGAGGCGAGCCCCTAAGAAGGACCCTGGAGCTGATCCTTGGAGAACCAGCCGTGTCGCTGATGAACTTCTTGAAGACGACTCAGCGTCCCAATCTGAAAAGGATGTTCTGGGCAGCTCCAGCAGCTATGGTCTTGACCAGAAGCAATAGATGACTTTGACGCGGGGTTAGGAAGCTGTTGTATATCGATGCCATCTATGTTCCTTGGCAAAGAAAATCCTGTACCAAACAACTGTACAAGTAGAATTGAAAGCAAGAATTGACTCGGGATTCTCCTGATAAACATTCCTAGGCCATACTTGAGACGAGATATCTTTGATACGGCGAGTGTTGAGCTTCGATTGGTTTGTTCCTTCATTCACATTCGTCGCCTGTCCAGTGGCTGAGTGGGTAGCATCAAGCCTCATGGTGACGAGCCCCATAAAGTGGCTGATCAGCCACAACACGTGATTCGAAATTCTGAGCCCTAATCGCTAGTGCGTGCACCTTTCCCCCACCACGGCTCAACACCAAATCTACTGTTGGAATTTCTTCGAGCGACTCACTAACAAGCCATCACCCAACGTCCAACAGTCCAATACCGCCAAAATGGGTCGCGTCCGTACCAAGACCGTCAAGAAGTCCGCTAAGGTCATCATTGAGCGGTACTACCCCAAGCTCACCCTCGACTTCGAGACCAACAAGCGCATCTGCGATGAGATCGCCATCATCGCCTCCAAGCGCCTGCGCAACAAGGTTAGAACCGCGAGAAGAACGACAGGAATCCCGAACAGCGAACTGACCCGGAGGAATTTTGTAGATTGCCGGTTACACCACCCATCTGATGAAGCGAATTCAGCGTGGTCCCGTCCGTGGTATCTCCTTCAAGCTTCAGGAGGAGGAGCGTGAGCGCAAGGATCAGTACGTTCCTGAGGTCTCCGCTCTGGACTTCACCCAGAACTCCGAGTCTGGCGGTCAGCTCGACATCGACGGCGAGACCAAGGACCTCCTCAAGCACCTTGGCGTATGTGTACCCCCAACCAAGGACAAAATACACCGCAGGATACTAACCAGGAGTTCAGTTCGAGTCCATCCCCGTCAACGTCATCCCCGTCTCTCAGCAGCAGGTCCCCGAGCGCGGTGGCCGACGATATGGCGACCGCCCTCCTCGCCGCGACTAAAAAATTGGTTTTGGGAACATTATGGGTGTCTGGGATTTACAGGGTTTGCTACTTGGCGTCTTAGGACAGTGAGTGCATAGGTCTCAAAGAAAGATCTTCCAACCCCCCAAGGTGTCGCCGATTCCTCTGGATGTCTCCAGGGATGACGCTTGATCGCCAAGTTACCTCCCTCTCGTTTGTGAACGTGACCTTGATCCAAGGCCAGTTTGCACCATGGGGAACTGAGCCAGCGGATTGCTGCATCATGCCGGAGTCCCAATGTCATGTCGCTTGGGTATCTCGTGTCTATTTTGCAGTCATGTCGATCCTATGATATATATGCCATCCGTCCAACGCCATGTTATGATACAACGCCTACAAAAGCCAATTTATTTCTTTTGGTCCTCCTTTTCATTGTCTGGTCGAAGTTTACTCTTGTAGCCCTCAACGACCAAATGGTCATCATCGTAGACTTCGGGTGTGTCTGGGACAGGAGAGGGTGCTTTGACGTCCTTCTCTTTCAACGTAACCTTGACCTTGTCTCGTTGCACCGGTTCGCGCTCGCCGCGTTCAAGTGCCAAGGCAGCTGTGTCCCGAGCTGTTTGTCGCTGTTCCTCCAGCTTAAGGTCGCCCAGCTTCCGTGCAGCTCGGTCAACTTCTGTTTCTGTCTCGTCGAGCAACTCGATCTGAATGTCTGGGATACCCGCGCGCTCCCACGCAGCCGTCTCGTTCAGCTGGACCTTGACGTAGAGGGCGCGACGGGCGCATTTCTGCGAGCACCACATCTCGACATCCTTGCGCCTGACAATGTCTCCGTTTGCTAGAATCTTCCATTCGCCTCCAGGCCCAACCTGTCGCCGAGGCTTCGCGCAAAGTGAATATCCGCACAGCTCGTTGACGTTGCGCTCGACGATGAGGTCGTCATAATCCGAGGGCTGGAACAGGCGCACGTGAGCCTTGAAGTCGGCAATGTCGGACGGGGCAGGATTTGCTGCGTTGTGCGGGGCTTCGCGAACAAGAGGGTACTCGGAGAGAAGGATCAGACTGTCCAGGATCTCAGCCTCAAGGTCTTTGCGATGCTGGATGATCCTGGCGTGCTGGAGGGCGACCTCCCTAGGATCGACGTCGGGTTCTTTGTCAGCGGCCTTGGGCTTCTTGAGGATGCCCTTAGCTGGCTGCTTGGCAGTTGATGCCATGATGGGCGCGCAGGTGCAAGACGGCGACTCGGACTAGGTTTATGGGCAGGGACGAAGAGAAAGGAAGTTGTTGAAAACCGTGAGATGGGAAAATGTACCCCGCCGCCACAGCCGGTGGGCAAGTACAATGACGATAGATGGATGGCAATAAAAAGCTGTCGTTTTAAGGGATCAAGCCACACTCCACAAGGAACAACAGGCTTGTTAAGCAACTTGAAGAAAGGACAACAATCGGATAAAGGCATACGCAGTATGTATGTAAAAGCTAATTGGAACAAGCTTCATGTTTCAGAAGATTCCAGACGTCTTTTTTCGCAGATTAGAGTCCAATGTCCAGGCCAATCACTTGTGGTCATGTCGAAACGCAGGACGAGCGTTTGAGGTGTGTGTGGCTGCTAAGCTACAGTAGAGGTACTCATCAATCTGAAGTGGTGCTATCATGGATGATGCATTGCTGCACAGCCCGAGGAGCAGTCCTTGCTAAAGCAAGGGTACTTGTTCCTTCGAGCTCAGAATTGAGCGTTACATGAGACGACTGGGAAATAAGCTGTAGTTGACAAGTACCATTAGGCTGATACAAGAGCTTAAAGGTACTTTATGCCTGGCTTGTTTTAGAAGTCCAGGCATTGTTTCTTGCCCCAGGTTTCTACATACGGGCTGTACCTCCCGGGCTGCTCGGCCACTTCTATTAACAGATAGGCAAGCAAGCAACCAACGTTGACATCAACCAACAACAAAGAGAGCAAGTGATTCACTGCCTACTTACTTGCATCCGTGTCCTCTTGTAACCTTCCATTGTTTTTTTCTGCATCATAATCTCTTTCTTCACCTCCCTCTCGGGATCATCCTCGGCCTCTCCAAGTACAGTACGACGTAACTTTGCTCTGCCCGCGCCTAACACTTTTTTTACAGTATTTAGCCGTGGGATGGATCGAGTGACGGGCTCGGAGCGCTGACGTCGACAAACGCACGCCCCAGGTTGGGCCTTCCCGCTAAACACCACCACCACCACCGCCCGCCGCCGCCTCCTTGCTGCGACTCGCATCTCCCTTTTTGCTCACCTTTTTGTTTCGAGCTCAAGCATCACACCTAATATTCATCATTACGATAAGGGACTCGCCAATCCCCTACGTCCCGTCGTCCCAAGCATAGCTTCATCTTCCTCGCTATTCCCTCCCCCGCCTTGGCTGATTCGACGGGCTGACGACGCCCCTGTCTGCCCCACAACCAGGCGAGCTGTCGACCTGCGAGCATCCACGTACTTTCCGCTCCATACAGCCACACGCCCCGACAGCTTTGATCCGGCCTCGGGCAGTATTCGTTCTGCAAGAGAGCTTCGTCGAGGATCACCATCAATATGGCCACGCCGTTCAAGGTCAAGGCCCTTTACGAGTACTCGTCTCCTCATGAGGACGACTTGAACTTTGGTATTGGGCAGATAATCACTGTCACGGATGAGGAGGACGACGACTGGTATGGCGGGGAATACCTTGACGACCATGGCGTGAAGCAAGAAGGCATCTTTCCTCGCAACTTTGTCGAAAAGTTCGAGCCTACCGCGCCCCCTCGCCCTACCCGCACTCGTCACAAGAAGGAGCCCGAACCTGCCCAGCCCGTCGAAGATATTGCTGCTCCTCCCCCACCGCCACCTGCGCAGCAAGCGCCGCCGCCAGCACCTGTCCCCGAACCCGAGCCCGAGATCGAAGAGGTTCACGAGCCCGTCTACAAGTCTGCTTCTCCCGAGCCTCCTGCCCCGGCTGTCCCGGAGCCTGCACCACCAAAGCCTGTTGAGCCCGTCTCTGCACCGGCTCCCCCGCCCGCAGCTCCCAAAGTTACTGAGCCTCCAGCCCCCGCTCCAGCTCCGGCTCCAGCTCCAGCTCCAGCTGCCGCAGCTCCTCCTCCCAAGCCCAAGCCCGGTCCGCCTCCCGTGTCAGAGAAGCCCAAGAGCAGCTCGTTCAAGGATCGCATTGCGGCCTTTAATAAACCCGCAGCGCCTCCCATCGCGCCGTTCAAGCCCAGCGGCCTCGGCGGCTCGGGCTTTGTTAGAAAGCCGTTTGTTGCCCCTCCTCCGAGCAGGCATGCCTACGTGCCTCCCCCGCAGCAAACTCCCACTGCAAAGGTCTACCGGCGAGATGAGGATCCTGAGATCAAAGAGAGGGAAGCCGAGAACCAGGGACAAGCCGAGAGAGCCGGCCTTGTGCCGTCTGAGAGTCAGGAGGGTGGTAATGAGGATCAGCCTAAGCCTACCAGCCTAAAAGAGCGCATTGCTCTTCTACAAAAGCAGCAGTTGGAACAGGCGCAGCGACATGCCGATGCTGCTGCCAAGAAGGAGAAGCCCAAAAAGCCTCAGAAGAAGCGCGAGAGTATCGGACATGCCGAAGCCTTGGGTGAAACGGAGGAGGCACCACAACAACCTCCTGTTCCTCTCGAGCGCAGAGATACCGAGGATTCGGGTGTCAGGACATCTACAGACGAACCCCGGCCGAACCGCATGCCGCCTGCTCCACGCCGCAAGTCGTCTAAGGGACCCGCGGAACCCATACATGATGGTAATGAGGCGGATATGTCTGGAGCCGGTGATACAACTGAGGGCAACGATGACTTGACGGAGCGCGACGATAGTGATGGTGTGTCTCGACTTGCCTCACGGGCGCCTACTTTACCCGTACATACGGGTCCTCCCCCTGAGGCGCCAAAGAAGCAAGAGAGTGATAACGAGGAGGAGGAGGAAGAGGAAGAGGAGGATGTTGACCCCGAGGTCAAGCGCAAGGAAGAACTGAGGGCGAGAATGGCCAAGATGAGCGGCGGTATGGGTTTCCACGGCATGTTCGGTGCGCCCATGCCCGCCCCCGCTCCTCCTCCCAAGAAGAAGAAGGCACCACCACCACCCAAGCCAGAGCGAACATCTATCGATGAGGGTGTAGAGGAAGCATCACCTGTGTCTTATGCTGCTCCGCCCATCCCTGCTATGATGGCTCTCCCGGGGATGGGAGGCCCCAGGAAGTCAGGGGAGATGACTCGCCCTGAGGAGGAACTCGAACCAGCGACTCGAGCGCCACCACCTCCTGTGCCATCTCTGCCGCCTCGAGTGGAACAGAAGGAGGATGATACGGACGAGGAGGAGGGCGAGACTACTCCTGCTCCTCCTTCAGGCCCTACAAGTACGTGTTACTATATCTCATCTGGCACCCAACATACTGACCGTTTATTCAGTTCCCCCACGGGATCCCACAGGACCACCCCCTGTTCCTGGAGGCCGGCCAGCGCCGCCTCCCGTGCCATCTGAGGGTAAGTCAAAACTCGTTCTTCAACGATATCCAGGTCTAACGTCATATAGCTCGGCCTCCCCCACCTCCTCCCCCTTCAGACCTGAAGTCTCAAACTGAGGGCTCCGAGTCTGGTGATGAGCTTTCTGGCGGCGGCCGAGAGAGCGAGAGGGAAATGCCTGTGCTTACTGCGCGATCTCCTCCTATGCCGCCGATGCCAGTTCAACCCCCTGTTTTACCCGTACGATCTCCCTCTATATCCCATGATCCCGAAGAGTTTAGCCCTGCATCTCCTAGTTCTACGGCCAACAAGCGACTAAGCCGGCCGCCGCCTCCTATCCCTGGATCTGTACCAGTTCCTCCCTCACAGAGCCGACCCCCTCCTCCACCTCCCCCAGGAGCGCTTCGAAGGCAGTCAACTCAAGATACTCAGACGCCAACCCCAACAAGACCGCCCCAGGCCGGTGAAGAAGGGGACGAAGAGGTTACCGAATATGAGGGTGATTACGATACAGATATTGCCTCCTCGGTCCCTCACAAGGATGCCCTGAAGGCCCACGCTCGCGATTCTAGCTTGGAAGATAACACTCTTCAATCTCCTGTCGCTGAAGCTCCCTCTAATGTGCCACCTCCTATTCCGAGCGCCGCAGCCCCCAGGGCTGTCCCTCCGCCGGTTCCTTCACAGCCGCCTTCAGAGAACAAGCGCCGATCCGTTGACGTACCACGCGCTGCTCCTCCGCCTCCGCCTCCCACCCATATAGTTCCTCCTCAGGCTCCTCCTCATGAGGAAGAGTATGACCCGTATAATTACTCAGGTACCCCTGTTGGACATGCCTACACTCCTCGAACTCCCAAGATCGAGGAGGAGGCCATCTTCCCTGGATCCCCATCTGTTTCTTCTCCTATTGATCGACGAGCTCCTCCGCCATCTATACCTGCAGGCCGAGCCTCTGGGCGAGCATCCCTGGATGTATCAAGAGCAGGCGCTGGAGTCAGACGTTCCATGGATCTCCACCGACCATCAATGTCAATGGAGTCTGGTTTCATCGCTAACGACATCGACCTGGCTATCCAGAGCGGCTGGTGGAAGCAGGCCAACCAGGTGCCGCCTGTTCTCCAAGGCCGCAAGGATATCTTCTTTGAAAGTGAGGAGTCTACCTCAACCAACGGTGGACAGAAGACGACTATCACTCGCGAGATCTTTATTCTATACCAAGACTACTCACAGACCTTTTTGACCATCCGTTACGATCCCTACGATCCGTCTGACGTTGAGCTCGATCAGCGCCAAGAACCCCCGCCTCGCCCTCTCCGACAAGACCAGATGGAAGAGTTCTACGAACGATTCGGACGTCCCATTTCTGAGGCCGTGGCCGCCAGGAAGGACTCTGTCGTCGCGGATGGCACCCCTCAAGGCCTCGTGCTAGAACTCCTCAAACCTTTCAAGGACGCCCTTCCTCCTGTGGGAACCCGCGCATACGGCGCCCTCGTCTACTCCAATATGGCCAACGCATCTACGCAACAAAACGACATGATCCGACCCGGTGACATTCTCACTATCCGCAACGGACGCTTCCAGGGCAAGCACGGTCCCATGCACGCAAAGTACTCTGTCGAGGTTGGCAAGCCCGATCACGTCGCCATCGTGGCTGAGTGGGACGGCACCAAGAAGAAGGTACGCGCCTGGGAGCAAGGCCGCGAGAGCAAAAAGGTCAAGGTTGAGAGCTTCAAGCTCGACGACCTGCGCAGCGGCGAGGTCAAGATCTGGCGCGTCATGCCCCGCAGCTGGGTTGGCTGGAGCAGCCAGCCCTAGTGGCGCTGGGGACGGGGCAATGAGGACGACAACGACAACGACCTGTGGGGTAGGAGGATGATGACCATGATGATGATGATGAACAGAAGGAGCTTTGGATTGGGCGTGGCCCCGGGGTCGTATCCTGAGGCGTTGATGTGGTGGGATAGCTGTTTGACCGATGAGGGGATGTGCGCTGAAATGGGTGTGTGTGACGATGCATGAGGGAGAGTCAGTCAGAGGAGATATTTAGTTGTAGTAAAGCAGTTCGATTCAGTAGGTTACGTTATTGACCGATATGTCTTATGTTGTATCGTGTCTTCCGAGTCTTACAGTTAGTTGCACGGTCATCTTGGCTCTTACAGAGGAATAATATCTCGACTCGCACAATCTGCTCAGCTCAAGACACAATCCAACCGAAACACAGTCAGAGTAACCACGAGCCGCCTACGCTTATCCTTTATGGCCACGTTTTATCCATGTTGGCTCCAGAGCTTAGGATCTACAAAGTGATGGTCAAGCACACAGCAAGCATCAAGCCCCCGTCCCGTGTCGCTGGATCGACGAGATCTCCAACGGCCAGAGAAAAAGCAACGAACCGTTTAAGGGGTGACGTCGCGATGCATCAAGCCAGAAGATTCAGACATGCCCCATGCCAATCAAGGTCAGATGGGGTCAAAGACGGGATGCCAAATAAGGCAAGTGAGGTTGGTTCTCTCATGAGGTGCTAGAAGCGCCTTGTGAGACGACACGGTGAAAAAGATGGTGAAGGACGAGAGGCATAGGCGAGTCGTAAAACAGGTAGAGCAGCCAACTCATTAAACACAGCACATCTCGTGACTGGAGCTGTGGGACGATGAGACGGGTGAAGTCAGGTCACCCTTTCCAGAGAGGGAACAGGGGGAGGAGACGTTTCGTGACCGCCGGATCGGATCTCTCAGAGACAAAGGGTATCGCCGGATAACTGCTGCTAGTACTGGAATCGTGGGTCCGCGGCGGCAGGCATCGAATGCATCCTATGAATCGAGGCAATTCTCTCCAAGGACATCGCTCGGCAATCAGCCAGTTAGGCATCAAGCGCGTGGGGTGAAGGAAGTAGGAGAAAGGCGCAGGGTCCCAGAAACCAACGGCCATCCATTCGGATCGCGCCCAATTGATCCATGTATTGCCTCCGAGAGGGTCTTGAAGCATTAGCATTGGCGCAAAAAAAGACAAAAAGCCTGCCCGTCCTTGGCTTTGAGTGCACATTGTGGCAAGAGCCTGATAATCACTGTTTGCCTACAGTACCTGTACCAACCTAGGTATTCACCGACGGGCCGGGACGCGCCTAATTGAAAGGCACCGTCACAGAAGGAATCAAGGCGTGGAGACCAGAGACGGCACGGCACAAAGTGAGGCGTTTGGTCATTGATTGGCCTTGTTGCCGTATTCGCGACGGCCCGTCTCGAGAGTATCGTGATATCGTCAGCTCTGGTTGGGCTTTGAGGCCCGACACAGCGTCATGTCTAATGCTCCGAACAAACAGAGCAGCCATCATCTCGAGACAATCAAGGCAGCTTGCTCTTGGGTGCCAGATGATGCCATGAACTCCTCAACCGAGCCGCTGCAGCTGAGTACATAGTTCCCGCGTAGCATTGCGTCAAGCAAACATGCTGGTCTCGGATAGGTGCAGTAAGAGATGCGCGAGAAAACAGATCGACCACGCTAGAGGCCAGCTTTAGTTCGGTTGATGGAGGATTGGGGAAACGCTGAGACAGAATGAGGTCAGCTCCAGATTCAAAGCTGGGTAAGATTGGTGGTTGTTTGAGATGGTGGCATCGGTTCTCCATGGTTGGTGGTAGCAGCGACACGAGGACAGCAAACTCGTGTAGCTGGTCCAAAAGGGCAATGTGACGGCCTCACAGTACTGTAGCTTTGAGATGATAGTCAGGCACCGCTTGAGCCTGAGCCCAAGGCAGCGGTAGTTACGCCCGAGTTCCTCAGTGTCCCAACGGAACGTCTAGAGCCACGGAATGGGATGGGATGGGATGGGCACAAGGCAACCAGGCACCGGTACAGGCACAGGCACAGGCGTAGTGCCGTGGTGAGCCCAGCTCCAGGAACACCACCGGCCCAGTTTGCCGACCCTCGAGAACTCCTGGGAACCCTGTCCTGCGAGCTTGAATGTCCCCAATATTTGACCTGTACAGTAATCATTGGAGTCGACACGCAGGGGGCCTGCGCTTCTGGAAAAAAAAAGACGCAACGCGGCAGCGGAAGAACCGTCGACCTTGCAATTGGCCGTGTAAGACAACATGAAGGACTGAGGGAGGGCCGATGGCTTGGAACAAGACGAATTAGAGGCCGACACATGCATCCAAATGTGCATTTTGATGGGTTGGCTTAGTCGTCAAGTCTCGGTTCGGCGTGCATGTTGAGCGCGTGCGCTGCCGGCGTGGAGGTGTGAAGACAATGCAGGGTAGAGCATTGCAGCTCCGTCCAGGCGAACAATCGTCTTGATCGTGTAAGCTGGTTGCTGCAATGTTGGACCCGTCACTGTAGGACGGAAGCGTACGTGGACCCGGACTGGCAGATTTCGTGGCACCTTCAAGTCCTCGACTATCTCAAATTGTGAGACATGGTCGTATGCATGATGCATGTCGACGGGTTTGAGCGAGACGCAGAACTACCTGGACGCCACAGATGCAATGATGGGATCGCGAATGTCCAGCTGTTTGGATATCTGAGCAACGAGCGACAGAGGCAGCCGCAAATCATGGAGCTATAGCTTCTTTCCACAATGGGCGTAAGCTCCTAAGCTTGGGGTTGATGGGATTGTTGGGAGATCTTCATGGGAAGTGTTCGCAGAGAGTCATGTCTCCAGTCTCAAGACAACACAGCCATGAGTTGGCATGTTTGCCCTGTTGCCTTGCCTGCCGATGCTGAAGCAATGGGTCTTGTCCTTCCGCGTGAGTCAATCCATATTGCCCGTCCAGCTTAGCAGTACCCGAC
The DNA here is from genome assembly GCA_003946985.1 of Fusarium duplospermum. Taxonomy (NCBI): domain Eukaryota; kingdom Fungi; phylum Ascomycota; class Sordariomycetes; order Hypocreales; family Nectriaceae; genus Fusarium; species Fusarium duplospermum. The sequence continues at coordinate 113,095 of NKCI01000006.1, forward strand.
AGGGCAATCATTATCAAGGCTGAGATTGAAACTGTGGGGAGTCTGGTTGTACATTGAGGCCCAGCATAGGCATCCCAGCCTAGATCCATGGCGGGGCTGACGGCAACTCCCCAAATAGAAGCACTTTAGCTGGTTAGTTAGGCGGCGGAGTGAGGTCTTTCCACAACTCCAGCCAGGCACCGTTGGGCTTGCCTCTCCGCAGCGAGGCTTGGTTTGAGGTACTCGTCATTGCAGCCTTGTCACCGACTCTGTAGGTGTCCAGAGCCATCGCTAGCGAGCTCTAGTGCCCGTGCGACGGGGCAGACAGACACAGCATGTGTAAGAAGGCTGACGCGTTCTAGGGTCATCGACAAGCCACAGCTTGGGCAGATGGAAGGCAGAGGGAGGCGGTTTGGGAAAGAGATTTACCAACGTGCCAACCAACGATCAAAAGGCATCCATTCCAACTGCACAGGGATTGCAGAGCTCTGTGCAACCCCATGAAGGTGAGGACAAAGAGGTGAGATGGCGTGGGATCCAATCGGTCGTGCGTCTGCGGAGTGCATCAGGTCCGGGGTCGCCGGGGGCCGAGGGATATTCTGGATAAAGGAAAGAAGAAAAAGAGTGTGTGCGATGGGCCTGAGTTGGGTGGCTGACTCTCTCCTTGGTTGGTGGAAGCTCAACAAGCTGATGGATGGCAAAGGAAGATGACCAGGTCATCCTGGAGAAAAAAACGAGGATTAAGGCATGGTATAGGGTAACTCTGTCGGTAGTGAGTGACATTCGGAAGGAAGGATGGATGGCAGTCACGGGCGGGCGTGCCTCGGAAGGAGGGCGAGCAGGCTGGCTCTTGCCCTGTGAGAATTGCATCTCTGATCCATCCAGTGTCTTCAGCGGGTGGACTCGGGCAAGGAAGGTATGGATGGTGGCACTTGCACTTGCAACGTGCTCCCTGGGTCTCGGTGCAACATGCAACGACAGCGGAGAGGCCCGGGGGCGCTTAGGGGCGCCGGCTGTCGCAGGAAGTTGCAGTCACGCAGCCCCAGCTTCCTTTCCAGGGAGGGTCCTCCTTCTGCGACGGATTCAGGTGAGAGGTACCTGCCGTAACTGAGAGGATGGGACTCGTCCACATTGACTCGATCAGCCAGATCATGGATGATGGGACGGAAGGTACGTGACAGCTCAGGCCTTCAATTCACCCAAGCAGATTTTTCTCCGTCATCTGAGGCTCAAACATCAGGTAACAAGCACATGGCATCATCCATCTCAGGATCTGATCAGAGTCATTGAATCTCGTGCTCAGTCACAAATTCTGCACTCAAACCCACAAGACCAAGGCGATATTCGGCGCGAGCCTCCATCTTGAATGAACTCTCAGGCAAATACGCACCTTCAGGGCGCCGGCAGACCCAACCGGAACAGATGCCATCATCCCGTCTGCCAAACGGTCGGGGACACTTCTCATTCGGGGGATCCCCTCCAAGGTCACGATATCGAAACACCCAGGGCTTGACTGGACCGATTGGGGACCGCACTGCCTGTTTCGTCTGCCGATGGTGAGTAATGAATGGGCCGTGAGCCAGCGCACGTCGACTTTTAACTCTGAGCTGGTCACTTCTGGAAAGGGCCAGTGTCAAACTTCCCCATTCCACCAGGATGTCGTGGGGGGGGAAGAGGCCTGTATTGTTGCCGTGATGATGCTGTGCACCGACGGGGTTTGGGGACTCTGGAGCAATCGAGTCATCGATATTGATGCTGTACATGCATCCGTGATCCAGTCGGCTCCAGCATTCTGGTGGAGGGAAACAAAGGGTCCTCCAGTTGAGGAATATGCGTCGAGGCCCCCGTTTGGTGCTGCGCCGGGTCAAGGCCTGAAAATTCTCGACATGCTCGCCTCAGTCGAATCAAACTGCGACTCCTTCATGATCAAGCTCATGCTGCTTACCGGCACTGGATCGACTTGGACTGAATGAGATCCCGTCGATCGGCGTGCACGACAATCCGTCTCCCGAACTGAGAAGGGATAGTCATCCATCACCCCAGAGGGCCCGAATCGACGGGACGAGACAACAGCCCATCTGTGGTGTGACTATGAGCTCGGTATGAGCTCCAAACAGCTATTGCACCCCTGGCCATGGCCTGTCCGCGTGCGGTACACCGTCCCAGCGCCCTCACACGCGCACTTTGGCAGTCTCTCTAGTGGTCGACACCAGCAGCCGGTGGACTCTGCGGGCACCCAGGTCCCAGTTCCGGGATCTCATCCGGGGCAGTCTTGTCCCTAAGCAGCCCCCACGGACGACGCCACAGAGCCATTGTGTGCTGAGAGACTCGAGATGCTCATGTTCAAGTCGAGATGGTGAAAAGTTGGAATGGAACGCTCAGATTCACCTGCCGTGGTTGTTGGCAACCCCGGAACGGCCAAGTTTTTCACGGCGATGTGACTGTCTGCCCACCATGAGTTTAGTGCAGTTCATCAGGCTTTGGGGGCACACCTTGGTTCCCCCCTCGCTCTCGCCCTTGGCTTCTGTAGCCAACGACGGAGGACAGAGATGCCAGGGCTACAGTACTGTACCACCACTTGGTGTGCTGGAACCGCTGGCTGTGCTGGAGAGGCACTAGGGGGTGGCTGCTGAACGTTGAAGGCGACCGAGTCGTTTGGGGCGAGGCGTTTCTTCCACTTGTCCCCCCGCCGTGGCGCGAGCGGGTTGACAGGTGGTCCGTCCCGCCAAAGCGCTACTGTACCGGCCAGCGAGCGGCCAGGTTCCCTGATGTGGCCTCGAGTCTATCCATGCTGGGATCCTCAGCACCTTTCTTACCCCTGGCCTCCCAGAGCTCCACTGGTTGCGTATAAGGTCAGGCTCCGCGGTGCCAAATAAGCCCCCCTCCCCACCCGCCAACGTCTCGTTACGAAGACCAAGGCAGACGACTTTATTTTATTAAAGATATATATCTTTTGACAGCCTCCCATATCTTGATCCTGGATCTTCCGAAGTTGTCATTCCAATCCAACATTGTCTGGCTGATTCATCCCTGTTATGCACCAGCAAGCCTCTGACTACAACACCACGACAGCAAGAGAGCATCATACTAACTGCTCAACACCAACCTCACTTACACGAACGCCTTGACCGACAATTGTCACCTACTACGAATTCGACAAACGCCCAATACTGTACTCTAACCCATGGCAATGACGCCCGACTCGACATCACGGCGGCAACGAAAGGTTGTCATTACCACGTCTCCCGCCCCCTCCGAGTCAGACTCCCTTCGCGACTCGTACTTTTCAGAAGCCTCTCAATCAACCGCTCCCACATCTTTTCACTCAGCATCTGGCTCCAATACCAAGGCCCTTGATGTGGCCGACAACAAGAAGCCTACAGCAACCATGAAAGCCCCAGCAGCTGCCGAGCTGCTCTTCAACACCACCTCGTCCTCGATTGCCACATACGACTCCGTCCTTTCCGAGATGGCACCCCTGCGCCGAGAGGCAGATCTTGACGCAAACGAGCAAGAAGAGGAGGAGGAGGAGGAAGACGACGAGGACGACGACGAAGAGAGCGGTGATGACGACGAGGACGACGATGATGTGGAGGGCGAGCCTGCGGACAAGGACTTCATATTGTCTGACCCAGAATCCCTCCACATCCCTCCAGTTTTGCCTCCCTATCGTGGCACTTCCAACGAACGCCCTTGCCGGCCATCTACGCCCCAGGACTTTGCTCGCCTGTTTCCTTCGCTCGACCGACTCGCTGTCCGTCACGATGACTGCACTTCGGATGGCAACATGAACCTCCGTGTCGATACGGTTGTTCCCTTTGGCCACGGCCGTCGGTCTCTTGCCGTCCAGCTGTTTCACCTACGTATGCATGACCTGGCCCGACGGGAGTTCTCCCTGCGCCGTTACTGTCGCGATTCTGGTCGTGAAGTCTGCAATTCCAAGCGCGCCTATGCCCCAGCTCCTACGGGCACCGTGGCTGCTGCACGCCCAGCCCTGCGACGCTCCATGAGCTCGGCAGTACGCACCATGACTACATCCTTCCACCGCACCACCTCTGGAACCCAGTCCATGTTTAAGCATGGCAACGCCACTACCACGTCTGCCGCTTCTGCTGACAACGCCTCGGTATGGTCCGGCTCTCATCACTCGACGACGTCGGAACAGCCCTCAACCAAGGCCAAGCCACGCATGGTGCCAACCAACCGCATCAAGCTGGAGTTCAGCAACTACGCCCGTGTGGACATTGCCCGACGAGGAGGACGGACGAACAAGCGGTACGAGTTTGAGTGGTGGGGACACACCTACGCCTGGAAGCGTGTGATTGACAAGAACCTGAACGTGGTGTCGTTTCACCTTGTGCGAGATGGCCACGGTGCTCCTGTCGCACACATCGTGCCCGAGATGCGCAGCCCTAACCAAGTCCTCGACGATGAGATGGCTGGTGCTTGGGTGACCCCCTGTTACATGTGGATCAGCGACAGCAGCATCATTGACGCCATTACCGACGTGGCCGAGTAAGTAATCTTGGACCCCTGGACAATGACAACCCTGGCTAACCCGCATGGTTTAGTGTCATTATTTCCACCGGCCTCATCTCCCTTGTCGACGACTGCATCAAGGAGCGATGGCAGGCCAAGAAGCCTTCGCATCGTGCCATCCGCAACCGCACTGGTGACTTTAACCAGTCAAATCCACGCTCCTTTATGCAGAGCTTCTTCCAACGCCGACACTCCGAGGAGCATTCCTCGAGCCGCGGATCACTAAAGTTTGGTCGCAAGCCTGTAGCGGCATATTGATTACACACACTCACCTACATTCGTATCAGCTCGCAGATTGATTTCGCCTCAAAACTTGGCAACGATATCTCTTCTAAAGCAAAGAAAGCTACGACAGAAGCCATTATTTCTCGTTCGGAAAAAAAAGGACGTTGTGCGCGCCACTCCTTGCCCCGAGTTCACGATACCAAAATTTCTCTTCTTTCCTGTTTTAACATTTTATCTCTTTTTGTTTTCATGTCAACACACGACATTATACACATACATGTATGGCGACCTTGTTATTCACTGGTATTGTTTATTTCACCATCGCCACGGGTTATTGGCGATGGTTCTTGGAGGCATTGTGATTGGGCATTTACGGGATCATGGGAAACGTCCCCCAAACGGTATTATGGCATGCGAAGGTGTTTTGGGCGTTTCTAAGGATGTATATGGATATGGATATGGATATGGATGACGGACCACGGGAGGCGGGAAACCCCGGGATTCGATCTGACTTGGGATTTCTTGGCGTATCTTCTTTTTTCTTTTCTTTTCTTTTTTACCCCGGATGGGTTTTCTCCTTGTTACCCCGGATCTTGGTCCGATGAATCTGGATATGGCACGACGACGACATTGCATTATTCGCTGGATTTGGAGGGTGATTGGAGCTAAGATGCAAAGCTCCCGCACATGATAGGTACACACTTGGATGAGACGCCATCATGACCTGATACGAAACGGCGAAATTGACAGATTTCTTGTTAATATTGCGCAAATTTCTCCCACACACACTCTGCATGACGGACGATCTATGGATCTCGTCTTCTTGACAACTCACTCATTCACTCCATCAATGGTTCAGTGCTCGGTCCATGACCATGACCTCGGCGTCAAATACAACACCAACACGCCCTCCCTCCCCTGTCAGATCAGCTGGAGATGTACCCCGGACCTGAGAATCGTGCCATCCGTGACGCCACAAATGCACGACATTGGCTCTGCCCGAGACGCGGGGAAGAAAGTCCGTCCCTTCCATTCTTCACATCCTGCAGACGTGCCTTGGTTTGCCAATCCCTCGTCCGTCCTTGATGCCTGCATCAACGTTGCTAGCCTGCATCTCACCCGCCAGCCTGGCTGCCTACTCTTTTCGGAGCCGCAGGAGGGGTTTAACAGAGGGGAAAAAAACGTCAGAATCGATCCTCGTCATACTGATCCCCCGCTCTGCCGAACCATGTGCCAAAGTCGAGCTTCATGAGGAGGCGGTTGATGCCGCCGACCCGAGAGGGCGCATAGCCGCCGCGCTCCTCGGCGTCGTCGGCGTCTCGGGCTCTGCCACCGCGCTGGTCCTCATCTTCATCGATATCCTCGGTAGCGGGGGTCCATTCGGCAGCGGCAGCGTCACCCTCCCACTCGGCCGCGAACACGGGGTCGGACTCGAGGGCGCGCAGGGCGGCCACCACATCCTCGATTCCGGAGCGGATGCGGGACTCGATCTCGTGGAGTCGGCGCTTGACGTCACGCTCTTCCGATTCGAGGTCGACAAAGGCGTCGACTACGCCCGCGTCCGTCTCGAGATCTATCGAAGTGAAGATGGCATGCAGACGGTGCAGGTGAGCAACGAGGTGGTCGATGTGGATGAGGAGGTTGTACAGGGGCTGTGTAAAGGTGGGTTGGGTTAAGAGTAGGCGATGGATGAGGGTGCGGAGATAGAGGCGATGAGCTGTAGAGAGGGTTTGAGGATCGTGGGGAGGAGACGAGTCTGATGTTTTCTGAGCGTTTCCCTGAGCAGGGTTTTCGTCTTCTTCACGCAACCATAGATCGTCATCATCCTCGTCGTCGTCTTCACCCTCCCTAGCTTTGTCTTCATGCCTGGTTGTTGGTGTTGTCGCCCCTGATCGTCCGTGCTTGGGATCATTGGCCGTTAACCACTCATTGAAACCCTCCCACAGCCCAGCTACAATCTCCGTCTGGAGATAGGCTTCTGTCTCTGCGAGGAAGAAGATGGCGGCGCTGGCAGTGGTCCAAGAGCTGCGCATCGATGACGCCCGCGCCGTCCACCGTTTCCGGAGCATAATAATCTGGTCCCGATCACCTCGATGAGATGGGTGATGACGTCTCAAGGAGGTGATTTTCCACAAATCTGTAAGTCTGATGTGTGCCCTGCGCATGGAGAGCAGGTAGGCGTTGATGCATGAGTATATCTGGACATCCGAGGGTGATAGCACCATGTCCAATGGTGGCGGGATCTGAACCGATAATACAGAGGGAACGGAGAAAAGGAGGTTGCGGAATGGCGACTCGGATAGTAGGTTTGCAGCATCGTGACTCAGGCCAGATCCAATGCCCAGAGGCGTAGATGTTTTCGCCTTTGTGAGATTGAGCCGTAACAAATCTCGAGCAAGCTCAAGTTGCTCATCTTCCTCTGCGTGCTGACCTTGCATCGACGCCAAAACAGCCCAGGTCCTGGCGAGGACTGCTGCGACTTCACCCTCCTTGACCGTCACGTTCTTGAGACCGTCGCCCTTTTCATAGGCCAGATTGTCGGCTCTCCTCCATCGACTGCGTATCTTTTCATCCGCCTCGTGGGTCAACTGCATGGCAAACTCTCCACGGCCAAGTAGAAAGAAATCTCTCAGCAGCTGCAGCATCTCTGTCACTTTGGCCAATGGTAGGAGTTTCTGCAGTGTGTTTTCTGAGAGTGATAGTCGTACAGCCGTGATGGCTCTCGAGAAGCTGGTACTTTTTATGGGGAAAGACAGACTCGACAACTCTTGCAACTTGGACGACAAATGGTCAAGTCCTCGTAGTCCCGAGTCAACACTGCTTCTGACTCTGATGTGATTTAGTGACTTTCCGATAAAGAGCATCGAAGAAGCTGTAGCTGGCGTCACAAAGGCGGGTAACAAGCTTGCCCGGGATATATACTCCTGCTAAAGTCAATAATAGTTCTCGTATGCTTGGGATCGATCGAACCAACCTCATCAGAATCTTGAACGTTTTGCACAAAAAAGTCCTCGATCCCAAAACTTGGAAGTCTGCCGTATAATATCCATGCCGACACTTGCTTCAACCAAGCCGTCTCGGCCACTGTAACAAGACTCATGGCTGTGTCTTGCACATCTCGATATCCGCTCTGTAATTCGAGCCGTAGTCTGTCCATCAGGTGCGCTCCGTGGCACACCTCGCCCCTCTTGTCCTTGGCAAGCATAAACTGTACCATTTCCCAGAGCCAGTCCATTCTCCTAGTCCAGTCCTTGAACTCTCCCACGACCGCCGTCAACGGCACGATGTTGTACGCCCCCACCAGCTCGGGGTCATCCCGCAGAATGCTCGCCTCGACCTCGAGGACCTTACGCTGAAAGGCAGATAGATGTATCGTGTCGATGGCCGTGGCGACGGCGCGGCAGATGGTCGATGGGTGGGCGTTGGCTATCTGGGCCGTGTAGCTGATGAGCTTGACGTGGACGTCGCTGAGATGTGCGGCCGAGGCGAGCAGCCGACGCTCGGCAGGGGATACGCCGGAGAGGGCATTTGGTTGGGAGGTGTCGGTCCGTAGGAGGGGGGATGGGTGTCCCGAGAGGGAGAGGAGGATTTCGTGGAGCATGACTTGGAGCTTGATGGTATAGTTAGCGGTGATGCTGGGCTTGGTTGGGCTCTATGTAAACCAACATACCGATTTTGTGCCCTTTTAGACTTTATCCAATTGCGGAGATCGCGCAGCGTAATAATGATGAGCCCAATTAGTTCGAAGCGGCACATTAATCGAAGTTGATCGTCTCAAGTCCCAATATCGAAGTCGTTGGGACCCATCGAGGGCACCGTATGATGGTCCAGGATACGGTCACGGTCGAAGAACAAAGAGGGATGGAGTGCGGAAATTTTACAGACAATCTTTTACTCCGTTAAAGAACCTAAAAAGCACCTGGCCATATCGTCCTGCGCTATGTTCCGGATGGGTTGTGACTCTCCAAGTTGTTCGAGGTCGAAGCTATCTTGGCGCGACGCGGTCAGTGTGCGACTGCCCCGCGATCACACGTGACGTCAAATTGAGCTTCGTGCTTCCTGACCTCATGGAACATGGAACTACAACTACTACAAAGAAGATAGGAATAAGGGGAACTAGATGATATTCTAAAACCAAGATGCCAGATTTTTAGGTCTTTAGAAGGACAATAATTAGCTCAATTCTTGAGTTTCTTTTGTAGAAACTGCCATTAAGAAATCCATAGGTAGGTAGGCTCGTATGCAACTGGGTCTCCCATCTTCACCCTTCATTATCGCAGCAAAAGAAGACTTTCCTCCCAATGAAAACACAATGTTGGCCGTCATCATGTCCTCTCAGAACGGGCCCTTAGCTGGTCTCTTGCCGTTAGGATCGTAACCGCTGGCGATGCTCACGTTATCCCCATAAGTGCTGTGCGCACCCTTTCCATTTCCATCTCGGGCAGCAACGAGCTCGGCATTGCTCTCCGTACCCCCCACGATGATCTCACCGCCTCCCTTGACCTTACCAACAACCATACCCTTTGCAACGCTCTTGAGAATAGCGCGACGTGAGACTCCCGTCACGTCGATGTAGACAAGTCCCACGTTCTTGAAGCCGCCTCCCAAATGTCGCGATACCTCGCCGGCCTCAGCGCCCCAGCGATGACCAACCACCGTGGTCACGCTAGATGATGTTCCTGTAAGCAGGTTGCGGCCAGCTTGTTCGATACCATCAACAACGGTATTGAAGGCCATCAAGCTCTTGTTGAGCATACCGGGCTTATACGTGTCGATTGCGTTCCCGTCCTTGTCGAAGCCTCTGGCCCGTCCATCCTTACGGCGAGTGACACTTGCGCCAAAGTTCTGAGCTAGGTTTCCGATTGTCCCAACCGTCGACGCTGAAAAGGTAGCAGCTCTGTCGGAGATGTTGTTGATGCGACGAATCCGGTCATGAGTAGATGGAGCAAACGTGACAGGCTTGGCATTTGGCTTGGTGTGCTTTGTAAAGCTGTCAGCCTGGCTCTGCAGCGTCCTGGACACGACATCCGATGTCGTAACGATGAGTCGGGAGGCCTTGGAGGCGCTGTTGACTATCGTCGACTTTTTGTAGGCGGGATGCATTTCCATCTCCATGTATGCCTGCGAAACAGGCTGCACAGAAATGTTCTGGCCGCCATCTGCAGGAAACGAAATTTCGACGGGTTCTGGGAATGTGTTAGAAGCAGCTCAAGCGTCATGCTGAAGGAATTTCGCATACCTTTGGAGCCTGGGCGGACCTTGCTGTCTTCGACCACCTGGTAGGTGTCGGTGAGTTCTCCGATGACACTACCATCTTCCTCATCGACAAGCACAATTCGACCTCCGGTATGGGAGCTATGACTGCCCTGGACGTAGGCCTCCCCTGGGTTGTAATCGGCCGGATTGTAGGCGGGAAGCTGTTCGCCAGCAGCCTCGCGCTCCTTGGCAATAGCCGCCTTGGAATCTCTCGGTTGGGGCGCAGGAGCTCTCTCGAGGAAAGCGGTGCACTGGGCGAGGATAGTCTCGAAAGTATCAACATCCTCTTGGACACCCGATCTGCTGTCGAGGGATGGGAACTCGATTCGAGTGAAGGCACCGCTATCGGGGCCGAGATCCCAACGGGGGATTAGATAGCTCTTGGGTGGTTGGTGGTAGATCTGAGTCGTGGCAGGCAAAGGGAGGTCGAGCTCGGGAGGGAGGTGTAGGTGAAGATAGAAGTCCTCCTCGCCGTCGGTGGGAACCCCAGAGGGCTCAACAAAGCCCGACGAGGTCGGGACCATGAGCAGCGACAGAGTCTGCGGCCCCGAACGGGTGAGAGATCGCTCCTTGCCATTAGAAATGTGGTAGGCGTTGATGCCCTCCACAGCGTAGAGGAGCTTTGGGTCCTGTTCAAGCCTGTGTTAGTATGAAAGGGGCGCCAAGGGAGGGCGAGTTGCAGACGTCATGGAAGGATACCATGATGCGCCTACTGAAGGTGAAGTCGACTTACGTTGTGTCCCGAAGCCATATCTGCTAAGCTCTTGTGACCTTCCAATACAGAGATTCGTATACAGATTCTTTGAGGGAGAAGGGACAGGTTGTTAAAAACAAGGAAGGGGTAGAAGAGTGTCCCAAGCTTGGAACTCGCGAAGTTAGAGATGGAGGGGTTGGTTTTATGACGGCGCTCAGGCCAGAGATGGTGCCTGACAAGCGCGATGCGCGGTAATGCAACAGCAATGCGTTAAACTGCTAATGAAATAGTTTATGATACGGCGGCTGTGGCAAGCGGTCTATTCGAGAGATGGGTATGAAATTGTTGCAACGGGGACGTTGGTCGCAAAGTATCCATCATGGTCAAGCAGTAGGGCGCCTGTCGGCGCTTATGCGTGTGGTGAGCTGCGAGTTGTGAGGCCTCTGGGAGGGGGCGACGTCATTCATTGGTGGGCGCAATCCATTGAGGGTGCCGCCACCAGAATACGAGCGAATAATGTCGAGGTGCTGGCTCTGGCACCATCTCTGTCAAAGTTGATCACGTACGTAATGTGCATCGAGACCCTTCTCTTCTTGCCATGTCTTGGAAAAATCAACAAAAAAGTTGTTGACCTGGCAAGCTGAGCAGCTTGGGATTGCGTGTGCGACAGGGCGAAGCAGTTAAGCTTAAACGGCCATACCTGTTATAGTTTGCTCGGTGGCCGCCAGCCCGCTCGGGGTCAGCTTGGCACTCTCGGTCGGGTCCATGTCCATACCAACATGTCACTGCATGCCGTCGTAAAAGAGGCGGGATACAGGGATCTATCCTCGGCATATCCGTGAGTGTAAGGTAGGCTGTGGGGGTTCACCGTGAGGTAGGTTTGTCGCTTCGAGCTGGATGCTAGTCGTTATCCATCGTCAACAAGGCTCTGGCGGTGTCTGACCGTTCAGCCGAGATGGACGGTGGTCTTCCAGGAAGTGGATTGTCATTGCGATCATATGGGATTATGAGAACATATGCCAAGGAGAAATCCATGAGGTGAGAGAAATGGAAAAACGGAAGATGATGGAGTCACCTGGAATCCATGGATCCATAAGCCAGGCATTCGACAGTCAGCAGTCGTGTATGAACTGGGTAGATTGTTGTAAACTGGTTGGATGCTCATGAGGTTATTGATGAGGCCGTAGACGCTCTCCGTTGACCTTCCATTCGTGCCTTCCTCCGAGAATTGATCCTTTCTAAAAAGAGGCAGGCGCGGTTACGCACCACGTGTATCTCCGTAAAATGATGGGCCCTGATCATCGATGGAACTTTTCATCACTGACAATTACAACTTCACTGAACATTCATTTATTTTACCAAATTTTCGGAACTAGGACCCATCTTTTGGCTTCTTCTACTAGTCATGGTTGGCTATGTGTTACATATCGATTCTTGCAATTGCCGCTGCTCTCACTTCAGCTGCCAGTTACAGCTCCTTGCGCCTTGACTTGACAGCACGCTACGGTGCACCATCCGACACAGCATGAGCAATGATGTCTCTGATGATCGAATACACCCCTCCCATTTGCATCGTGTTATTGTATTGCGTCCCGAGGCCTCAATTACCTTCGGCCTTTTTGCTGGTCACGAATTGTACTTGGAGAGTTGTTCAACGAAGCCCACGCGGGCCCATGCTTTTGGTCAGAATCGTGCCACTAACAGGTTCCACATGATCTCGATGTATCCAGCTGGTATCTGTCCATCCACATAATCGGGGCTGGAAACCCGCCGATGTCGCTGGAGAAGAGTATGAAACAGAGGCTCTGCCAGTACTACGCATATCCGATCGCCCGAGAGGCTCAAGTCTCGGTGTTGCTCCTCGTGGAAACCCTGACAAAACATCAGCAACGATTTACATGCAGCCCTATTGCATGCATACCCAAACCGCGTGTCTGACAATGCCTTCACCAGTCGGTCTATCAAGGCCCGAGCTCAGTTGGAAAACTGCACGATCGCCAAGCAAACTAATGACAACGCCCTCTTCCGCATGCCTGTCGGTCCCCTGGTTACCCTTGGCGTTTCCGAATGGGGAGTCATGGTAGGGCCGTTCCTAGAATGGTTCCTGGTTTCATTATCACGAGTCAATCACTCGTTACTACGTTGTCCGTAGTTGGGATCCAATTGCGCACAGGTTGGGAGTACGGGCATCTCTTGGATCTCAACACCAAGCCGATTGAGCACTCGACTCTCATCTCTCTCTGCCTGCCGTCATGGGCGCATGCATGCTAGAAAGCGAAGCATGGATACACGCTCATGTGTCCACTACTGCACGTCTTGTTTGCTCCCGGTCTAAGGTCTCCCAGGTTCCCTTCCACAAGCTCGGAAAAGGTTGAGAGTCGATCTTGGGGTCCGCCCAGCGCACGTCAAACAAGAGAATCAACCCCCACCGGGACGCTGGGGAAAACGGCCGGCGGCGGCTTCGGATATTGCACCGAGGGGTGTCAAAACTCAAGTCAGCCCCAGATTTGACCACAGCGCAGAGGCTCTTCGTGACGGTAGCTGGTACGCTTTACCCCATCATTACGTAGTGGCTCATGCCATTGCGAAATCGGGATGCCTTGCTCAACGTGGTTGGTTCTACTCACACCAAGGCGTGGTACTCGGATGAGGCGTCGGCTGGCCTTCCGATGGCGCGACCACTTTCGACAACGGATGCTCGTGGCTGGTGGTTTGGGATATTTTGCCATGGCCTTTGTTGAGAAAGCAGCTGCTATTTTCCTGGAGTCATACGGGATGCTTAATCTCTAATTGCAGATGATCTGGTTGGCTAACATTTTCTACCGAGTTAGGTCTTGGATCTAGCCGGCGGGCATTCTCTCCGTGCTAACCCAAGCAGTGAGCATGGGTCGTTTTTTAGGCCATGATGGATGTCTGGACGACATCGCGCTCACCATGCCCACCGAGCTGCGGGACCTACCCGCGTGTGGACACCTTGAGCCCCTGCTCAGGGACCAGACTTCCCTGCTGCCGCGGCCACGGCTTCAACGGACGAACTGGTCTAACTAGTCACGCCCTTCGCGCCCACAAGGAAGCGGCACGGCAGAGACGGACGGACTTCAAACTGAGCTCTGTTGGTTTCTACTGTGGAGTCAACCATCGGAGGCAAGATGGATCGCTTCGTTAGCGGCTCCTATCCCCTTACCCAGCTCTCCCACACGCCTGGCATGCAGATTACTCGCTCGCCAAGGTTTACCATCTCGAGGTACTTAGGAAGACCAGGAGGGCGTGCGCATTACAGCCAACGTGCTATGAGGTCTGAAGCTTGGTACATACCGAGTACAGTAGGCAAATAAGCGGGAGGCGGTGGACCGGCCATGACAACTAATAAGTCGGGCCTGAGAACCTAGCGGTCGGCTCGGAAGTTTCACTTGTGGTTCCCTTTCATCAGCTTCTTCTTCAACTATTCTCCCCTTTGCTCATCTTCGACGTTGCTGAACTACGATTTCGACCAAGAGTAGTTGCCTTTTGCCGGAAATTCGAACCTGCTATCGCCACAATGCGTTCATGAAAGCAGAACCGGGTGAAGCCTTCCTTGAACTTGGTTGCTTCGTCCAGTACACTCGAGACTAAGCAGTCGAGTGTATCGTCTAGGCTCGCGATACTGGTTCGATCCATTTTGCAACCTCTATGCGCGAAAACTGGAAGTTCTTGATTTGATTGGTTTCGTCATTCGTCCACGGATTACGATAATTGGACAAGCATCTGTCGACTTCGCCTCTACACTCCGACACGATTAGTGGTATCCGCTGGCAATTTTGACTCGGAGGACCAGTCACTTCCCCCGGGGTTATTCCCCATTATCTTGAATCTTGAGACAGCACACTGGGCTCTTGTTCAGAGTCCAACATCGCCAAAATAGCTTCTCAACTTCGCATCCAGTCTATACTCTCGCCTGCGGACCCCGAGGCTGATGAGCTGTCCAACGCATCTTCCAATCAGTCGACTCCGAAGCGCAAAATTGAGGAGGTCTCTTCTGCCCCCGAGGCCACCCCGCCGGTCTCGCATCGGGCTGGCTTCCTAGAGGGACAGCCCAGGCCTGATGCCGGCGATTTTGAGCCAGTTGGGGGCCATACCGACGATCATCGGCCTATTGCTCACTCCAGCGCCAGGGAGGGAAAGAAGACGTCGAAAATGAGACAGCCGATGAGGTCTAGCATTGCTTGTCTGAGATGTCGCAGATCAAAAATCAAGTGCGACAATGATGGCGGTAACAGTCCCTGCGATACCTGTATCAAGGGAGGCCACCAGTGCCAGTACCCGGAAGCCACATCTCTTGCCCCTAAGAGAATTGAACCCCCCGCGAGTGGAAGGCAAGAGAAGGATGGTCCTCATGAGAGGAAGAGGGCGAGGAAAATGGACGAAGCGCCTGGTTTGGACAGTGAAAAATCCACGGCCTACGCTGAAGAGATTCTCACCTACCCATTTCTAACAATAGAGCTGTGGGATCAACTGTTTGCGATTTATAAGCAGCACTTTGCGACGGAGCTGTCTTTCATTCATCTACCAACTTTGAAGGAGAAGATGAGCCGCAGACAAAGCCAGAAACAGCACCATTCGTCTGAGCTCAACCTGGTCCTCCTTGGTATCCTCACCCTCACAGCTCGTTTTCACCCAGACCTCGTCAAGTACGTGACACATCTTTCAAGTCAACAAGGTGGAAACGTGCGGCCACGGACATTACAGCACAAGCCCGACCCGATGGCCGCCTCCGAGTTCTTTGCCAATGCCCTCACGACTGCACTTGGCCCTCTGAGAACAGCCATGACCGTTGTCACTGTGGAAAGAATACAGGCCTTCCTGATGCTAGGGCTATTCGAGTGGAGCCAGCGCCACACGTTTAGCAACTCTAGTGCTTGGATGTATGTCGGTGTTGCGATACGGATGGCAAAACTCCTTAAGCTTGGGCTCGACGACCACTTTATGAAGATACTGGAAACTCGCGCCGCCGTGGCCCATGAACCGCGAACGAGGTCATCTGAAATTGGTATCATAAGGGAGTCTCGAAGACGTACCATGTACAGTTGTCTTGTTCTTGATAGCATGATGGCCTGCGGTGGCGAGCGGACCATGAGCATTCCCCTAGAAAGCATCAGGATACAACTTCCATGCTCAGAGATGGCGTTTGACCTTGCTTTGGATGTTTACACAGGATATCTGAGATGCCCAGAGGAATCTGTTTCACGACAAATCAACGACGACAGTACCCTGAGCCGATTTGTGCAGTTGGTTGAGATTTGGAGCGACATTTCCCAATACAGTACGGCGGGGGGGCGTTCGCAAGAAACTGCATCACCGTTGGACAGTCGGTCGACATTCCGCCGGCTAGGAGAGAGATTGGATCGATTTCATATGGACCTCCCTGACACATTCACGCTGTCACGCCAAAACTATTACCGGCATGACAATCACCAAGCTACAAGTACGTATGTATCATTGCATATGCTATCTTCGGTGTGCCAAATCATCCTTGGCCGAGAACTTCTTCCATTTCTGCCCATCCGCTATGGCAGACCACAAGGGAGCCATGCGAGCCAAGATCAAACACGGGTTTGGGAAGAGGTTGTTGACAATGTCTTCCGAGCATCCCGGGATATTCTCGATCTGGTCGAAATTTGCAAGGACAAGCTTCCTCAATCATGCTTGACCGCGTTTGCCATCTGGTTATCCGGCTTTGTGGCTGTATACGCCCACCATTTTCCCACCATGGATATCCAACAACGAATGATAATTTCGGAAAGCATTGAACGGGACATGGATGAAAACACCAGCGTGTTTGAGGGTGCGACAACAAAGACGGCTTGTCAAGCACTGCACAAGCTGACCAAGTGTCTACCGGTGGCACAAAATTACTTGACATACCTGGAGGAACTAAACCAGTATTTTGCGGATGCGAAGAACCAATTCAATCAACAGGCCAACAACACCAACCCCATGCCCAAATCGTCATTTGGAGTTAGGCGACTGAGCATACGGCCTATTGGCGATATGATTCTGGATGAAGCGGACACAAAAGCGGACAACGCATCTCCCCAACCCCCCTCGGATGACGGACATCGATCTCAACATGATGAAGGGTCTGACAGGTCTCGTGGTAGCAGCTGGGAACCTGTTCGATCGATGACCGCGGCAGAAGATCATCAAGGGGCGTCGAACTACAGTCACGGCCCAAGCATAAGCCCTGCGTTGTCATTTTCAGCCGTGGGGAGCTCAGCTGGACTGCGATCTGGGTTAGCTGAATCACCCCCGGTTATCTTGGAACATCGAGGGGAAGGGCTATCTGTCAAGGCAGCCCCTATGAGCGATGCAAGCAAACCGCCATTTTCGTTGTCGAAAAGCCAACTGCTCGTACCAGGTCTTGATGAGGGCCTTTTTCAGCAAAATATCCCTGAATTTTCGATGGAGAAACTTGAACTGATCGAATCGCAACGAATTGGGAAGGTATTGAATGACTTGGAAGAGTTTGCGGGTGCGGGCTCTTTGGGAATTGGGGTCCCCTGAACTGGTTAGGACTCGGCGGGATGGTGTTTCTGGATAGACAAGGCTCAGGGAGGCTATAACGACCAAAATAGATGTAACGAATTCGTCATGGGAATCCAGAAAGCAGAGGAGTTGGTGGTGACTGGGATGAACACAAGATTTGGGCATTGGTGCATTGGGATGGACAATGTGGTGTGGTATTCTGCTGGGATTTTGGAAGCTGGTTCGGATAGATGAGATGCATGAATTAGGAGGCGTTGGAGGCATAAATGAATTAGCGAGACACTCAAAACGAAAAGTTCATGGTCCTTGAAGCGATTTAGCTTGGTATGCATGGTGTTTAGACGGGCGAAATAGACTGTTGAGGGTGGATATTGATGTCTTAGATATTGTGAAGGAAGAACAGAGCGAGGCAGGAGCCATCCATGCTAACGGGCAGGAGCTCGTCGACTTGCCCTAACAGGCAGGAACTGATGGGATACCTAATCGGGTTGACAAACCATGGGATCCAATTTACCTATGCATCATCTTGCCTCCTTCAACCCTCAGGCAAACAAATAAACAAAGAAAGACAGGCAGCCAGGCAGCCTCCTTTTGAGTTGTTTTCATAGCCACCCCCACGCTGCGGTCAGGGATATACAACCTAGGCATGCAAAGCAGTTGACTCCATCGTGCGAGTCGACCCATTGATGCGCTTACGGTAACTGCTTCAACGAACAAGATGAGAGCAATTGACAATCATCTCAGAGTCTTGGTACTGCTCACACGAGCATAGGCCGGGCCGGTACGCATACGGTCGGCAAAACCTGCCGGATCATCGAGGAAACTGAGGCCATGGGTGCGGGTCGCGGACGTGGGATTGCATTCCTCCAGGCAATTTCTCGCCCACCATTTTCGGGGAGCTGCGTGGTTGCACAACAGTTCTCGCTCGCTGAGGCTTGTGAAACCCACGAGAAGAGCTCAGCACAGAGCATATGACGTCGGCATCAAGTCAGACTTGCCAAGACTGGGCAAATGCATGTCACCAAGCCCAGAAGTGCTTACCCCTTGTCAGACGCTTCCAAATCAAGCACCCCTAGTGGATGGGCCAGGAGCACACAGAGGGGGTCTGCAGTCGGCATGCCGGAAGCTTCGCGGGGAGCTACAGGAGGACAACCTCTGGTCGAGGAGCAATCTTATCTCCAGATCGGCGAACCCCGTTCCACGTGCGACCCTCGGACGACGACTTGATTCCAATCCATGACCCGTACAATCCGGTTTATGTCGCAGGCAGGGCGTGCGGCGAGGACGACGGCCAAGGTACTGTAACCGTGGCTTCTGCAGGAGATGGTGCAGTCGGGTTCGGGAATGCTGGAGCAGAGAGGAGGAGGTCTAATGTGGGATACCGTGCGTAGGTACCATATCAGCTGAACCGACCTCCCGGATCCCCTCTCGAATATCCGGGGTAACTGTAAGTCGTCCTTATCACGCAAGATAAGGCTGAAGTCCCGAAGCACAAGCACAAGCACAAGCACCATGCACAACAGCGAACGCGAGCGCCATTGATCATCTTAAATACCCGACACCAACCAGACGACGCGGCACCATCGATCCCTCCCTCCCCAGTGAGCTCGACACTCTCACCCCCAAATATCAAACATCCCGCAAGCCTGATACCTCGGAGCTGGCCTCGTGAGCTCTTCCCAGCATCGCCTCCCACGCGCGTGGGGCGTGGGGCGTGATGCTCATGACGTCCTGATTTGCCAGCTCCCGACCTCTCCCACTCTCTCTCCACAAGCGCTGATGCTTGCAAGTTTGGAGCTGCAGTCCATGACAAACTTATTTCGAAATGGTTCACCGTGAGAGGCCCGGCAAGATATGATTCCACCTCCCACCGCTCCGACACTTGCGGAACGGAGGTGGATTTGCTTTCTTCGGCGCCCAGCCGGCCTTCCATGTACCGCCTCCAAGTGGACCGCTGTTCCTGGCTCAGACTCTCATCGTTGCCCCTTCGGTAT
The DNA here is from genome assembly GCA_003946985.1 of Fusarium duplospermum. Lineage (NCBI taxonomy): Eukaryota > Fungi > Ascomycota > Sordariomycetes > Hypocreales > Nectriaceae > Fusarium > Fusarium duplospermum. The sequence goes on from NKCI01000006.1 coordinate 132,304, forward strand.
CATGACGATTCACTGAACTAAGGATAGTGTGGCGCCCCCCGCGTTGTTTGGCTGTGGCCTCTGGCTCGGCTCACACGCCTTGCCCCCAAGGATGAGGAGTTGTCCGAGATGTTCTCCACTCAGGAGGCAGAGATCCTCAGGTACCTCGGAGCTGCTGGGTTGGAGGGGAGGACTACTGACGAACGAGGCCGACGCCCTTGGACGGACGCGCCTCTCCTCTGGTCTTGTTGCGCGTTATAAAATATTATAATACCTCCCATCAGTCCACATCCCTAGCACGTCCCGTTCTGAGCTGAAGCGTCTTCACTGTTTCGTTGTCATTTGCGTTTGCTTTGCAATGCCTTCTTCCATCAACGCGTCCCCGGCTGTCTTTCAAGGGGCAAGGCCCGCGGTGAGCAAGCCATCACCGGCGCTGCCAGATATCATTGATATTCGTGGTGAGCATGTCGAGATCAACTTGAAAGATCAGATCATCACCCAGTTCAACCCTGAAGATGGGCCCCGCAAGCTTCCCACGCTCCTCTTATACAATGAGAGGGGGCTACAGATCTTTGAGGATGTATGTTGATTTCACCAGGACCGTTCTGTTAACCATTGCTTATACTGGCCCAGATCACGTATCTGGACGAGTATTACTTAACCAACTATGAGATTGAGGTGTTGAAGCGGTCGTCCGCCGAGATTGCGAGGCAGATCCCTGAGGGCTCCATGGTGATCGAGCTAGGAAGCGGGTCAGTTGATTCCCTCAGTATGCCGACCACGCTTCTAACACGATCAAGGAATCTGCGCAAGGTTTGTTTGCTTCTCCAAGCATTCGAGGACCTCACAAAGCCCATTCAGTACTTTGCATTGGATCTTTCTCGCAAAGAGCTCGAGCGTACCCTCGCACAAGTGCCCGACTTCAAGTATGTGTCGTGCCACGGTCTGCTGGGCACATATGATGACGGACGGGAATGGCTCAAGCATCCCTCCCTTACCGGGCGCTCAAAGTGCATTCTTCATCTAGGATCCAGTATTGGTATGTTTTTCATGGTATTTAAAAGTTTTGTCCACTAATTCATCATCTCAGGCAATTTCTCCAGAGATGAAGCAGCAGCTTTCTTGGGAGGGTTTGCGGACGTTCTCCGACCTTCAGATTCCATGATTGTAGGCGTCGATGCCTGCAATAACCCAGCCAAGGTCTAGTAAGTGAAACCGTCGCCTCACAATCAGCCTCGCTAACCAAGTTTCAGCCATGCGTACAACGGTGTGTAATGACTTGCAGCAGCCATGGGAGCAATGCTAATGCGACAGTTTTATACAGACTCCAAGGGGCTGACCCATCAGTAAGCCAATCATAGAAGTACCTCGGCTCTCCAGGACTAATAGGATACATAGATTCATCCTCAACGGTCTTTCCCATGCCAACGAACTCCTTTCTGAGGAAGCTTTCAAGGTAGAAGAATGGAGGGTCATCGGCGAGTACGTGTACGATGATGAAGGCGGCCGCCATCAAGCCTTTGTTGCACCCACTCGCCCGACCGATGTCCTCGGATCAAGAGTCATGCCGCATGAGCGAATTGAGATTGAGCAGAGCCTGAAGTATTCAGACGAGGAAACACGGACGCTCTGGGCCCAGTCAGGCCTGACCGAGATGGGTCGTTGGAGCCGGGGAGACGAGTATGGTAGGTCGCATCTCCTCGTGATCAATATTCCCACCCCGGAAACTGGATTTTGAGGCCCCTGGGGTTGCGCATGGCATGGCCCCGGACTACCCCGCGAATCAAGACAAGACATGCATCCAGTGACCCGACGGCTGCATATTGGTATTTCCCTTTATGGCCCGGGTCGGCAAGTCTAGCTCTTGGTTGTTAGATGACGTGGGGGGTGTCCAACAGGATCAAGATATTTAGAGACTGCGCAGAAAGGATTGGATGCTAACAACTACCTATCTAGGCCTTCACATGTTGCAAAAGTCCGCCATGCCTTTCAGCTTGATTCCGTCACTCTACGCCGCTGAGCCGCTTCCCTCAGTCCAAGACTGGGAGGCCTTGTGGAAGGCATGGGATGTAGTGACCCAGGGGATGCTCCCCCATGCGGAGCTCAACGAGAAGCCCATCAAGCTTCGAAATGCTTGCATCTTTTACCTCGGTCACATCCCAACCTTTCTTGACATTCAGTTGACCAAGACTACTGGTGAAGCTCCAACTGATCCTGCATACTACTATTCCATCTTTGAGCGCGGAATTGACCCCGATGTGGACAATCCCGAGCTGTGTCATACGCACTCTGAGATCCCTGATGAATGGCCTCCAGTTGAAGAGATCATAGAGTATCAGGGAAGAGTCCGATCCCGAGTGACGGCCCTGTACAGAGATGGCGCAAGCAAGATCCCCAGACACATTGCGAGAGCAATCTGGGTCGGATTCGAACATGAGCTGATGCACATCGAGACATTGCTTTACATGATGCTACAAAGCGACAAGACACTACCACCACCGCATACCGCACAGCCTAATTTTGAGAAGATGGCCAAGCAGGCGTACGAGTCGAGAGTGCCGAACCAATGGTTCAACGTCCCTGAGCAAACTATCACCTTGGGCATGGATGATCCTGAGGACTGCACTGATCCTGCTGGTCATTTTGGCTGGTATATTAAACCTCTTATACCAACGATGAGGTCAAGCTAATTTGTTACAGGGATAATGAGAAGCCGGCCCGGCAAGCAAAGGTCCACGCCTTTCAAGCTCAGGGGCGGCCCATCACTAATGAAGAGGTATGAAATGAGAATACTAGCTCACCCATATGGCTCTAACTCGCATTTTAGTACGCTCGATACCTATACAGCACCAAGACCAACAGTGTGCCAGCATCGTGGTCTTTGGATTCGTCCCAGGCAGTGAACGGGAGTGCCAAAGGTGGTTATAGCAACGGCCACTCGAACGGTCACGCCAATGGCCACGCCAATGGCCACTCTAATGGCCACTCCAATGGTCACTCCAACGGGCATTCTAATGGGCACGCCAATGAACATTCGAATGGACATGCTAATGGCAACGGCCATGTCAACAGCCAAGTCCCTGACTCATTTCTCCAGGGCAAGTATGTCCGAACCGTGTACGGGCTCGTGCCCCTCAAGTACGCTCTAGACTGGCCCGTCTTTGCTTCGTATGATGAGCTTTCTGGTTGCGCCTCGTGGATGGGTGGCAGAATCCCCACCTTTGAGGAGGCCAAGAGCATCTACGCGTACGTCAACAAGCAGAAGAGGGCTGATGCGGAACGGATCCTTTCAAAGACGGTGCCAGCAGTTAATGGGTAAGCAACTTGCCGAACTTTTCTTAGTTCTACACTCACATATGCATATAGCCACCTTGTCAATGATGGTGTCGAAGAAACACCACCTTCCCAATCTTCCGAATCGGTCAAGGACTGCTCTTCGGAGCTGTTCCTTGACCTGACCGACGCCAACGTCGGTTTCCGGCACTGGCATCCCATGCCGGTGACGTCTCAGGGCAATAAGCTTGCCGGTCAGTCTGAGATGGGTGGCGTGTGGGAATGGACGAGCTCGAATCTCGAGCCACATGAGGGCTTCGTCCCCATGTCGCTATATCCCCTGTACACCACCGACTTCTTTGACGGCAAGCACAACATTGTTCTGGGCGGTTCGTGGGCTACGCACCCGCGCATTGCGGGACGGGCGAGCTTTGTAAACTGGTATCAGAGAAACTACCCTTATGCGTGGGTTGGAGCCAGGCTTGTTCGGGATGTTTGAGTATGATTTAGGAGCAGGGGTAGTGAGGTATGGGGAGCAGGTTCCTGGAGTTTCTATTGTTGCAAATGACTATTTCAGTAGTCGGTTGGTTGTTTTGGTAGTGTTTCTTTCAAGGCGGTGTTTATTGTATCAAGATCCAGATTGTCACAATACCTAAGGTAACTAGGGATTAAGGGGAAGATTGTCACTCACTGAGATAGCAAATGTATTCTTGTCATCTATGTTCCAGTATCGGCTCCTGAGATTTTGTGGCTTTTGAACTCCTCTACCAAAAGATTGATATGATGTACCTTTTCCACGTCCATGACCATCCTTTGATGCCCCTTCCCGTACCTAAACATAGCACATTAATGGCTCCAACTTTTGTTCAGAGTCCCTAGCACAATCGAGCAAATCTTTTACTAATCCTGAACGCCATTTCATTCCCTGGATGCTGAATCTTTGCGGTCAATAGAGATACACTATAAGTGATCATAAGGTCTCGGCGAGCTGGAGATGACCACCCCAAGCCTCCGAGCAGGACTCATCTCCTAAAGACGAGCACCTGTCTCGGCCTAGGGCGGGCGCGGCGTTGTTTTTTCTGCATCAACCGCGATGCTCAGCTGTTCAAGCTACCATAGATATCGAGGAGCTGCTCAAACACGTAGCCAGGAAGCTTAATCCCGTTCTCTGTGATGAGCTTGGAGATGAGATCAGGGGGCTATAGATTCTGTCAGATAACTGTAGAAGAGTAAAAGGAACAGGATACTGACCGTAAAGTCAACAGCATCGATGGGCTGCTTGCTCTTGGTGTTGACGGAAAAGTCAAGCACGTCCTGCTTGAAGCCAATGTCTCGTTGGTCCATGACAAACTTGCGGGCGAACTTGTGCGTCTCGACGGCGACATAAAAGGGCACGCTAGCCTGGGCGGCCAGCTTGGAGATTTGCAGGGTTCCCATACGAGAGATGATGCCGCCGTTGGAGGTGACAGCCTCAGCACCGACAATCACCATGTTGACCTGACGCAGCAGACCCATGACGTAGGCAACCGAGGCCTCTGCAATCTCAGCAACTGGAATACCCTTTTCACGGAGCTCGCGGACTACACGGTCACTCTCCTCCACGCGCGTCTCCTCACGGACGTAAATGACCTTGAACTTGGCAGCTCCAAGATCCTGCACCGCTCTCTCCAAGATTCCCACGACTGATCGTGAGGCTCCGTGCGTGAGAATACACTGCCCTTCGCGAACGAGCCTCCACCCAGCGTCGGCAATACCTTGACGAGCGGCGTTGGCCCTCGCCGCGAAGAGGCGGCCGTTACGGAGCAAATGCTGTCGCACCGCATCGAAGCTGCCGTCCTGCTGGCGTAGAGACGAAACGAGGTACTGCAAGAAGAGATCCGTTCCGGCGGATAGGGGGACCGGGTTGGCGACAGAATCCTTGAGACGGTCGGAGTGGACCTTGACCATCTCGAGGGTCTCAAAGACTGTCGTCGAGGGGTGGGCGTTTAGCAGCGCGATTAGGGACTCGATGGCGGCGACGGGCTTGGTTAGGTGGGGGTCTGATTCGAGGAGGCCGCGATAGGTTGACACGATGCTGGGGGAGTTGTTAGCGAGGTTAGAGAGGTGGAAAGAGTTGGGGAGTCGCACTCAAAGTCGCTGGTTGAAGATGGCTGCTCCTGCTGCTCAGCCGGAGCGGCGGCTTTAGAATGGTTAGCGTATGGTGATAGCTAGAGATTGAAGGGATAGGCTCACGGGTTGCTTCAACGGTCGCCATTGTTTGGTCGTGGAGAGGATATCGCCGTCTCTTCTATGAGAGGATGATGATATTCCCGAGACTGGATTTGGTGGAGGGGAGATTTTGACGTTGGTGAGTCAGTGAGAGCTCTCCAGTCCCGTCACTTTTGGCGGGGTCGGCGGGGAGCGGGGCCGAGCGATAACACCGCTGAACGATAGGGGAATGCTGCTGTATTCCTGGTAAAGATGGTCACCATACTGTGTAGTAGGTGCCATTATGGTAGATTATACCTAGAGTTAATACCTAATTTGAGAGTAGTTGTGACTGATCACCTTCAATTCCTTGTCCAACCAGTTGAATCGCATCATTCTATAGCGTGCTCAACTCTGGCCATCTGCAGGGTCAATCATCCACTCGCCTACCCTACAGTAAAATAACGGATGCCCCGCGCTTTGCCCTCCACCGATCCGAGTGCCCCTCCTAGACGTCGCAACACCACATTAGCATCCATCACCAGGCAGCTCTTTTCCCTTCTTCGCCAAATACCTCAGAAAAAAAACACACCCAATGGAGCTCCTAGACCCAGCCACAGGCACTCCCCTCCCGAGCGACGCCATCCAGCGCATCCTCTTCGTCGCCAACGCCGTCCACGTCTACAACATCCCTCCCCTGACGTCTACAAAGGGCTACTCTGCCAGCGCCTGGACCGCCGATCCCAAGCGGCACATCTTCACCGCCCGGCTGCGCATCCTCGAGACGGCCTACGAGTCGCCCTCTTCCGAGAACAAGCTCAAGGTCGACGCCGTGCTAGAGGACGCTTCCTCTGGACAGCTGTTTGCTGCCGCGCCTTACACCGCCGCTGCTGTTGTCGAGCCTGTGCTGGATAGTAGCCGATTCTTTGCTCTCACGGTGAGGGATCCGCAGGGGAGGCGCGCCGTGTTGGGCATTGGATTTGAAGAGCGCAGTGAGGCATTTGACCTATCCATTGCTCTGCAGGAAGCGCGCAAAGCACTCGGTTGGGAGGGCGAACAAAGTCGACCGGCGGCTAAGAAGGAGGAAGAAGAGAAACGGGATTACAGCCTCAAGGATGGCGAGACCATCACAGTGAGCTTCGGCGGCTCCAAGTTTGGCAGACGAAAGCAGCAGACTTCACCAGCGGGAGGATCTAGTTCGGGAGACTTGCAATCTTTCGCGCTTCCACCACCACCGCCAGGACCTGGTGGTGCAAAGGGTGGCTTTTCGCTGCCGCCTCCACCAAGTTCTCAGGATGTGAAGCAGCAGAAGCAGCAATCGGCCAAGGATTTAGGGTTTGATGATGGACAATTTGGAGAGTTTGCTTAAAAGAGAAAGATGAACTATGGTGGTAGATTGATATATTAGCGACATTGGTTTTTGAGAACAACGTAGGTATACATTTCAACCCGAAAAATGAGCAGCATGGATATAATTGTTTTTTTTTTTATGCGAATGCTGATTATGCTAATTAATGATATAATGAAAAAAAAAGACCTAGTCTTACAAATAAAAAATGTTCTTTGTTGCTTTGTGCTTCATTGATTATAGTCAAGCTTCTCGTTTGTACATAATGAAACATGTTTATATCGAGCGTATTCGTACCAATGCGTCCTTCTTGTATCGAACATGAGTAGTAATAACATCATGGCTAAGCACTTGCTTTGGCTCATGTTTCTGGCCATGCGTTTTGAAGACATGGCAGGCTGAACCGTCTCTTCCTGATAGTCATAGCCCGGACATTACCAGATGCCTCTTCCAGGTCAGTTGCTTTGACACTCGGGGTGTCGGCTGCAACTGGAGTCGCGGGAGTCGTGTCTGATTCGACGCTTTCGCAGGGTGAATCAAGTCTGCATAAGAGATCCTCGCAGGCCTCGTCAACAGTCTCTAGACCAAGGCCCGCCTCAGTCTCTTCCTGGTCCAGCGAGGACTTGGGCAGCTGATGAGCGTCGCCAAAGTATCCCATGGGGACAAATTCTGCGCACGCTCCGTTAAGGGGTGTAGTTGGGGTAGGCAGGCTGTAGGACATGGGACTGTAGACAGAAGGGGTGCCAACGCTGGGACTGTCCATGGACCATGCTTGTTGCTGCTGGTACCCGATCTGCATCCAGCTCTCGCGGCTCTGAATCTCTATGTAGAGGTCGCTGAGACGGGAGAAGATAGACCTTTCCTGTTCATAGGCCTCGTTGATCCTTGACTTGAGGAGCCCGAGTTGCTTGCGTAGCTTGCGGCGACCCTTGTCTCCGGGGAGGCCCTGAAGCTGTGACTCGACGATGGAGTACTGCCTCATCAGGTTTACAGCACGACAAGAGTGCTGTTGGAGAGCGTTTGTGAGGTATGCTCTCTCAACATACAGACTCTCGTATGGTCGTGGCGAGAAGATGAGGTGCGAGTTGGTGTAGGACACAGGTCTCACATCAACACGAGGAGGACGAGCATGAGAACTAGACGAGCGTCTTCGGTTCTTCCTCCGCGTAGAAGGACTATTCGTTGACCCAGATGGTGTCTGTGGGATGCATCCAGACGACTCTGGAATAACAAGGCGTGTTTTTGGCTTGGGGATGATAACGTTCAACTCTTCAGGAGGCGGCGTGATCCTGGCAGCGATGGATGGTAGTTGTACCATGTTGTGAACGGTTGAAAATGTCGTGTTCATCTTGATAGATAGCGTGCTCTTGCTAATGAGAGTGATAATGATCGAGTCCTCAGTGCAATAAGATCGGCACTCATAACGGATAGATATTGGCCGTCTCTCCCGCCACCGACAACGCAAGGAAAGCTATATTGGGACGAGGGGGTTGCGAACGGCTTTGTCAGGTCGGAAACGGTCACCGACAAAGAGCCATCAGCGAGATCCGAGCCTCGCCCAGACCATTTCCCTTTGCCAAACCGTTGGTGCGTTGTCGTTGGCTGTTACTCTGGTGTGGATCCGGGGCAATAAGATCCTGAATAGAACAGGGTTTCTGTTCAGGGACCTGAAAGGCTTGGTCACCCGGTTTGCCCTCTGACAGTTTCTCAATGAGCCGCAGAAGCCATCTGGGTTGCTTTGACCAGGTGGTGGCGTTCCTTAGTCCCTGAAGTTGGCTCGCGGCAAAGGTTCATTCTTTCTCACTGTGTAACCCAACAACAGAGAGACAGCCTACTTGACCTCTCAGATAGCAAATCCGGCATGTTTTGGTGGGTCGTTGAACCGCCAGAGCCCAGCGTCCATGGCAGCCTTTCGGATCGAGGAGATCTCTTGATCGGTAACTGCTCGGTTGATTTCCGCGTATCGAACCTCATCGTTGGTTTCGCCATCCTTGGTCTTTCCTCGCTTCTTCTTACCAACGTGCGCATCAGGATGGTACTGCTCCATTATGTTGACGAAGCAGTCGCGGGACACCTCCTTGGCCAAGAACCTCATGATCTCGGCCCCTTCAGCCTCTTTGCCTGGCATGACAAGATGGCGGACTAACAGCCCACTCTTGGCGATACCGTCCCCAGTGAAGCACAAGTCTCCGACCTGGGCGTGCATGGCCTTGACGCTCTCCCTGGCCGTAGTGGCGTAGTCGTCGGCCTTTAATAGCCTTTTGGAGGTGCTGGGTTCCCACACCTTAAAGTCGGCCAGGTAGATGTCGACCAACCCGTCCATCAGCTCTAGAGAGGCCAGAGAATCAAAGCTTGATGTGTTGTAAACGATTGGAACCATCAAGCCACAGTCCCTGGCATGCAGTATGCTCAGCGCCACCTGAGGCACTACATGCTCTGGAGTGACGATGTTGATATTGTGAACGTTGCCAACCTCTTGCAACTTCATGTACCAGTCTCCCAGCTCCTCGGGTGTGAGATCCATGCCGTTGCGCTGATGAGAGATGTCAAAGTTCTGGCAGAAGATGCACCTCAAGTTACACCCACTCATGAAGACTGAACCACTACCATTATGACCTTGAATACAGGGCTCTGTTAACGAGTCAGCAACACAATCAAAAACATATCACGCATGACATGTAGCAAACGCAAGGGAGCCAGTAACAAAAAAAGCACAGAGCGCAGACTGACCTTCGCCAAAGTGGGGAGCAATGGTGTTGACCTTTACCTTTTCCCCGATGAGGCACATGCCCGTCTTCTCGTATCGGTTGACGCCGCACTCTCTGGGGCAGAGGTTGCAGTTGCGAAGGTGGGCATAAGCGAGGGAGCGCTTCTTGGCCACGTCCCTAGAGCTGAGGGTCTGATACCGAGGGATGTAGTCGTCGAGGAGGAACGGGGGAGCCAGATGCAAGGAGCGACGATGGCCAATCGCAGGCAGGTTACGTATCCGGAAGCTCCTGGTGATACATTGTCTCGAAAGAAATAGCATCATGAGTTGATGCTGAGTGTTTCGAGATCGTGACAATTGCCGTTGCTATGATTGGTGTTGAGTTGAAGCCCGTTTGGCCGATCTCGAGATATGCTTGTAGACAGCTTAGTAAGGTACTTGAGCGATAGGTTGGTGTGTTTTACCGGGGTATATGAACCGAACGGGTCCGAGGTTTAGGACGGCTGTGGCTGTTGTTCATGGCCGGCGGTGAATAAGTATTCTTGGGCTTGAATCTGATTGATGGGTTGGAAAAGGTAGGTTTCTTGGTATCTTATTCTAGAAGCTCTGGTTGTGTGACCATGCCACACTCCCGTTTGTCCAGCTTGAGAACCATCGGTGTGACAGAAAGCACATCGAAGTTGATTCGGACTTGTAATAGAACTGGACGATTTGGATTTTAATGAATAAATGGTTCCGTTGGCCTGGATACTATACACTGACTTTGGGATATCTCCTAAGAAGGCCAAATCAAGGCTATAGCGTGTCTGTCAGTGCCGTTTTGAGCCAACACCTGGGCCCTCAAGCTACAATAAACCCCTGCATTCACTGGTGAGACACATATCTCAGGATACTTGCTATTTTTCGATAAAGCGCTACCTGACCTGAGTCATTTGCCCTGGTATTCAACTCTGTTGCGATCAGAAGCACATACCAGCGAATGGGGGCTGGGTATTCTCACATCAACTAAGATCAGAACTACTCAAATGAAGACCAAATACCAGCAGGACTCTTCTAAAAAAGTATTTCTAGATATTAGTTTCTATCTTTTCGATAAAGGCTTTGAATGTTTGGTAATGGCTTGAGGTATGGTGCATCCCCTAAGGAGTGACCCCTGGACCGTCTATCTGTCCTTGTGCTGAGATGCAAGTCATGAGTGTGCATTAAATAGCCAATTTAACATCTCAAATATCAGCTCTTGAGCTCAGCTAGGTGAGCCTGTGGAACTGTATATATAGACTAAGAAAACTAGCGACTATACGTTTGAATCCGACTTGGCAGCTGTTTGCCAGTGTCGCAAATCTGGGTCTCGGTGCTGCTTTTGTGCAAACAGATGCCTTGTGTATTCACAAATTCGCTTCGCAGCCTCAATGATTCACTGACGTTGGTTTCTTGCTCCCAGATATTTAAACTCGCATCTCGAGATTCGCTCTTCTCGACTCATCACACTTCATCATCACCATGACTGCTTGGGGCATTCTCCTGGGCCTCGTGGCCTTGTGTACTCTGTCCTGGACCGAAGCTCTTCACTTCACACCGGAAACTGCAAATGATACGTTGCGCAGTGTTTATGACTACATCATCGTTGGCGGAGGTACCGCTGGGCTGACTATCGCCAACCGTCTTTCTGAGAATTCTTCTGGTAGATCAATCTGTCGCCGACCGGTGCACTTTGCTGACACTCTATAGTCTCTGTTCTCGTTCTCGAGGCTGGCCCTCTGTACATACGCATTTAAAAGACGTGTAGACCATTACTAACCTCTCTCATTAGGGACGATGCCAGAAACCTCACGATCCCCAAGGGCCTACTCCCCGTCCCAGGAGTAATCGGCAACGGTGGTTGGAGCGAATACGAATGGGGCCTGATCACAGAACCTCAAACCTACCTCAACGATCAGTATATGGAAATACCCCAAGGGAAAGCTATTGGCGGAAGCTCCATCCTCAATGGCCTCTGTTGGACAAGGGGCCCTGCCTCTGACTATGATGGTTGGGAGAAGCTTGGCAATAAAGGATGGTCTTGGAATGACATGCTTCCCTACTTCAAGAAGGCATGTTGAAGAAATATTGAACCCCTGGGGTAGAAAGTTAACCAATGCTAGTCGGAACGCTTCAACGCGAATGCCTACAAGGAAGATGCGAACGCACTTCGTATCCATCCTGACTTGTCTATGCACGGAAGCAATGGTTCAGTTCACGTCTCGTATCCTCGGTACTTCTATACCCAATCCAGTGAGTTGACTACGGGCTTTTATTCATGGATAGTTCTGACCCGGAAATAGTAAATGTGCTTGATGGATTTTTGGAGCTTGGCATACCCATCATCGACGACCCAAACAACGGGACGGCCGCGGGAGCAATGCTTCTCCCATCGAGCATGCATCCTACCAACCAGACTAGATTCGACGCCAGGGAGGCTCACTTCAACCCGGCGGATCGCAGGTCTAATCTTCACGTTGCTACAGGACAGACTGTCACGCGCCTCATTTTGGAGCCCTTCAACCTATTAACTGGGACTCGACGTGTGGTTGGCGTAGAGGTAAGATGCCCAATATTATCAAGCGATTAGTGTTGAACTAACGTTTTGTCAAGTTTGCAGAGGATGAAAAGGCAAAGAAAAGAATGGTGGTCTGCAAAAGAGAGGTCATCGTATCTGCTGGAGCCATCTTCTCTCCAACTCTACTTCAGGTTTCCGGCATCGGACCAGCCAAGATTCTTGAATCTCTTGATGTACCCGTGGAAATTGACTTACCTGGTGTCGGGTACAATCTGCAGGACCATCCGATGATATACGCTACCTATTACTGTAAGCCTCCTATTTCCTCGTCATACCCAAGCTAACCATCGATAGACCACAATTCTTCCCTCTTCAAGAGCGACGCGATCATTGGCGAAGTGCATGATCAAGTCTCTCGAATGTACTTTAACAACAGAACTGGAATGTTCATCTATATTCCATATCGAATATCGAATCGACTAACAGTGTTTAGGCCCTTGGACAGCACCTCTCATCAACACGGTTGCATTTCCCAGCCTCAAGTCAGTAACCGACTCCTGGAAAGATTTCGTCGACGACAAGAGTTCAGGAGAAGCCGTTCCTGATGATGCCCCCCGATCAGTCAAGATTGGCTACGAAACGCAGAAAGAGATTCTTCGAGAACAAGTCCTTAGTAACGACATGGGGATATTCGAGACAATGGCAAACTCCTGGGGTCAACTTACAGTCGCTGCCCAAAAGACTTTTTCTCGTGGAACTGTTCGACCTTCTACCTCTTCAATATTCGATCCACCTCTTCTTGACCCACGATACTGCTCTGACCCTATCGACTGCGAGATCATTGTCCTTGGTCTTCAACTGAACATGAAACTTATCGAGACAAAGGCCATGAAGGAACTCATGCCACAGCCGTACACGGCGTTCAACACGACGGACCATGAGAAATTGATGCGAGAGGTTCTAAGGGGTCTCACCACTGAGAGACATCCATCTGGAACTGTCGCCATGATGCCTCGAGACATGGGAGGAGTTGTGGATCCTGAACTGAGAGTGTATGGAACATGTAATCTACGTGTTGCTGACGCTAGCATCATGCCCCTGATCCCTTCGGCCCATCTACAAGCTGTTGTCTATGCCATTGCTGAAAAGGTGAGTTTTGGTCACTGATGCCGCCGAAGGTAACTAACGAAGAATGATAGGCGGCAGACATGATCAAAGCTACAACTCCAGACTGTCCCCACGGGCCGTTTCTCCCAAAGCCTCGACCAACTAACTGACCCCCTTCGCTCCGTTTACTTGGAAAACTTTGAACTTGAGGATAATTTTGTGGATTGCTTCGTGTTGTATACCTTTGGGTAGTAGATGGCTTTGCTTGTAGATAGAGCATGAAACGTCACTTGGTGATAGAGACGGGCATACTACTTGTGCTCTCTGTTGGTTTAGAAGGACCGAGGCTAATAAGGGGAGAACTATGACAACTACCTAAATAATCATCACCACCTAATCTTTCCCCTTGAACATTTCCAGGCATTCTAAGCCCGCTCCTCCGGCTCCGTGTCAATATTCAACAGATTGTGATACTTGCTCGGCAACACAGTTCTAAGTTCTTCCATCTTGTCCTCATACGCCGTGATCTGCGAGTAGAGCGCATTTCTAACATCAACCTCTTCGTCAGAGAGATGCATCTCGTGGAAAGACAGCTCAAGCCTCTGTCGACGCAGCTCGGCATCCTTGACGGCCAGCATGTCCTGCAGTTCAGCTCTGTCGCGTATGAGGACCTGGTTCTGTGCGTCCATCTCTGACGCCTGATCTAGTTTTGCTTTCTGCTTGGTCTCCCACTCAGATACACGCACCGGCCAGGTCGGCGTCACGACGGAAACGATAGTCGGGCGTTCCTCTATGCGTCGAGTCTGCTGAACGCCAGGGTGCTGTTCGGCAGCTGGGATCACAAAAATGGGAGACTTGTGACCTTTGCCCTTGATGCGGTAGAAGCGAGTCAGAATGTCGACGGGCACGATGCCTCTGGCGTAGACTTTGCCTCCTCTTTCTTCCATCCACATGCGCTCACCACTAACACCGCTGGCTCTCCAGATCTTTTCCTTCTGCTCGATCTGGGCCTCGGCAACATCAATCATACGGTGGATGTAGCTAGTGATGTCGTCGCCAATGTTGACCAAAACGAACTTGTCCTGAGGGTATGCAACCTCTCGACCCCCTGAGATGCCATCGACGCCGTTGCGACTCATCAGCTGCATCGGGACGTCAGCCTCTCCTGCAAGAAGATCAAGGGCGTTTGCGTAGCTGATTTCAAGTTCGTGCATGCGACCGACGAGATGCTGATGGTGAAGAAGCCACTGGCCGAGAAGAGTGTTGCGGGCTCCGGCGAGCTCATCGGCCGTGAAATGGACTCGATCATCGTCTGTGTCGCCTTCTGCGTTGATGGGAAGGAGAGACATGAGGCCACCGGTGGAGGAGTACTCGTGGTCGAGGATCTCAAGACACTCGTTGGCGTGCATGACAAGGTCGTGATGCGTCATGTATGGACGACGAGTAGCCCCCTGCTTGGCCGTAGAGCCCGTGTCAGGAACTCTGGTCAAAGGACAATGATGGGTGATGCCATTCATCTCAGACTGCTCCTTGACAGTATTCGCAAGAGCCCAAAGGGGCTCATGATGCGAGACATCATCATTTTCGTAGGGTTTGTCGAGACAGGCCAACCAGTCAAAAGCCTGATCCTTGAACGAGCCATCTTCATCTTGATCGTCCCCCAAAATGTCCACGGCGCATCCGGAGAGAGTCGGAGCAAGCTTACGGATGAGATTGGCGAGGCACTGGGCATGCTGCTTGAGAGCTAGCAGAGTGGGAGGGCGACCAGACGAGAGATAAGAGCAGTTGACGTGCTGGAGGAGGGCGATGTCCTCGGGTTCCAGCATGCCCGAGTTGGGTAGGGTCCAGGTAGACTTGTAGGCGATCGCGTAGTTGTTGGCGGGTATGTGGAGAGGGTGGACAGGGCGTTCCTGCTCATGTCTCTCGTCATCCGAGGAGTCTTCTGAAGACGACATTGCGACTGTAGAGGTGAGCTGTGATAGTTTCAGTGCAGACTTTGCAAATTCAGAGAGGGAGGTGAGGAGTGAGCACGAGAACAAAAGAAGGTTGTGAATGAAAGAAATAAACATGATCCTTTGGTCTTATACCAGACCTAGAATCCGAGTTCCTTTCAAAGGGTCCAGAGTCTGCATGATGCCTCCAGAGGGTGGCTTGGCTATGGGAGGTTATTCGTAGAACAAAGAAACCGGTCCTTTGTTTGCACCATCCCCTCCACAACATGGTGGGCACATGGACATGCGCAGTTCGCCCTAATAGGAGCTACAGTGGGAATGGTTGATAGTTTCTTTGTTCTTTTTCCTTGATAAGGACCATGAGTTGGTGGCATCGAGTTGCAACTGGCACGGTTCCCTACTCTCAGCGATGCTTGGGGACGGATTGTCTGAAGCTTGCTGTGAGCCGACAACTGCATTCTTTGTTGAATGGAAAGCATGTTTATAACTTTCTGCGCAAACCGGCATTATACATTGGCAAACCACATACTGAGAACTAGCCAGACGTCTGTATTCATCGTCCTCTCAAAGCAGAGCCTCAAGCTGTCGGGGAAGCTTTAAAGCCACCCCGAAAACCACATCAAGGCATGCTAAAGATGAAGAGTAGCAACGAAGGTGGCAGTTCTGTTCTTTCTGGGCATCTACAAAATGGCATCAGGGTCTGCTGCCAACACGTCGCTTCTGTTGGCGACCTGCATGTCACCAGCTCGCTCGGGAAGCTACAATAAGCTTGTTTCCCCCCTTGTCTATCGAGCCCTTCGCTTTCGAAGCTGATAGGCCGTTCTCGTGTATCGCAATCTCAACTATGTTTGCTTGTCCGCTCACCTGAACACTGATATCCCCTGCCCCTGTCCCCGAAGTGACCGAGAAGCGGCAATTGGAAAGATCATCTCTTTGTCATATGGCCAGTAGACCCATCTTTCAGGTGTAGTTTCAAGACGGCTTCACGCAAAGTGGACTTTACCGGACCCAGGTCATGTCCAGTACCGAGGAGGTGGGATTTCTACTGTCCAGCTCCATCAGATATACCGCTGTGTTCCACCAATCACCAACTGGCTACTGACTGTCGCGAAGGATGAGAAGCATCGCTTCGAGTTACCCTGGCAATGTCTTTGCCTTCATGTACATGTCCATCCCGAAAATTCGAAACTTGTGCAGCAACGGAGACGGCAAGATGGTCCAGAGGAGCCGTCAGACTTGAGAGGTGATGTTTGGGGCGCATTCTAGATTGGAGGCGGAGGCACAGGTACAGGCACAGACGTACGTGGTGACGCCTCAGTCAATAAGGTTCAGTACCTTTTGTCAGGCGTAGCCCAGAACCAAAGAGGCCTCATCACCTTACTCGAGAGAGCAAGTCTTGATGATACAGTACAGCGTTACATACCTACTGCAACGGCGACAGAGTGCCACAGCGGTCACGTCTGGTCTGGAACTTTCCAACCTGTCCTCAACCACCCGGTCACTTGTTCAACGCAGGCTGGAGGCACGGTCGGCAAAGCCGCGACAAGCTTTAGCGAACGGTTGCGGGACCGGGATGATACCCAGGCATGAGCCTGATTGATGAAGCAGTTGCAGCGGGCGAGCAGGGCTTCAAATGCAAATGCGAGGGGGCACGATGGGAATTCAATTAATTCATGGCAGATGAATGAAGACACAGGGGTTCTTACTGGCTAGACGTGTCGCCCGGAGGAGGGGATGGGCCAAGCCTCAACCCCCCGGTCAACCAGTGCCAGTTTGGGAGTTTGATGCCCGGAGCAGACCATCTCAGCTGAACCGGCATCACCAGTGGGCGTTAGCGCCATTTTATCAATTGGCGCGTGCCCTGGAATGGGATGGGATGGGCAAGGGGATGGACGACAGTAGGGGCCAGCGGTGAGAGAAAAAGTGATGATGTCGTTGGCGTTGACATGATGGACAGCAGCGCAAAGGCATCAGAGTGATCAGAGGAGGGTGGAATGATCGAAATAGGGGAAGATTAGGAAGCGCCTCCTTGCCTCGTTGGGCTGGATAGCGCAGTAAACCATAGAACTAGAGGCTCAAGGGAGACACAGAATCATGACGATGGATTAGATCGGCGTGACCATGCCATTATGAGCTTCCTTGATTTACAAACCTGGAGAGATGCCCTAGGTCTACGACAAAGGAGAGGGGAAATAAGACTTGATGTCATTAGCACTGGCGAAACGGCAAAGACGGCGTCAAGATTGTCAAGACCCAAGAAACGGGTAGGAGAGGCTCCGAGAGAAGAGACTGACTTTTGCTCATTTACCAACGACAATGGCTAGCGCCACGAGATTGGATCCATGAATTGGTTGTCAAAGTCGAAATAGCCTTGGCAGATGGAGGATTTGCATTCCCGTCCCTAAGATCTTCGCCGGGATTGATTCATTGACTTTTTTTCTGCCCGATAGTTGAGTTTTTTGGTGTTGAGCAAAAAAGATGGGTTGGCTGCATCTGACATCACACACACATCTGCAAGAGCACAATCCCTGCCGAGCTGTTTCGCCGTGGCTGTGCTTGCATCTTCGATTTTTTGACATTGCAAGCTGAAGGTCGCAGAAACTGGCGTTGTATTCTGATGCTGTATGGCTGAAACCCAAAGTGCAAAGGACAAAGAGCCACAACGGCGAACGGTCCAGGCCTCGGATGGAACCTCACGAGGTCATGAGTAAGAAAGAGAGAGAGACTCACTCAAGCTGCGACACAAGCATCTCGATTGACCCAGATGTGTTTGACTTGTCGTACAGGATGGATGAGAACCAATGCCTTTAGCGGGACAAACTACCTTGGTGCATGCGTCCACACGCGCGCCTTTACCAATAGTGCCTACGGTCTAGAGCCAAGCTTCGACAGCCGAGATGAGATGGGATGGGATGAGAGAAACCCAGGCCACTTCCCGAGGCCCGCACGCGTTTACGGTAGATTCCATGATTTAGAGTTAGGGTTGCAATTTTTCCTTCCTTCCCTTCCCTTTTTCCTTGCGACAGGGTCCCTTTTTCGTATTGAGTTGACGGTTGCTGGTTTCAGAGGCTGGATTGCCTTGGTCATCCCGTCCTTATTCCCCCCGTGCTATCGCCCAGGATCTATTCCCGTCCTTGGCTTGTCGGGTCGCTGCTGCTGGTAACAAGTGCGCTGATCATCAGACGACCCCATCCCCCAGAATAGCTGGCGACCCAGTAACTTACAGCAGCTTGATGCGCTGGCCCGGGCTCTTTCGGTGGTTCCATTTAAGCACCCGAAGAAGGGGGTGGGATCCATGCCCCACTGCCGCCCACCAACCCGTCGATGAACCCGGCCTGGACTGGACTGAACCAACCCATCCCACCATCACCACCGCCTGCGCAAGAGCAAGAGCCGTCGATCCAAGCCCAAACCAGGATTTGTCCGTTTCCTGACGCGTCCGAGTTTCAGGGACTTGGCGATGCGCTCGCAGCCTCGGCGCTACGCTGTGACGTATCCCCATCAGCACCTTGTCTTGTCCTTGTGCCGTCCCACGCCTTTTGCCTTGCACATTCACCCTGACGTCGAATGGCATCACACACACCCAAGACGACAAAACACCACAGGATTGAAGTTGATAGTAGAATTCACAGAAGGACAAGGGATTAATTACACAAGATGGCACGAGAGTTGCACGCTTTCCGCATGCCAGGACCACACGCGACTCCCTTTCCTTTCTTCTTTTTTCTAAATCACTTCGTCCACCAGGGGGAAGCCAATTGGGGTGAGACATGATTTATTATGAGGGTGGCTTTTTAGCAGCTTTTTTTTCCTGCTGGTAGCGCAGGCAGGCCTCCTCCACCCACACCCCTGACGACCTGACCGACGGGAGTGAGCTAAGCCAACCTCTGCCATGAAACCAGCTTTTTTCTTCGTTGTCCAGCTTCTGGGCCTCCCTCACTGTGCGTGCAGAGATTAATTACATATAGTCGCGTCCAGGGACCTTCGACCGTTTTTTCCCTTCCCCCTCCCTTTTCTTTGCTTGTTCATAGAATCGATTGCCAAAAGCCGTCGAGAAGTGGGCAGGTGCCGCGAAAGACGCGTCTGCGCTGCAAGTTAATTTACTTGGGACCTTTCCCGCCCCGCCAACAGCTTGCCATACCAGCTGGGACCTGGGCTTCCCGCTGCTCCTTCCTCAGATAAACCCCAGAGAGCACAGCGCGAGCTTGTCTCCTTCTCTGGTTCAGCTGAGCTGGGACTGGACTCCACCTCCCACCGTGCGATACAGCCATCCCGTCGACTTACGGGACAACCACCCGCATTTTTGCTCAATCCTTCATAATCTTCTCCCCTCCCTCCAAAAATCGCTTCTCCATCAGCATCTCCCCCGACGTCGCGCGATCGTCGAAAACATCGAATCGAGAGTAAACGACCTATCGAGCTTGCCCAGAGCGAGGGCCACCGACCCGGATAGATCTAGGCCGATCCTGAGAGATACTGCCGGGCCGTCATCATGGGTAACTTTATCAGTTGGTTGGAGAAGAATCTCCCCGACCCGAGTCAGGGTGATGCGCGAGGAAACCAACCCCAGTCCCTTTCGGGTATGTCTTTCAAGAGTATTCAGGATGCAGTCGCGGAGCAGAGCTGATCATCTCCAGGCATGGTGTCTACCCTCGTCCCCGTCCTTATCACGTCGGCGGTTTACATTGTAATCTTTCTGATTTTCAGAAAGTCTAACCGACGTTTCTATGCGCCAAGAACCTACTTGGGCTCATTGCGAGAACAGTAAGTTTCAATCCGCCGCGCAACCGTTTTCCACGTATTAACGCTCCTGCAGGGAACGGAGTCCGGAATTACCCAACGGTATCTTCAACTGGTTTGGTGCCTTCTGGAAGATCCCCGATGCCTACGCTCTGCAGCATCAGAGTCTCGATTCCTACCTGTTCATCCGTTTCCTGCGAATCTGCTGCACCATCTGCTTTGTGAGCCTGTGCATCACCTGGCCCATCCTCTTCCCCATCAACGCTACCGGCGGTAATGGAAAGAAGCAGCTCGAGATTCTCGGCTGGTCCAACATCAAGATTGAGGACTCGACTCAGAGGAACCGCCTCTATGCCCACTGCTTCGTCGCTTGGATCGTCTACGGCTTTGTCATTTACACCATTCTTCGCGAGTGCATCTTTTACATCAACGTCCGCCAGGCTTTCCTCCTCACCCCGCAGTATGCTAAGCGCATCTCGTCCCGAACCGTCCTCTTCACATCCGTTCCCGAGGAGTACCTCGAGGAGGCCCGCATTCGCACTCTCTTCAACGACTCTGTTAAGAACGTTTGGTTCCCAGGTGAGACCAAGGAGCTGGACGAGATTGTCAAGGAGCGTGATGAGGTTGCCATGAAGCTGGAGAAGGGAGAGGTCAAGCTTCTGAAGCTGGTCAACAAGGAGCGCATCAACATGATGAAGAAGTCTGGTGCCGACGCTGAGAAGGCTGCCTCCGCTCCCTCGGATCCCGAGTCTGGAAACCTTGCTGCCCGCTGGATCCCCAACAAGAAGCGCCCTACTCACCGTCTTGGACCCCTTGGTCTCATTGGCAAGAAGGTCGACACTATCGAATGGGGCCGCGACGAGCTTAGCAAGCTGATTCCCAAGGCCGATAATGCTCAGGCTGAGTGGCTCTCCGGAAACTACAAGAAGCACAATGCTGTCTTTGTCGAGTTCTTCACCCAGTCCGATGCCCAGGCCGCTTTCCAAACCACCACTCACCACCATGCCCTTCACATGGCACCCCGATACATCGGAGTGAAGCCTGAGGAGGTTGTCTGGAAGAGTCTGTCTATCCCCTGGTGGCAACTTTTTATCCGTCGCTATGCCGTCTACGCCATCATTACTGCTCTCATTGTCTTCTGGGCCATCCCTGTTGCCATCGTGGGTATCATTGCTCAGGTTAACACTATCAAGGAGCTTCCTGGTTTGACTTGGATCGAGGACATTCCCTCGGTAAGTTTGTGCTCAGTTCCGGCCGCCGTGTCCATTGCTAACTGGTTGTATAGTGGCTTCTCGGTGTCATCTCTGGTCTTCTCCCATCTGTCGCTCTCGCTATCCTCATGTCCCTGGTTCCCGTCTTCATGCGCATGCTTGCCAAGCTGGCTGGCTGCGTTTCTCTCTCACAGACTGAGCTGTTCACGCAGAACGCCTACTTCTGCTTCCAGGTTCTGCAGGTGTTCCTTGTCCGCACCCTTGCCGACAGTGCCGTCGCTTCCATCGCCACCATCGTCCAGGACCCCAGCAAAGTCTTCACGATGCTCTCGAGCTCGATCCCTACGTCGTCCAACTTCTATGTCTCGTACTTCATTGTTCAGGGTCTCACGATTGCTACCAGCGTGATGACCCAGGTCGTGGGCTGCGTCATCTTCCAGATCCTGTACAAGTTCCTTGCTGGCACTCCCCGAGCCATGTATACCAAGTGGACAACTCTCAGTGGTGTCATGTGGGGAAGTCTCTTGCCCGTCTACACCACCATTGCTCTTATCAGTAAGTAATCCAATGGTGATATCATCTTGTGCTTTGTTAACCTTGTTGCAGGCATCGTCTACGCTGTTATTGCCCCTATCACTCTCTTCTGGTCGACCATCGGCCTGGGCCTGTTTTACCTCTCGTACCGTTACAACATTCTGTTCGTCACCGAGACTACCATCGACACTCGTGGTCTTATCTACCCTCGTGCCTTGAAGCAGCTCTTTGTCGGTGTCTATATCGCCGAGGTCTGCATGGTGGGCATGTTTATCGTGTCCAAGGCTGCTGGACCCGCTGTCCTGATGGCTGCTTTCCTCGTCTTCACCATTCTGTTCCAGATCACCATGTCCCGGGCCCTCGATCCTCTCCTGTACACCCTGCCCCGATCCCTCGAGGTTGAGGAGGAGGCTATTCAGAGAAGCCAGCAGGGCTCTGAGCTGGAGGATGGACAGGCTAGCAACGGTGCCGGTCCCAGCAATGGCGGTGGCATTGTCAACGGTGCCCGCAAGCTCCTTCCTGGTGGAGCAGATGGTGTCCAAAAGCAGGGCAACATCTTCGTGAAGTGGTTGAAGCCCTGGCTCTATGCCGACTATGCCACGCTGCGCCAACTGGTTCCCCACGAGAACTCACTGGGTCTTGACCGCCAATACACTGAGGAGGTTGAGAGAGACGCCTACTTCCCTCCCTCGGTGACCAGCGCAACACCCGTGCTCTGGATTCCTGCCGACCCCGCTGGCGTGTCGAAGCAGGAGGTGTTCAACACAAGCAAGGTGATCCCCATCTCGGATGAGGGTTGCACGCTGGACGACAAGAACCACATCGTGTGGGACACGGAGGGAGCACGACCTCCGATCTGGAGCGAGAAGATTTACTACTAGAGGAGAGAAAATGGTTTTAACAGTGTGATACCCAAGCACATGCCGGCTATCAGGCTGTGTTATTTAACAAGAGGAGGAAGAGTTTGGATTTAAACATCAGTTACTTTGATGGTGGATAGCTCACGAAATAGTGTCACGACCCTTTCATTGGATTCATAAGTCTTATGAGGTGGCTCTGGGGAGGTTATTCGTTTGTTAGGACAGACAGATAGGATAGGTAGTGAATGAATTGTAATGCTAATGCATGTACTTGGTTCCGTATGCACGATGCGAACAAGCAGTGGTTCATGCTATTGTGATGATGGGCATGAGATATCCATCGTCAGGGTCCTCGAGTACTACCCACCCCAGGCGAGGATGGATCTGTCAGCTCTGAGAGCGGAGTGAGTGATAGCAGAATGTTGGTACGATTGATAGTTGATTGGGCAACTATAGATGACTCGGCAAGGTTTACCCTAGTATGATCGGCAGCGTACATGGCTCCATAAGCTCAGCTGATTGTGCGGATACGTCTTGACATGGAGCCGAGCTGAAGTGTGCAGTAAACTCAGTTGCAAGTCAACAAACAGGATTCATGACGAGTTTGATTTTGATATCTTGAAGATTAGATATCTGTATTTCTAACAATAGACAAGACATTGAACAAAGGGTACAATGAAGGGAGGAGAGACATATCGTAGAAGCAAGGGAAGCGACCAGAGACAGAAACGAGGGAACTGAACTGAACTGAACTGAATGTGGACATTGGTTGTTGGGGTGAATCCATGGACGCAAACGATGGCGGGACGGGGGCAGGGATTTTCCTGTGACGCGACGCCATGACATTGACCATTGCACCCACTTGCCGGGGAGCGAGCCCGCGCACAGCCACAGCCACAGCCGTGTGTCCGTCTGTCTGCTGTCTGCTGCCGACGCCACACCTGGACCCTCGACGGAACCATCTTGTCTCGGCGGTTTAGAGGCTTGAGTGCCAAAGCAGAAACCACCATGATGTTCGGTTTCGTTTGCAAACATGATATCGACACAGACACATGTACAACAGAATTCATCTCTACTACCTATCCCCGGCATCTACAAGGATGCCACATGTGATATCTTCAACATCCTTGTCTTCCCGCCCAAGGCTAAAGCACCCCTCCTGTGCCCTCCATCACGGCCCCACCCGCCACCGGAAAGAGCTTCGAGTCTCCGTGGCAACCGTCGACCAAAACAACCCACCTGCACAGCTCTTCGGACCTCGAGGGAGCTCATCGATTGGCCTCGCTCCCTCGAATCGGGTCATGCCAAGGCGAGGGCGGCAGCCATTGCGGGAGCCATTGTCGAATGAGACCATCAGACGGTCCAGCTATTGACAAGCCCAGTCGCAAACTCTCGCTGCACGAGGTGGAGGATATAGCTCGAGACCCCGGGCCTGCCTGGAGGAGGGGGGACCCCCTGCTCATTACATGCGGTTGCTCTTGATCACTGCCGTTTCTCTATTGTTTGGGACCAGCTGCTCTGCTACTCTACTCTTTTTCTCAACTCTTAGCTGTTTGCCTTGCTCCTCTTTCTTCGTCATCCAAGTCTTGATCTACCTTTCCCCAAGCTTGGGAAAAGACGACCCAAGAGCGGCCCGTTTTCTAGGCCTGCAAGAGAAAGACTCGAAATCCTCTCCAAGACCGCACGGTGAGGCCGAGACATTACACAGAAACCCTTTGGGCAATCTCCCACAGAGCGCCGATCATACCCTCTCAACACAGACACTCTTGCGACACGCAACCGCAAAGATACTCTACCCTACGCAAGGAGGGATAGCGAGGATCGATAGGAACACCAACCGACTACGAAACTGCGCCGACGACGATGATGATGCTCTGAGTGAGAGAGAGCCCAGCAGTATCGTCGGCGAGAAACAGCGCATGAGTAGAGACGACAGTTGAACCACAACCTTAACAGACAGACAGACCACCTACCTCCTGTCGTCTCTTGTCTGAGTAACACACCAGACCATACGCCACCATGATGGCTTCAACAATCAACAGCCGAAGCCGGTGCTCGGCACAGCCAACCATGACAATCACCACTCTACTACTAATGACCATCGCCGTCATCCTCTTTGCCTCCCCGGCCGCCGCGCACTCTTTCCCATACGTGCCTACTCAGCTCCTCATGCCCGATCGTCCATGCATCGACCATACCGTACCCTGCGCCGCTTCTGACCTGGCCTACATCTTCCGACAGACGGCCTCTGACAGCATCGAGTTCCGCGCCCTAAACTTTTCCCAAAGCGTCAGCGCTGACGATGTCGATCTTGAGCGCCCTGCCGGCAGGACCTCTCTCCCGTTTCTTCTGGACAAGTCCAAGAGCACATCGTTCGGCGCCGCCAGGACGGCCAACGGCTCGGTGCTTGTTTACGCGGGCGATTGTCAGACCGGCAGTGGCGATGTTTGGAGCTTCGATCCGGAGGAGGGGGGTGACTGGACTCGACGCGGTCTCGGCGATGATGGTGACCGTCGTCGTGCGCCTTACTTTCTCGGCGCCACTGTCGCCTTCTCGTCCATGCTTGCTCCTAGGATGGACCAGCCGACTATGTATACTTATGGTGGCATGTGCACCACTCCAGACTCTGGCTCCAACGCCCCCAAGACCTGGCAGGCCGAGGCCAACTACACCAGGACCATGCTGAGCCTTTCACCTACAAACAGAAGCCCTAAAACGCCATACACATTGAGTGTGGCTTCCAGCAGCGGATCGCGCGTCCCGATCGCTGGCTTTACCCTTACAGGCCTGACACCTTCCATTACCAACAAATCTGGCATCGTCACTCAGCAGACTAGTTATGTGCTCCTCGGCGGACATAGTGAGTCGGCCTTTATCAACATGAGCACTGTGGCCGTGTGGAACTTGCCCGCCGAGTCTTGGAGTTATGTGGATATTCAAGCGCCAGACGTCGAGATTCCCAACACGGATCTCACGGTCAAGTCCAAGACGACCCGTAGGAGCACAAAGAACACGGCGGACAATGTCTACAGCCGCTCCGGACACACGGCGACTCTCAGTGAGGATGGAAACTCCATCATTGTGTTGGGAGGATGGGTCAAGGACGTCAACACCCCTGCCGAACCTCAGCTTGCCATTCTTGAGATGAGTGATGCTTATAGCGGATGGCAGTGGAAGATCCCAGAGGAGCAGCCCGACTTTACTGGACTATATGGTCATGGTGCGGCAGTCTTGCCTGGCAACATGCTTATGGTCTATGGCGGTTGGGAGCTTTCTGGCTCTACTTCGAGTCGCAAGACGAAGCGCCAGGCTGTGTCAGGCTCGCTCCGCTTCTATAATATTACGTCTGGATCTTGGGAGACGGACTACAAGAACCCCCTAGCCGGCGAGTTGCCCCCTGAGAGTGAGAGCGACAATGCTCCCAAGGAGAACCAGAATCATTCCAACTCTAAGAAACTTGGTCTGGGTCTAGGTCTGGGCTTTGGTGTTGCTGTTCTGATTGCTCTCATTATCGCCATGGTTTGCTGGTGCAAGAGGCGTAAGCGACACCGTGAGAATCGCGACCAGGCTGTTCGTGCCCTGTCTCAGGATGCTAGCCACTTTTCCTCCGGACGAGAAGAAATGATGGAGCGAGATGATGACCCCTGGGGAACCGGAGGTGTTCCTTGGTATACCGGTGCTGATCCTTATGTCGCTGGTGAGCGATCGCTCGGCTACGAGTCGCTGCGAGGCAACCGAGGAAACTTGCCTGGGCTTCATATCCCTCACAAGTCTATGCCGAGGCCGTCTCGTGGAGGTTACGTGCCTACAGGACCACGGCCAGGAAGCTTCCCAGGACCAATTCATCCCATCTACGAGGACGACGAAGAAGAATCTTACCACAATCACCGAATACAAGACTCTGTTCACACGCCTACATCCGAAGTTCCCTCAGATCCCTTCCAGACTCCTGTTACAGCTGGTGCCGTCCCCCCGCCCGCATTCTTGATTCCTGGTGGCCGAGCTTCTGCCACGCCAAGCCCTGAGAGCCCTCGCCATGATCCCGAGGTTCAGGATTGGGTCTCTGATGTTGATGCCGCTGAAGGACTTCTCGCTCGTATGAACAGCCGTCATGGCCAGAAGCAAGGTGCTCAGAACCAGACTCAGAATCAAAGCCAGAACCAAACTCAGGGGCAAGGCCGTGTCTCACCCACACGACGCAACTCGAACCGATCAGTCGCTCTGCGTGACGATGAGTCCCGAAGCGGATCTAACTTGTCCGAGTCGGCACGAAGCGCAGCAGAGAGCATCAAGGCCAAGGCCCGTCAACTCAATCCTCTCGCCCCCACGTTCCTAGCAGCTGGCGCCGAGCACCCTAAGCCGGGTAGCTCGACGTCGTCTAGCAGCTACAACACGGCACGCTCATCGTTCGGCGCTCTTCAGGCCGAGGGTCCCGCGCTCCTTATGGGTGATCGCGCTCCTAGTCGATATGATGATGACGAGCCTGGATCGCCTTCCAAGTCGAAACCGCGCCGAGGATGGCTCGGCTCTCTCAGACGAGTATTTTCCGGATCTAGTACACCGACATCCTCTCGTGAAGATATGGCCCAAGTTCGACGCTCTTTCGACCAAGAACCTGTGTGTGGTGATTATGAGCCTGGCCTCGTTGGTCTGCGCGGCGAGCTTCTTAGGCGGAAGCAGGGCCGTCAGGACTGGGAGGACCTGAGCGCTGTTCCTGGGTCATCGTCTAGGGATGCCATGATGTCGGGAGGAGCTGGTGGACTGGAGCCCGGTGGCGAGTCTGACTGGGATATTGAAAAGGCGGTAGAGCAACGTCTCGTGCAGGTCATGTTCACGGTGCCTAGAGAGCGCCTGAGGGTGGTCAATGGCGGCAGCGGCAACGACTCTGAGAGCGACCGCGAGAACGATATCCCAGTGAAGCCGCAGTCGGCTATTCTCGTGGATCCCGAGAAGGAGAGTCAACGATCAGTCAGTGCAGAGCATCACGAGGAGGAAAAGCCTACGTTCAGGAGGACTTCATTCAGAAGTAGGATTCGTGATGAAGAGGAGAGGGTTGTGCTCAGGGGTGGTCTTCGTCACGATGATGATGACGACGATGACGACGATGACGACGATGACACGCTGGATGAGAAGTTGGCTGAGAAGCAGCATCTCGTTGAGGAGAAGGAACATCCTTTCCGAGAGAAGCCTCATCTTGTTAAGGAAAGGAAGGCTTCTCTCGATGAGAAGTCTCACCTTCTCGTGGAAGAGGATGATGATGATCCTTTCGTGGAGAAGACCCCCCTGGTTAAGGAGATGCCACAACTTGTCCGAGAAAAGACCCTGGTGGTCGAAGAGAAGCCAGTGCCAGTACAGATGTTGCGCCGTCCAGAGGAGGAGAAGGTGGAAGTGGAAGAGCCTAAGAAGCGTGAACAGCCGCAACCATCACCTTCACTGCCCGAACAACCTCCTCAACCACAACCTCAGTCTCAACCTGAGAAGCCTCAAACACCTCAACCACCAAAATCCGCTCACCTCCAACCCATCCACTCTCTCTTCCACCACCACTCCCCCTCCCCATCTCCATCCCCTTCTCCCTCCCCATCACCGTCCCCCAACCGCCGAAGGAGACACCACATGAGGGGCGAGTCGAGCAACTCGGTGGGCTTGATGCACCACGTCGACCTCGCTCCGCTCGAACCTCACCTCTCCCACTCTACCGACGGTCGTCCGTCGTCGGGCGTCGTCATGGAGGCCCAGGCCATGCCTCTGACTCGCGAGAGGCCCCGGACGCGCGTCCTGGCCATGGTGGACAGTTTTGAGAGTCTGAGCCGTGAGGGAAGTCCCAGTCCCACGCGCTTCACGTAAAAAAGACTGTTTTGTGTTTTTTTGATTGATTTTTAGTTAATTGGCAGGGTGTTTGGGTGCAGGGTTATTATCATCAGCATCAGCATCATCATCATCAGCATCATGTTGCTTCAGGATTGCTTTGCTTTGCTTTCAAGGGCATTTTTTGGGAAATGGGGTTTTATTTGGGGAATTTGAAACTTTCGGGTTTTATGTATGTATTGTACGCCTTGGGATGGATGGATGTATCTATGCCCGCATGTATGTATGTATCTATGTGCCCAGGAATTCTATCAAGGAAGAAGCAATGAAAGGAAGGATTTTCCGTTTTGGGGGTTGGTTCAACCCTTCTCTCTCACACTCGATAGTTCCCTGTTCCATCCATCTTACGAGTAATACCTACCGGGTTACAGTGAACAATACAAAGGACAACAAACCTATCCGTCAATCCTTGATTCGAATCCTTCAGACTCGATCCACGTTCAACGCATCCAGACCATCATAACCAAGCAAATACAAACGCCTCTCGTGCAGGACAACGCATCGCCGACCGGGGACGGGACGGGGTGGATCCATTGAAAGAAAAGACCGCGATCGGAAGAAGAGTCCGGAATCACCGATGATTTGACAGGTAACGAAGAATAGGAAAAACAAACACCGTCGGATGCGAGAACAGGGTGAAAAAAAGCGTGCGTTGTCGGGTCATTCCTTGATTCTCGGTGGTTATTGCTTGTCCCCCCTATCCCTCTCATGAAACACGCACCGGGACGCCATGGGATCCACGTCAGATGCAGGGGCGGGAATGGATCAGCGGGGGTGAGGGTTGGGTCCAAAGCGAAAATCATCATTTTCTGGGGAGGGGCCTTTTAAAGGGTGTGGAATGGAATGATTTGCCAATTCTTTGATTCGTTCAAGTGTCATCCATGGTTGGGTTGTCGTTGAGCGGAGCTGACGGCTGGAAATTGGAGGATTCTTGAATACACGTATCAGCTGCGGGTGAGGGTGCGTGTGGGGTATGCAAGTGTGATTCTCTCCTTCAGCTGAGTAGGCTGGACCTTGACCAACGACGTCCCTTGGACAGAGGTCTGTTCCACCGGATGATGGCGTCGATGAGCTTCTGCCCGGGAAAGTCAATGATGACAATTCCGGTGCGTGTCGCTTCTGGGTTGTCCTCAAAGTCCTCGATCCACTGACCAGTCATGTCGTTCATGCCCGAAATGGTCCTATTCATGGGACCAGCAGCGGCCTCGATCGGCTTGACTCCGACTGATGCAGACAGGTGGGCGAGGTAGAGGGCCTTGTTGTCGTGCCTCGCTGTTGCAGCCAGCTCCAGAGCTGTTCGGATTGCGGTCCATTTCTCCGACAAGTGATAGACATCGGGAATTATCCAGAGGTCCTCAAGGATCATCTGAGAACCCTCCCATTTAACGCCATAAGGACCTTCCTCATCAGGGAAGTTCTGAAGCACAAAGATCTTGGAACGAAGATCGCCAAGAAGAGGGAGTGGCTGCGTGGAACTGTAGTTGTAAAGATGGTCTCCAAAAGAATATTGGTTGAAGGCATCTTCAAACGTTCTGGTGTTACCCTCGCCAATAGGAGCGCCTTCCTGCTTGAGGCGCATGATGATAGTCTCAGAGGGATTGCTGTCCAGGAATTCCGTCATATCATGGAGAACATCCTGGAAACTAAAACCAGTGTAGCCCCAGGCATGATAGATGTGCAATTCATTCTCGCGGAGACGAGCCCGAATATCGAAATAACGAATGCCGGCACGAAGCTGGGTAGACAGATTCCAATTCTGGCATTCAAGGAATTCGTCGCCAATTTCGTAAGTCATAGTATCGTGCGTACCGGGAACGCTGAGGCTCGAGAGTGGCACATCGTCGGAGATAGAAGCCATCCATGTCGGGTTATGGGCGAGGTTGGCATCGAAACTGAAGGCGCTCAGGTAGCCACGATAGCACGAGCCATAGACGAGGCAGGGCGCGAACGTGAGGATGAGGTAGAATATGCACATGATGAATATCACGGCGCCCCCTATCAGTAGCGGTAGACGTCGAGTATGTCCCAAGTGGCCCAGGTGGCCTGGGAGGATGTGATAGCCCTGTTTCCCGATCATATCGAAAGGCTGAAGCTGAAGCGGAAGTGTCGGGAGTCAAGTACCAAGGTCAATGTCGGAGCCGGACGTGGGGCCGAAGGCGACCTTTTTGGTCCAAGTTACATTAGAGTATTAAGAGAATAATGGGTAGAGCCCCGAATACAAACGGAGCCGCGGCAGAGACCGAAAAGGGGGTATACAGATGCTGCTGCAGAGCAAAGTTGATGGTTGTAAGATCTAGATGTTGACAAGGCTGAGGCTCGGTGGAGAGAACTTACGCCATGACATGGACGTCAGCAGGAGGAGCTTGGGCCACCTGCGGGGGACCACCTGCCCCAGTGCAGGCCTGCGAGTGGTCAGCGGGGAAGGCTGTAGCCATAATGCGACCCAAAAGGGTAAAAGTTGCTTACCCTAGACTTGTCACATGAATTGGAGCATCATTGAGGCTGCTGAAGAGTGCACAAGCAAAAACTCTATTGTGCAGTTTTGGTCAAAAGATATGGGTATCATAGACAAGCTTTTGATCGACCCAGTAAACCAAGAGAGCACGTGAAGTCCTACTTGTTCCTGATCTCTCCACTGGTAGTGCAACTACTGTACTGCGATCTCGGGTGCTCCCACAAGCTCATGTCTAGCTCTGTCTAGTCTGGGAACTTGTTCAAACTCAATACAGACGGATCTTGTACCATGACGAGGAAAAGACGTGACGAGGTGCAGAATGTACGGGTACATGACCCCTCAACAGTTCTTCCCGTTACTCAACCGAGGTGTTGAGAGATTCCCAAGTAACACCGAAATCACGGCATCTCTTGCTCCGGATCGAGAATCATGAAATGTCGATACCGGGCGTTCCGATGGTGGTGGTTACCATACATGACGCTGCCCTCGTGTGCCGCCGTAAAAACACGGACGACGACGGACCGGACGGGGCCGGTTGCGGCATTGCGATGACGGAGTTAAGAAGGGCCCTGCCTTTTTGAATTCGGCCAGACTGCACCAAATCACGAGAGTTCTCTCTCGCCTGGATATTTACGTCCATCGACTGCCGTTGGTGGCGGGCGGCTTGCAGGAGGTGGGACCCCTGAAGCTACAGATACATTCGGATTACGGGCATGACGGGCGCAGCCAAACACGCAACGGCGACAGTGACCAAGCTCGTGATTTGAAGAGTCTCTGTTGTCTACTGCACATGAGGGAAAGCGTGATCCCCCCCCTGGGCAAGGTCTGGCGTATTGGAATAGCGTATCGAGAGACACTTCGAAATCCCGTCCCTTCAAGGACCTCAACTTGCAGGCCAGTGGCAACGTGGTGCTTCGTATCACAGACCCATCCCCCGTTTTCCCCTCCCCCAGTTTCTGACAGGGCTTCTTGGTGCGTGACTGACATGCAAGACACACTTTGACGAGAAAGTCGCTAAAATATCTTCTTGTACATGGACTTTGGGGGTCCTTTGTTGACATGTGCGAATATGGCGGAATGCAGTCATGAGGAGGGGACGGCCAAGGTTTCTAGCTCGGGGGAAGGCTAAAAACGGAGCCTCAACCACACGCTTTGCCTGGGGGGTTCATGATGGATGTTCCCCCCCGAGTCTGGCGGTCAGGGCGACTATGGCGGGAATGGCGGACAAGAGGAACAAGAAACCATCAATAGACGCCAGTTGACGGTTGGATGATGCCGTAACATCCCATCTTTTCTTTGTGGTCACCCACCCATTGATATCAAGAGGCTGAGAGCTCGGGCTAGACCGCGAATCTATGTGCGAGTCGATATCCACAGATCACAGCATATCAGACATGTAAGGATCTCGAGGGACCCTCTGTGACTCTTTTGCATCCCAACCTCTTTCTTTTTTACTCCCCTCCCCCCCACGTTGCTCTGCGTGACCCTCCTTTGAACATGGGAATAGCGTCGCAGATTGAGACATGATGAACCGATTTGCCACACCGCGCGTGTTGTTGGTAATCAAGGGTCCTCTCCTCCTGTTTACATACCCACCCACCATAACAATACGATTTCTCACAAGGGAGGGGCGTAAATGGGAAGGGAGAGCAAGACGATTGGACAATTGGAGGAACGCAACTTGGAGCCTCGCTTGAATGGTGGTGGTGAGGGAAAAGGGTCACCTATCAAGGTGGTGTTCTGTAGGTAACATTTAAGAAGAGGGGAAAGCAGCGCTTAAAAATGGGGAGTTGAGTTGGGGTTCGTGTTGGGCTGTCATGGTGTTGAAAAGTTGGGTGTGGTGTGTGCTCTTCAGAGCCAAGAATACCATCCCCAAGTTTTTCAGTCTCTTATAAGGTCCCTGGACAATAACCGACCAAGATATCTGTGCAGAATGCCAACATTTCGTCCCGTCTTTTTCTATATGGGAAACAAATAAGAGGCGACTTCTATAGCTAAAACTCCAAGATCTCAGCGTAGCATCCAGCCACCTGGTCGCTTGATAGCTTCACGAACCATCCACACACGCAGCTGCATGCTCGCATCGTGCCATCATCCCACCCGGAACGTGCAGATTGTAGACGCCGAGTCCTTGGCCGCGGCCGCGAACCCCTTCTGAAGAGGGACTAGGCGTATGCTAGCGTAGGTAGTTGAGAAAGCAGGCCATTCAACTGAACCTATTTTCTTTTTTTCCTCTCTGCTGTGTTCAGCTGTGATGGCTGGGTCAAAGGGAAAATTGCAGGGCAACAGCCCATTCTTTGTCTACCTGGCTCAAACCCTGAGATCGGCGACAAGAGAACGCACAAAAACAGTCCCAGTCACACGACAAGCAGCCTAAAAGGATACACCGAAGGAGACCGGGATTCTTTGAAGAAAAAAAGTCAAAATCTTCGCTTCTAAAATACCGGTGACGTCGAGAGGGGATTCCCGTTTTATTAAGATTGCCAGGGGGGGAATGAATGGATATGATCTGACCCTTCGAAGCGGGGGTAAACCATTTTCTTTTTGACCTTCTTTTCTGGAGATGAAAAGGGATCGTTAACAGGGGACGGGACGAGACGTCAGTGTTTGAGAGTGACGGCGTCAACCGAAGACATTTGAAGGCGGGATGGCTTCTTTTTTTTCGTGGAGTAGTAGCGGTAAGAATCCCACGATGCTTAGTATTAGTTCCTATCATGGAGTAGTTTAAAAAATGTCCCATCAAACTTGATTGTTAATCCTCTGCAACCGTATCTACCGTTTCTTGCTTCACCCATGCTCACTTCCACTGCAACCAAAAAACCTTGGGATCCCATGTCCTCCCTCGCTCGATCCTTTCCGCTCTCTCGTGTCTCTCCCGCGGTGCCGGGCTCCCCGTCCACTGAAACCAGCAAGCCGTACAAGCAGGGGGTTCCTTGGTCCTTGTTGCCCATGGGATATCACCGTATTTTCTCTACGCATTTTCTCTTCCCAAAGTCCGTCTTTCATGTCGATCAAACAAAAAAATACTATCACAGATAGACACACGGGACACGCCATTTTCTCACCCACCACCATTACGACAAGAGCGGGATCGAGTCGAGTTAAATCTTGCCAGTCTAGCAAAAAGGGGCCGGAACTGGCCCGTTACGGTAGGTCACCGTTTCCTAAACTGGGTGATGCCACGTCCAACGGCGCCGGCGCCGCGCTCAGGGACTAGTTGATCCGATTTAAATTAGCCTCGTCAGGCGCTTGGAGAGGGGATGGTACAGAGTCAAACGGGAGGAGCGGCAGTGGGCTTCAGCTGTAAACAAGCTCTTGTCAATTCTCTTCAAATCGCTTCTAACACAATCGTCTCATTGTCTACGAGAATGGATCCATGGACACCCGCTAGCCTCACGATATTGCGCGTCTTTCAGAGTGGACACGAGTGGAGCCGCAGCTTGTCTGGGCTCCATGGGAAGCAAGATGACGGGCATGGGGTTGATTGAGTGTTGCAGCTTTGAGGCCATCTGCCAAAAACAAACCTGCAGTTTATGAGGCCATATCTTACCTGAGGCGTACCGGTTTTTATCGTCGACTAGATCTGGCGTTTTAAACCGGGGCAGTGGATGTCTCTCTCATATCATGACTTATCGATCTTGATTCAGGACGGAGGCGGACTTTCAGGCCTCGACGGAGGCAAAGGAAGACGTCAAGATCTGGGGCGCCTCGTTTTATGTCTCGTTCTAGCGCCGCACGTCGTTATCTCGATCATTCATTGTCGTTGTCGTACATGTCAGCATTGGCAAGTCTTCGCGAGAAGTTGCCTGGAGTGATTGCTGATTCCAAACGACGGGCAATCAATTAGAGGTTTGATTGAACCACATTCCAGCGGAGCGAATGGCCCTGGGGACAGCAACAGCGCAAGTAGCGATTAGATTAGAGGCCAAGACTCGAGGCCAATTCGGATATTCGGTTGCCGAGGAGGAGGTGCGCGTGTGTGCCTGGGTGATGTGAAATGGATGGTATCCAATTTCATTTTCTCAGCCCGGCGGCAAGCCCTCTCAGGTCTAGATTATGGTCGTCAGGAACATGACGACCATGGCTGAGCGAGCAATTCGAAGTAATCGCCAGTCAATGAATGCCTCTGACCGTTGAAGCGTCTGAGCTGAGTGTATCCGTCAATAGCAACGGAGAAGAGACAGGGATGCCAATATTCCACATGTCACCATCAGATTTGGGGATCTCTGCTTCGAATTGCGATTGTCGGTCACTCCAACCCTCCGTGTCCGCCTAATGTACCTCTACCTGTTTATCGAGATCGCCGTGCCGAGAGTCCACACCCACTTTCAGCACCAGCAGCAGATCCACCACTCCCACTCCCCCCGATGGACTCGACACGACACGCCCCCAGTCACAGTGAACCGAAACCGAAAGTGGCCCAAAACAACACGACACCCGCGCAGCCCAGGGACTGCGGCGCTGAGCTTTTGCTGGTGACGACATCATTGACCAGGGGGGCCTTCTCCGCTGTCCGGAGAGGGCAGCGGGACGCAGTGAAGCCCAAGGACACTGCAGAAGCCGCGTGTTTTAGCGTCTTGGTGGGTGGTTCGTCACTGTGACAGCGTCGAGGTTCAATTCAGCTTCAGCTTCATGACGACCAGCAATCAGTGATGTGATGATGGAGTTCAGTTGCTTACCTCAGGCATTTTCCCCAAGTCGATCAAATTTTGTCTCCCTGGACTCAATTCAAGCTGAACTGAGTTCCTCTCTTCTGCATTCTATTCTGTTCAAACAATTGACTTGTCTCCATTCCTTTCTCTTCACTCCTTTTCTTTGCTCCCCCTTTTGACCCGGTTTCGACCGTCACATCACAATCATTTCTCTATTGCCACTGCCGA
The DNA here is from genome assembly GCA_003946985.1 of Fusarium duplospermum. NCBI lineage: Eukaryota > Fungi > Ascomycota > Sordariomycetes > Hypocreales > Nectriaceae > Fusarium > Fusarium duplospermum. The sequence continues at coordinate 167,941 of NKCI01000006.1, forward strand.
GCCGACCAATTCTTCAAACGCCTCGATACTACCACCAGAGGAGAAGAGGGAGGGAGAAGAAAAAAAAGAGCCCTCCTTCAAACTCGGTGTTAGTCCGCGGAGTGAATCGTTTCCGTGCGCGCGCTGCCCATCTTTTTGGCTCCTTCGCTCATCTTGCGCTGGGCTGCGTGGAGCCCTCTGCTCGCCTGTTAGGTCCTTGGCTTTTTAGCTGAGCATTGGATCCTGACTTGACTTTTGGCCTCACGCCCCCCTGCAGTCCAGTGCCTGCTGAGTCCATCCTGTCCCCCGGGGGTACGTACCTAGACCACAGGATTCACTGGCCTCGTAACGGAAGCCAAACCTCGTACTCGACGAACAAGAGACAGGATCACACTCTCGGATAGGTTCGCTCGCCTTGTTCGTTCTGGTAGACTTGGCTTCAAAGACATCCCATGGTCACGAGCAATCGTCATTGAGAGATTTTCAGTCATCTAGACCTCGTCTTTCAGACCAAATCTCGAGGTTTAGGCCGTCCCTCCTTTGTCCGTCGCTATTCCCGAACGCTCCTCAGTCCGTCTTCTGGTTCCATCCTTTTTGGTTAGGAATAGGAACCTCGTCTTCCGTCCCTTCCTTCCCGGTTTCCTACCCTGGTCGTTGCTGCTGTCTCTTGACCCTCTCTGCCGCCGCCGCCCCTCCACTACTGTAGTAGGCTGGCGCTGGCGCGGGCAAGCACCACCCGGGAGTACCGTGCTAGATTGCCAAGGTATAGGTACCTACCTGGCCCTTACCTGATTCGACCACCCTCGTCTTCGTCGCTCCTTCTTCCAGCTGGAGCGGGCACCTTTTCCCTACCTCTATCCGTACCTACCTTGCACGGGCTCGCTCTTCCTCTCGTCTCGACTTCATCTCCAGCCACGCATTCCAATCTCTCACCATCTTCCCCAACCTCTTTTCGCCCATTCCGCCTCCGCGATATCCATTTGCCGGCTTGGAGTTGTCCTCTCTTTTCACTTGCTCTCCCCCCGGTAATTTTTGGAATTTTTGGCTTTTACTTGGGACGATCATTTGAATCCTTGGGGTCTTTTTTTGGAGGCATCGTTTTGCTTGCGTTACGGCTGTACCTGGATTCGCTCTGCGTGTTGGATTATTTGGGACCCATTCATCGACGACAAACACTTTTTGAGAACTTTAACCTGTTCGGTTTGACTCATTCACCACCGTCGTTTTACCTCAACAACTCAACACCACCGTCGTTATCGTCGAGCTCGAATCAGCGCCCGTGATCGATTATATCACCTTCGCTCAAGCATACATCTTTCGCCAAACCCCCCAGTCTTGCTCGACAGCTTGGCTGTGCTACCTCCCTCGAACCCGGGTCGTCGCCCTAGCGATATCGGCTGATCAGTTCCGGTTTCGAGACGTTCCTCGCGAAAACAAATCCCGGTAGCACTACACATCTCGACATCCGACGTGATATGAATTCGACCATCTGAGAGCTTTCGCGACCGTGTTATGGTGATTCACCTGCTTCATCTGTGTCGCACTCGACTTCACATGCTCTCTCGCCGTCGACTCTATCGGTAAAGGTGTGTTACAGCAATGGTCATGGACTCGGCCTCCCTCCGCATGCTCTCCATCTCTCTTCGCCCAGCGGTTCCTAACTTCATCTCGTTATAGGCTTTTGGACCAAATTCATAACCATGTTTCGTCCTTGCAGGAACGCCCTGCCAGCAGGCGTGTTTCTCTTATTAGCATCGTCCTGGGCGCCTCTAGCCCGTGCTCTGGACATTGAATACTGCGCCAGCTTCAATACAGGCTCAACCCCCAAGAGTATGTCTTGCACTTGCAGCATCGGCTCTCGAAACCTCTAATAACGATGATCTATAGACTCGAGCATCTATCAAACGAATGGCCTCTGCCATGATTTCTGCATCGACGATTACGCCTTCGCCATTACACAGGACAAGCTGTGCTGGTGCTCAAATTACGTCCCCTCCAAATCGACACAGGAGGATACATCAAAATGCGATATCCCCTGCCCAGCCTGGCCCTCCGAGAACTGCGGTGGAGATGGCCTATACGGTTATGTGTCCCTAGGCAACGTTCTGCCTTCTGGCACACAGGGGCCTTCATCCTCATCCTCAAAGACCAAAGTGAGTAACATCTCGTGAAATTCATGCCTATTGTATTGTTGTGATTGTCATATCCATCTATCCATCCATCCATGCCATGCCTGGACAAGCGTCCTCCAGCTTTCTCATCTGCCATGCGTATATTTGGTCCTTTCGCCCCCTTCCGGTTGGTAAGACATCGCGGCTTAACTGGCAAAGACTCAGGCACAACCCACTGCGATCATATCCAAGGTAACTGAGACGGTGCAGAACACAGTAACAGTGGAACCGACATCCGAGTCTTCCTCAACGGAGGAGCCAGAAAGCTCAACTGTACGCTTGATCTCGACACGCATGCTATTCCAAATCGGAAATCGGTGATGTGATCAATAAGTCGTTGGATAGGTGCTAACCATGGGCCTAGACCGAATCGGAGGAAGAAACCTCGACTTCCACCGAAGACGAATCAACTTCGACGACTACTGAGGAGCCTACGTCTCTAGTGCAGACGGTCACTGCCGGAGGAACTATCAAGACTGTGACAGTTGCCCCAACGCAGTCGACCACCGCTGGTACATCAGCAAACGAAAACACATCAGAAAAGTCGACGAAGAATGGTCTTAGCACAGGCCAGGTTGTCGGCATCGTCGTGGGCGTTATTGTCGCCGTCTTGGGCCTTGCGGCTCTTGTGCTATTCTTCTGGTTCCGCCGCAAGAAGCAGCAGAATGAGCAGGAGGCCTTCCATGATGACCCGAGCATCCGGGATAGCTCCTCGGGCATTGCTCAGCGACCTGACATGAGCATGGCGGCTGGTTCACCTGTGTCGGCAGCTGGGGCTAGCAACCGCAACAGCACGCTGCAGGTTGACCCACGGATGGACCCGTTCAAGCAGGGACTGTACGTCCGGAGCGCCAGTCACGAAAGCATCAACACCCTGCGGGATGACCACGACTACTCGAGGAAGATCCAGGCACCCAAGGTGCTCCGTGCAACCAACCCAGATCCCACTCCGGGAGGTTGAAGCGCCCTCGGGTGACGTACAAGTCAAGCCGATTGACGAAGAATGTTCCACGCGGACGGACACGAGGCCGCTCAAGATCATGAAGTAAACGAAACGAATTTCGCATTCTCGGGCTCACACATTTCCACACCCTGTTGGGGTTTTTGTTGCATTTCAAGGTGATACCAGGAAGGCGTTGGCATTTTTCAGGGACACATTACACAGTGGCAGGCACAAGGCAAGGGACACGTTCCCCAGCGATTGGCGGACGGGGTCACGGTCATGGTCATGGTACATACATACACACACGGACAGCAAGCGGCCGGTATAAGGAATGAAGGGCATGCATTGCATGGGGGGGCTCATTCATTGGTAGCGAGTGCTATCGGCATGGTTAACTTATGAGGACAGCAGTCAACTGTCTCGTTTCGATTCGGACTTATACTTGGGGCATGAGGACAACGACGACCCTTGCGAGCGAGACTGCGATGGATGGACAGTTCGGGGCTGGTGCAGCTATAGTGCGAGGATCTATTGGTCAGGCCATTCTGGCTGAACAAGTTGCACACAGTCATTGTTCCTTTTTGGTCTGGGTATAATATACGGGGGTCGTCGTTGTCAGTTCAGTTTCTTTTTGGGATGGATTTCTTTGTACATAGAGTTTAAAGACTATAGGATGAGGAGGATTCCTGGCGGCAAAAAGTATAGTTTTTTCTCTTTCTTGATGTCGGGGATAGGATATGTCAGGATGTTGCCTGATGAGTGTTCCCTGGGGGTAGTTGATAGCACACAATTCAACCAACCACTTACTGGTATGACCAAGGTTTGAAGTCTAGTAACGTGGTTACTTGTGATGTGGCAGTGCAATTGACTGTACACTTTGCTATATGTCTATGATGAGGACGTGTCTTGACTGTCTCACCAGATGCAACGACAACTAGAACAGCCACGCAATCATGTCATCAAAGTCAATGTTTGTGCCTTTCTGTTTTGGCTGTAAACGGTCTCGACGACCTGTCTCAGCCTGAGCCACGTGAAACAGCCCACCTCCAAGTTTGTGTCGTCCTGGTTCAACTGCTGTCGAGAAGGCGGCAGATGGCGTGTAGCCTATTTCTCTTCTCAACTGTCTAGGCTGTTCTGGACGGTTTGTGGCTCCCAACTTTTCAGAAGCGAAAGAAACATTCTAGACTGTTGAGAAAGAAGGTACATGACGACAGTGGCTCGTTCACGTGTTGACCGCTTCCGGATGATATCCCCTGGCTAAGGCTTGGATGTTAGACGGGGCGCGCCACTTTGATGATGTGGATTTGTTCGTGAGGGAAATGGGAGGGTCGAGATCTGCAGCCTCAAGATATCGAACGGGGGTATGGTTCAGGGGGGGTGGTAGGTGACTCATTCACGGCGATGGCGAAGACTAAGGATTGAGTGATTGATGGAAAAAAGGAGTTGTTAGAAATATGGGTTTGAAGAGACATGGGCAAAAGTCCCTTCAATATTCGTTTGTATCCATGGACGTAGGGTGGGTGTGAAGTATGTGATAGTACTTAGACTACCAATGGAGTAGCACCCTAAGGATCATCCAAGGATAGGGTAAAGTGTTATCTACTATTCCCCGACCTTTATGTCTAGGTAGGAAGATATTCACTAAACATATACTTCACATGCTCTCTCCTCAAGTTCCAACCCCAGCCATGGCTCCTAGTGCAGGGCTATCTCCTTCAGTCCAACGGATCGTTGTCCATTGTCACTACTCCAGGGCCACTTGAGAAGAATTCTCACCGGCTTGGGGCCCCTTTCCTCGACGAAGAAGAAAGATTTCTCTCTCTCTCTCTTCCCCCGCTACCGGCGTAGAATCACCTACCTATTTTGAACGACGGTGAATTTCCCAGTTTGACTGATATCATCTCTCGTGGCAAGAGAACTAGGATACCAGATACTGGCACCTTGGAGCTGAAGAGGCCACGAGTGGTTGCTATCACTACCACGACTGTATCTCATGGTCCCGCCACCAGACCACCACATCCTCTCACTCGTCCCATGGCCTTCACTAAAGATATATTAAATCTCCTAGGCATTTTCCTTTGCTACCGATGGAGTAGCACCCTAAAGGCAAGCAAAAGTCATCTAAGGATAGGGTAAAGTCTTTGCCGGTATTCTCTGGCCCTTACGTCTACCTGAGTAGGTAGATAGGTAGATATTCGCAATAAATATACGATTCAGACAAGTTATTATCATGCTCGCTCCTCAAGTCTGATGGCTTTGTAACCTCCGCCGAAAACACACCAAATCTCTAGTCCCAGGCATGTGCCTTTGCTGTAATCTATCAACGGCCTCGCTCTGTAGACAAGCGCCTTCCTTTTACAATGCTCAATAACCTTGAGCCCGTTTAACCATTTTACTCCGAATGCTGTTACAAAACCGAAAAGAAGCAAGTATCGATGCCGGGTATCTAAAATCCAATCCATGCCGTGCCATTCCCAACTCCTTATTTCCACAAATCTTGTTCAAAATATGAGGTCGAACGATGCAAATTGTAGTTGCCCGCTGGTGCCTCGCGTCTGAATGATGCATTCCATGTCGCATCCGCCTCAAAAATGTGTCGAGTGTAGTAGTGTTGCCCTCCATTTGTGGCAGGCAATAGTAGTGGTAACAGCAGTAATAATTGTAGTAGTAACAAGTAGTGAATGAAGGAGATGTGTAAGGTAATGCAAGGTCGAACGGAGCAAAAAATAGACAAGTCCAGATAAACGCCCTGATGATGCGATTTTCGTCTGCTTCGCCGCCGCCGTTCTCGTTCTCTCTCGTTCTCTCTCGCTCTTGTTCTCGATCAGACTGTGTTCGGTCGTATCCATCCGTCCGTCCGTCGTCCTCTGTGCTGGTCGTCCACTATTGGAACAGCTTTTCTGATCTGATGCCATTTCGACATCTCTTTGGCAAACATAATGACTTTCTTTCCTCCTCAAACTGAACTGAACGAACTGTGCCAATCAACATCCCTTCATCGTCGGGGTCGCTTCTCGCGCTCGCTCGATAATCCGCCAACTCCCTCCTCGCTTCTCCTCTTTCGTCCACGTTCCTCTCGTCCTTCGCGACGATCTTCAGGCCTCAAGCCTCCCTCACGTTGTCCTCCACGTCCACCTCGGCTGCTCCCCCAATCCTCGCCACTTCGCCCACTTTGGCTTTCACCCCGATGCCGGCTCTCCCGTCCTTGCACCAGGTCTCTTCCGCTGGTGGGAGGGGGACCCATCGGTTCGCGTCCACTGCCGCCTTGCTCTCTAGTCGACCGCCTCGAGGACTCTCGCTCCTCTCGGGCCCCCTCGCCAGCTCCGGAGCGTCGCTCTCGATACTCCCGATGCTCCTTGCCCTCACGCTCACGGCCTGGCGTTCGTTCTCTATCTCGCTCCCGGCTGCTTCGACGGGAGGCGCGGTTGGACCGGCTTTCGCGATCCCGACGGCTTCGTTCATGCTCGCCACGACCAGATGATTCATCCCCGTTGGCAGGTCCTCGGCTTGACGTTTCATGTCGGACTGGGTCTTGGCGTTCGACAACAGGTGTGCTAACAGGAGAGCCCCCCGTGAGCACCTGCGCATCTGAGCCACCGAGCGTTTGTCTGGGTGGGTTCCTTCGCATGCTATTGCTTCGGCTCATGTCTGGCATGTTGGCTTGTGCTTGCTGCAGCGTGCTGTTTATACCAGCCAGCTGCCTCCGGCTGCCGCCATTGCGGGATCGCTCGTTGGAAGAAGCTGGCCCGGTGGGTACATTTCCGTCGCCTGCTGGAGATCCTGCGTAGCTACCGGGAGTTTGACGGGGCCCAGGGCCTGATCCTCGGTCTGGTGTGTTGGTTCCAGGCATGGACTGACGACCATGGCCATGGCTGTGGCTTGGGCCATGAGGCGGCGGTCCTGGTGGTGGTGGAGGAGGCAGTGAGTTACCGATTTGAGCAAGTCGTTCGGGATGAACCCCTGAAGGTGTTACGTTGGTCGATGCGGGAGATGGCATGCCTTGGCCCGGGCCAGAGTTTCTAACTCTGCCTTGTGGGCCTCCGGGCGTGCTCGATGGAGTCACGGGTCCAGCATTTTGCTCATACCCGCCCCGTCGTCCTCTACCCGACGATGGACCAGTTGGAGGAGGCCTATCGGGAGTGGGTGGCCGCTCGGATTCTGGAGCGGCGAATCGGTTATCCAGTCGACCTGGAAGGCCTTGCGGTCCACCGTGCCCACCCCTTGCGGATCCTCGTCCACGACCTCGGGGGCCGTAAGGAATATCTGCCACACTTTGAATCGGGTTGAGACGTCCATAAGAATCATCCTGATGAGGCGGCTTGTGCTCAGGCTCCGGACCACGCGAAGAGGGGCCGTGGAAGCCCGAGGCGTCGCGAGTCTTGTTCCCGGACGCTCTATCATTATCACGATCCGCTGGCCTTTCACCACGATAGTTGCTTGGCATTGGTGATCGCTCCCGTGGGTCCCTTCCTGAAGCTCGGTGCTCTGCTGGATGGTTCCGGTCGTGTCGTTCCTCACGGCCTTCTGGTGGACCACTCTCGTGTCCATAACGCCCGCTTCGTCGAGGAGACTGACCACGTGAGTTGCGATCTCGTCCTTCATCTCGAGGAGGGCGAGATGGCGTGCTATCTCTGTTCTCCATCAAGGCTGCCCTTTCTGGATTAACACCCTCCATCGGCTCAGCAGGGGCATTCTTACGGCTCCTGCTGGGTCGATCGGAGCCAGGGGCGCGGGTTCGCTCAGGTTCTTGGGCAAGCAGGGCAGCCCTTTCGGGGTTGATATGAGGTTCGGGTGCGTCTGTGTTACCAGTAGGTGCGGTGGGAGCCTGGGCAGGCGCCTCATTCAGACGACCGTGCTCGTGACCTCTACCACCCCTAGAATCTCGAGGCCGCTCACGGTCATGCTCATTACGGCGCGATGGTGCGTCAGGCCTCATTTGCTCTCGGCCATGCTCTTGTTGCCGGCGATCCGAGTACTCTCGCGGCCGATCAGGGCGAGAAGCATCAAAAGATCGGTTATCACGCTGTTCGCGGTGATCGCGACTCTCGCGAGGCTCTCGAGGCTCCCTAGGTTCTCTCTGATCTCGATTGTCGCGAGACTCTCGGGGTTCACGAGGGTCTCTAGTGCGTGAATCCCGTTGCTCTTTGCCGTCTCGGCGATCATGTCCTCGAGATTGGTTATATCGCTCGGGAGTGAAGTGAGCAGGGATCGGCACATCGGGTCTGCTTGGGAGTGTATGAGGAGGGCGATCGGGAAGGGTGTTTGGCCTAGAATCAGCCTTGGGCCCGTTGGGACCAGAGTTAGGCCCTGAGCTTGGAGCTGATGATCGAGGTCCTTGTGGAGTCGAATCGCGCTTGTTGTTGTCTCTGGGTCCTGTGGGCTTGGCAGGCAACGAGTCCTTTGGAGTGCTTGTGGCCTTTGTCGTGGTGTCGGTCGCAGGGGACTTGCTGTCCTTTGCATCCTTTACCTCACCGTCTTCTTCCTCAGCTCCGGTTTGTTTTGCTCCATGAGCCCTGCATCGAGTTAGCAGTGAATTAGATTGCTTCATACGTCTAACATACTTGGAGGAACCCGGCCTGAATTCTGGCGCAGTAGCACGCAAGTTGGATGATTTATCCGTGTCGTTTTGGGCGGCTCCGGCCTGTCAAAATATTAGCATTGCCTGGAAACACATCTTCGAAATGCACTTACACCACCAGGGCGGAAAGCCTGGACCATAACCCATTTGGATTTTCTTCTCTGAAGTTCGGACATTGCACCCTGAGCGGCAACCGCGAGATCAACGCGGCCACCGACTTCGCTGTCCGGCGAAGGTTTGGCGGCGGTTTCTTGCTTGGTAATGGTCTGAAGGAGGGCTGAGAACCTGGTAGCCATAAAGTCGATGGCGGGGAAAAAGTCGAGCACAGCCTTCAGCACCGTGATGGCGTTTCGAATATGCATCCATTCTGCACCCTCCAGGCAAGAACGGAGTGCACTGTTGAGGTTCTTATGCCATTTGAACAGCATGTCACGGAACTGCTCATGCTCCACAAAGGTGAGTGGCTTTCCATTGTCGTCAACCGTGAGAGCGAACCCAAGACGAGGTTGGTCACTGGGGCCTTTGCCCTCCTTCTCGTAGGCGCCCAGTCGAGGCTGATCCTTGGATGCCTTGTCCTTTTCGTTGGGCACAGTGGCATTCTTGTGCCATCTCGAAAGGTCCTCCAGGATGAGCTTCAAGAAGTGGCCAAGGTATTCGGCCTCCATGACACTGGATGTGAAGATTAGAGATCGCAGTCGGTTAGCGTTGAAAAGGCGATCATAGAGCGACATCAACTTGAAGCCAGGGGCATTCCACTCGTGAAGAGCCTTGATGAACCTGTAAGTGTACTCTGCATCGGCCGTAGACAGGAGCATTCGAGGGAGGAAGCACTGCTCGAGCAAGACATCCGAGATGCTGTCTGGCTTCGCACTAGGCTCAGGGAACGAAGACTGGAACTGCTTGCTGAGGTAGAACTTCCACTTGCCCTGTCGGAGAAGGTGTTCGGCACATTCTTCATGAAGGCCGATCTGGAGTTGCATTAGCTCCTTTCTCTTCTCCACCTTGCGCTCTTGTCCCCGTCTCGACATGTCGCTGCGATCTCGGGATACAGCCACCTCCTCGCTCTTGAGACGATCCTTTTCTTGTCGATAGATCTTCTCAGGGCAGAAGAGATCACCTAGCTGGAGAGCCCAGAAGGTCGCGTAGAGATCTGGGGTAATCTTTTGCCAGGTTTCAGGGCGGGCGCAATCTTGGATCGAGTCCACAATGGGCTGCAGAGCTGCCCTAACGAGTGAAGGGACGTCGGACTTCTGTGATCGTTGGGGATTAGTTGAGTCGGATGTTGGCGAGCTTTGGGTCCCCACCTGTTCGTCGGCTTGGACGGGTTCCTGGCTGGGGGTTTCGTTTCCACTATTTGCAACTGGCGTGTTCGACATGGAAACATCGCCGTCCTTGTCCGCGGGTTGGGAACCCTTCTCTTTTCCCTTTGGCTCGTCCAGCTTCTTCGCTTGCCATGGAAACATGCGATGGGCGAGGCTGGCTCTTCCGATAAGGAAAGCAGGGCCGGGTTCGAGGCCATAGGTGTGAATAAGGTCAGGGATAGATGGTACAAGTGCATCGAACTCGGCAGGCTCGAGATTGCTCCAGAGAAGGTCCAAGTATTGGATCAGGATGCGATGGGAATCGTCAATGATGGATGACAGGTACTTGATGTGAGCTTCGTCGTCAGGTACTTGGAAGAGTGCTGCTTGTCGGTACTGGGCTAGGTTGATGAGCAGTTGCGCAGCAAGCTTGGAGTCAGTCAAGGCCTGGATCAGGCGCTTCGAGCTTTTGATGTTCTCAAACCGTTTGTCTTGACCGCGGATTAGAGTATGGCGTCGCAGACATTGTCCTCCGGCCATGGATAAAACTTGGTGGTCAGTGAAATCCACCGAATCGACGATTCCACCCATTGATGTAATGAGCTCCTTTAGAATGATCAAGTCGGTAGAGTTGCCCTTGATTAACTGGTCGTTGACATACTGAAGAACGGGTGTGGCGTTCAACACGGTATATCGCCGGAACACCCTGCCGGAGAACCTTGAGAGAGCCTGCAGCCACTTGCTTGTGGTGAGAGCATGTTCGGCTTGTGTGCGGCTCCTGGATTTGCCCAGAGAGTTCATCAATGACCAGACAAGGACATCGTACGAAAGTTCTGTGAAGTACTTGGCACACTCCACAAACGCCTCGATCAGGTTAGGGTAAGACTCAAGTTGCTCGAATGCAACCCTGAAGACGATACCAGGAGACGAGTAGCTGGTCTTGGCGAGCTGTTTGGCCATTTCGCTCAGGTTGGTCAAAGAGACACGCTTCATAGTGCCACGGGTTTCCGAAGTTGCTCTTGCAAATGCGGCTTTCATGGCAGGTAGGCGAGAAATCTGTCCCTCGAACCACTCGGCATACATAGAGTAGCGAGTTGTCATGGGATAGTGCCTGAGGAGATCCCAGATAGCGTTGACAGCTGAAGCGTTGGCCTTTGTGTGACTGAGAGCCGGCAAAAGAAGTCTTCGAAGCAGATCATGCCAACGGGTCAAGTTGTCCTCCGACTTGTCTTCAGCAAGGCTCTTGGCTCCGATTCTGGCCAACTTCGTCAGCAAAGCCTCGTCCTTGCCGATGTTGACACCTGAGATGTTGAGAAGGGTTCCGCAGAGAGTAAAGATGTCATCCACGGTTTGACAAACAGGGACATTATCTGCCCACTCATCCCAGTAGTATCGGTAGGTCTGCGATTCGTTGGTGTCTGTCTTATCGGGAAAAGGCCATCTAAGAGACTTCCGAGTTGTGAGCCTGCTGAGCCGTACACTGCCCTTGGGAAGTCCTGATTGATCGAAGTCAGGAACGAATTTCGTCGGACATCCTGGTTCGCTCTTTATGATAGGTCGGCTATCGTTGAAGACCTTGTCGACACAATGGTGGAGGATGCGGTGGATTCGCTCAAGGACTTCAGGGAAGGCTTCTGGGATCCAGGGGAAGCGACCGAGAATGAACAAGGACTCGGGAATAGCGCCGATGGTTAGAAGCTGAGTGAGCAACGATACCTTTTGCTCCAAAGGCTCAGGTAGTTTCGGCTTGTTGTCTGTTGCTTCTGTTGTGGCTTCCTTCGTCTCCGCTTCGGCCTTCTTAGGAAGCTCTCGTCGAGGGAGCGTTGACGAGATGGGGTTGTCATCGTCTCCTTGAGGCAGGACGCCAGCCATCAGGAGTGCATTCATAGGGCCGCCTCGTGAAGCTCGTTCTGCCTCCTCAACCTTCTTCATCTCCTTCTCACGGACTTGCTCCATGTCTTCGTCAGCTGGCGAGAGATGAGGATAGAGGTCGATGATAGAGATGAAACCAATCTTGATCAGGAGAGCAGCCAGGTAGAGCAAGTTTGCAGGAAGAACATCGGTTTCATCTCGAGCTTCAGAGTTGTAAAACCGAAGTTTGAAGCCGAGCAATTGTGCCGCAGTTCGGTTGCCTGCAGGTGGCAGTGTCTTGGTTTCCTGCACCCACTGTCGTTCGAGGTCGGCAGCCGCATCGTCCCCCTCGGCTCCATTGGTGATGGTGAGTTTCTGTGAGTCAGAGTCCGCAACCTGTCGGCCACCCAACTCGAAGAATGCACCCAGATGAATTTCTCGGCCTCGGTTCCAAAAAGCCATGTCCCGGGTCAGCTTCTTCTCCTCGAGAAGCTTCTCATCCTCCTCTGTCGTCGTCCATTGCGAATATCCGGGAGTGGCCCATAGAGGTAGGCCACCGACATAGACTGCGGCGCTGAACTTGAGGTGAGATCGGGGCCACCAGGAACTGACTCTGAGGAATTTGACAAAGAATTTGAACTGCTTGATGAGGACAGCAGCCGCAACATCAAGCGTGACGTCAAGCACCCTGCCAACATCCAAGTCAAAGGTTCCGATCAAAGCCTTGATTCGTTCAAATGTCTGTTCAGCCATTTCAGGAGGAGGCGGTGCAACACTGCTAGTGGTAAAGAGCTCCGTGATCAGCTTCGAATATCCTTCGGTTTCTTCGCGGAGCAGGTTGTAGTTGGCTTGTCGGTAGAGGAGATTTGTTGCCTGCTTGATGCCCAGCTTTGCAAAGTTATCTCTGATAAGTCCAAGTTGTTGCAGAACTGGAGCATCGAAAACCTGTCGCATCAAACTGGAAGAAACGCCGGTAGCAATGAGGAACTCGCGAAGGGTTGGCCGGTAAATAGCGGGCTCATTGTCCATGACGATTGACAGAGAGTCAAGGAAGAGGGTATGGGGAGCAAACGCGTATGATTCCTTAATGATCTCCGACGTTTCGTCTCCAATAATCTCCTTGACGCAGGCGCCTGCATCAGCAGGTGGAAGGCGAGCCTCAACGACGGCATGGATAAACTCTTGGAACAAGCTTGACAGTTCAGTAATGTCGACATCGTCGCGCGATTGCTTTCCGTGCTGTAGGATCTCGTCTCGTCCGCGCTCAGCCCAGGTGCTAATCTTTTCGTCTGTGAGATTATCATATCGGTACGTTGGACGAACCGGAGAGACCGGTCTCTGAACAGGCTGTGGCGCGGGTTTCCTGACCGCGGGAGGAGGCGGAGGAGGCGGAGGCGGCGCGTGCGAAGAGGAACTGGGTCGTCGTTGAGTGGGCGAAGGGTTTGGTTGATGGTTCTGAGGAGCTCGGTTATGGCCTTGGGATGAGTCGCGCCGACTGGGACCACGAGGTCCTCTACCGCGGCCACGCCCCATGCCGTCGTCGCGGTCGTGTTGACCAAGCGTCGTATCGCCAGGACGGTGCGGAGAAGATCGACCTCCTTCGACCGAAAGGCGGTCGTTTCTCTTGCGTTTCGGAGGCATAGCTCTCGATAAATTCGTAAACGGGGTGAAGATTATCTCATTAGATGGTAGCGTGTCGTTATGTTCGTCATAGAGACTGTGACTTGAGTCTAGAGGGAGGGCTGAATAAGTTGCATGCTTGGAAAAGACAGAGCAGAAAGGTTGAAAATGTGGCACGTGTTTGCTGATGCCGTCGGCGCGGAGAGGAAAGACTGACTTTTGACGACAAAGGAGTTTCAGGTGGGGAAGGTGGTAGTCGCGCGAACAATGTCAAGGGAATGAATTGAAAGAGGAAAAGAGGATGAGAAAAGGAAGGGGCACGCGATGACTGCTAATGCAGCTAGACCGGCGGCGTCGGGGGGGAGGTGCCGTTTAGCTGACGGACGATGTCGCGATGAGGTTGGAGTAGAAGAAGCCGATGCGAAGCTCCAGACTAGGCATGTCACGACGTTTTGGCAGCCTTACTGGGGAAACAAGGCTGCCAACGCGCGCTGGAGCAACGACGCACGCACGGGCCAACACGGTTGGGGAAGATTAGAGATACGTACCACCGTCCCAGTCAGGAAATTTTACAATTCACGTGACGTCGCACCTGACCTCCGTTGCCGGCCGATGTTGACGCAGAGCAGACTCTTGCGCCTGCGACATGATTGGTCAACTCCCAGTCGGTCCTGGAGACGGGCAGAATTACGCCATCGCAGGGACGGGGTTTTTTCACCTAAACTTGCGGGAATCACTTCTTTTGGAAGAATCAAGCTGGAAACTACCTTTGACTAGCAGCTGGCTATCCGTTGGGTCCAATTTTTTGGTGTTTCACGGCTTCTCGGGGTCTACCTGCCCGAATATCAACCCTGGACCAGTCTGGAGCGACCCCGGCCCGATTCTTTCTACAACAGTCTCTGCTCTATCGCGAAGGCCTTCTACAGCGACCAAGAAGCAATGCCGACCGCTACAGTCGCCGAAGGGTCTGCCTCTAATGGCACGGCTCAGAAGCATTATGGTCAGTATTTCCCTAGTCTCTAGCATATCGATCTCTGTTTGCTCCTTCATCCCCTCCCTATCATCCTCTTCCTGAGTCATCTCCATTCCAATATGAGGACCGATGACTGAATACCTGCAAGAAAGAACGCACTCGCAACCTGAGAACCCGTTTGCTGCTCTGATTCCCGATCAGCAACTGGCCATCATCCCAGAGTTCACGCTCGAGTCTGGAGTAACCCTCCACAATATCCCCGTCGCTTATACCACTCGGGGTAAGCTGAACGCAGATGGAACCAATGCCATGGTGATTTGCCATGCGCTTACTGGAAGCGCCGATGTGAGTGACTGGTGGGGCCCTCTGCTTGGGGGTCCTGGTCGGGCATTTGATACATCGAGGTTCTTCATCGTTTGCATGAACAGCTTGGGCAGCCCCTATGGTTCTGCCAGCCCAGTGACTGCCAAGGACGGCGACCAAACTAAGGGCCGATATGGACCTGAGTTCCCTCTCACGACTATCCGTGATGATGTCAAGTAAGTGAAGGCCAAAACGCTTTGGGGGTCCAGATACTAACCGTGATAGCCTTCACAAACTCCTCCTTGACGACCTAGGCGTCAAGCAGATCGCTGCCGTGGTTGGCGGATCTCTTGGTGGCATGTTCGTGCTCGAGTGGGCTTACTTTGGCAAGGATTACATCCGATGCATCGTCCCCATTGCTACCTCGAGCAGACACAGCGCTTGGGGTATCAGCTGGGGTGAGGCTCAGCGACAGAGCATCTACGCGGACCCCAAGTATGACGATGGGTACTACCCGTTCGAGGACCCCCCTTCCACTGGTCTGGGTGCCGCGCGCATGTCTGCTCTGCTCACTTACAGAAGCCGTAACTCGTTCGAGAGTAGGTTCGGACGCAACATCCCCGACCCCTCCAAGGTTCAGACTATCGGTGGACGACCGCGTCCTTCTACCCCTTCAGAGGCGCACTTCCATATCCACAACGATGGGCATGTCGTCAAGCGCAGCTCGCTGTCTCGTCACAACAGCACTAGTGATGCTCCGGCTTTGGCTGCCGAGTCGTCTGCTGTGCCTGAGAACGCCGCAGACCCCCAGTTCCACGGTCCTAGCAAGGACAGCCTCACAGGAGGTGAGCTGCCACAGTCGACCTATTTCTCGGCTCAGTCGTATCTGCGGTACCAGGGTAGCAAGTTTGTGAAGCGGTTCGACAGCAACTGTTACATTGCCATGACCCGCAAGCTGGACACGCACGACGTCTCGCGCAACCGGGCAGACACCATTGCGGATGCGCTGGCCTTGATTCAGCAACCCACGCTCGTTCTGGGAATTGAGAGCGATGGTCTCTTTACCTTTGCTGAACAGGAGGAGATTGCGCAACACATTCCCAACGCACGCCTGGAGCGTATCGACAGCCCTGAGGGCCACGATGCGTTCCTGCTGCAGTTTGAACAGGTCAACAACTCTGTCCTCGGCTTTCTCAAGGAAGTACTGCCTGATATCATGAACAAGGACGGCGGTGCGCCCGAGGAGGCTTCAGTGGGACAGCTGACCAAGTCGAGCACCTTTGGCGAGGCAGAGGTGGAGGACATCACCGCTTGGTGAGCCGATAAGAGAAGAAAGAACTGAAAAAAAAAGACAATCATGTATGGCTTTTCCTTGCTCAAAAGACGAGTAGATATAAACAAGAATGGATGGCTGAAATGTAAGACGGATTATAAATGCGTAACTATCGTTTTTGGACATGTGCTTGTACATCTGCTTCTCAACTTTGGACCACTTAGACGACCTGATCGAAGTTCTCGTAACTGAAGCTTTAGGTCATCATGCATCGAACAGCTTTCACCTCGTAGTTTGAACCGAATTGAGTAATTACAAGCTTACGGAATAGTAGTTGAGAGGGCGGCTTGAATATTTAGTCCAAAGAGGCGGGCGCGTGGTGTCTAAACTACCCCTTCTCGGCGTCACTAGCCATTGTATCACCGTCGCTCCTTTCATCTTATAGCTTGATTGACTACAGAGTCACCGGCGCAGCCTAGATCTCGTCTACATAGAGTATCAGAAGCCCAAAAGCGCCTCTGTTGCCTAGGTATAGTCTAGTCCAACCTTGCGCCTGACGCCTCCCCGTGATGCAAGGGGGCTCAAACGTTTTCTCTTTCGCCTGGATATTGCCGAACAAAGCTGTTGGACTCTAGTTTTATGTTTATTGGAAAGAGAAACAGGGTCGTCGCGTGCCTCTTGGGTCTAGCAACTGAACTATCGATCTGGGCGTTTGGCTTTTGCGAACCACATCGACGAGATGTTGGTAATGTGGGCAAATTTGCCCATTTAAAAGATTTAAGAAGATGGAACACTAGTTTGGCCTCTTTTTTTTCTCGTTTCGGTTTGTGACTTGACTGTGCAGAGTTCTCCCCGACGATGCAGTGGCTTACTTGCGTGGATGGATCCATCTTGAGTATTTGTGCAGCACTCCAGCCTTGGCTTGTTAAATAAGAAGCTACAGTTTATTAGGTAAAGAAAGGTATTGGAAGGGCCTAGTTATTGGAAAGTACAGAAACGGTATTATGAATCGACTCTTGGCTTGAACAGTTCAGTTGGGCCCACCCCTAGGTTTCGCGAGAGGGTCATCCACCTGGACTGTTCCATTCGGGTTTAAACATGCAAGGGCGTCTCTCCTCGGCTCCTGGAATAGATTCTTGTCCAAGTTTGAGGATTAGGTGTAGGATATGCAATGTCCTGCTTATCCCCTATTTTAGAGCCTCTTACTTGCTGTGTGTCTCTGAGAGGGGTTCTTGAGTACCCACGAGCACAACACCGAGCTCTCGGCCAGCAGGACAACACCTCCGACAAGAGAGATAAAAGTTAGGATCCGGACTTGGTCTTAATTATCAAGATCGGTTTGTTTTAAGTCCTATCACTAGTATCGAGGCTACGAGGCTCCTGGTCCCGGAAGAGACTGGTGGCTGAAAGATCGCAAAGACAAGATCGTGAGACGCCTTCCGTAGCCCCGGGCCTCAATTACGGAATGCATCCAACAACAGCAAAGCTCACACTACAAGAACTCAAAGCGACTAGGATCTGCACCGCCTTGTCTTGAAGAGTGTCATACGAGGGGGCTTCTTCAAGCTAAGACCCACGAACCGAGACGTCGGGTTCGATGATGCGACAGTCTGACAACAATCGCAGTTGGTGATGAAAGTATCACGAAACTAGAATAGGAGCATCTTGGAGCTTCAGCTTCAGAGCATGCCCAACTGGCGCATGGGATGTCTTTCCGAAGCCCACTTGTCTGGTCGCTGGCAGGGTTGCCGTGCCTCCTGGGCGTCGCCTCCGGATTACGATTCTATGTGGTAAGTGATTTCTTTTACTCGTTGATCCTGCACTCTTGGCTGTGCTGCCTGCTCTCGTAATTAAATTGTCGCGTTTGTCCAAGTTGTTTCTTGGCTTGCAAGAGCCTGGACGCCTCGTTTTTTCACCACTGCTAGGTGTCCCTTGATAGGAGCCTCGGTATCTGTATGCGGATTCAGGGTGAGCGATTGCATTGCACCAGTTTTTTGGTTGCTGAAGCTGGGAGCAGGGGAGAAGGGTGAGACGAGCGCGGCGACGGCCAGGCATGGAGACAAACTCTCACCTAGCTCCACGAGACGCCAGATGTGGGGAAGACAGGGCCAGGTCAACAAGACACACGTGGAGAACCGATTGGCTCGGTGTGAGACAAGAGGCCCCTGTCAGAGTGCGAGCGAGAAGAGAAGACAGACCGAGAACTCGGCGGCGCTGAGGGGAGAATGTGAAAAAGCCGATGTCCAAAGAGGTAGGTTGCTGAGGCTGGCTAGAATGCATTCCATACCGAAATGGGTGGTGGACGACAACTGATTGGCTGGCTCATTTGATGGCTTCAAGCTGAGTGCGTCTTCGCTTTGATGATTGTCGATAAGACCTTGTCGTCCTTGTGTTCAGTGAACGGCTTCGGGCGGCAGGCGTCGCAGATTGACAAGATTAGCAAACGAATTCAGGCACGGGGTTCGGCAATGCCAGCAAACTTAGATGGAGACCCGTAATACAGAGTGAGTGTAACTTTGGAACATCAGGCGAGCCGCAAGTCATTTTGACCCCTTGATCCATGCTGTGGCAAACTGAGAAGACGGCTAGAAGCATTGTCGAAGACGGAAAAGTGGAGAATCACGGCGGCGAGTGTTTGAAGTCTTTTTTTCTCTTCTCGTGATGCCGGGAGTGAATGAATTTGCCCCCCGCTAAAGAGAAGGATGGCAGCCGTTTCACCTGTGTTGATAGCGGATGGGACGTGGTGATGGCCTAGCGGGGGACAAAATACACGAGACTGCTTTGGCTGTGCCCTCACCTCTCTGAGTCTCGTGTTTTATGTCCCCCGCTGGACGGCTCCCGGCGCTGCCTGTGAAGCGTGCGCTCAACTTGGTTTCAATGCGACAAGGCGTGCACGACCCAGTTACTGGGAGCACAGCAGACAGCTGGGATTGAGCTTGCTGGCCGAGGACCGGACAGTCATAACAATAGCGGCGGATCCGTCATTCATCATCATTTGCTTTCTCAGTGATGATGCCATGGGGCGGCGATTGCACCGTCAGTGGGTGTTACGTACAAGCAAATGCCCACTGACTCCGTCGTCGGTGCTTTTTTCCAGAAGCATGGTGTTGAGGGTGTTGAAAGGCACATGCTGACACGGCCATGTGTGTGAATGTCGTGTGAGGGGAGCGACAGCAAAGTATCGCTGCCGTTGTCGAATGGCGAGCAGAAGCCATCGCCGATCATTGAACCTACATCGTCATTGACGACACGCAAGCCGGAGATGCATCGATTTTGGTAGATGGTGGTAATAGCTGTTGTCTTAAGCGTCGATCAAGTGCATCGGCCAGAGAGGCCGGTTAAATTCCCCGTCGGCGAGATCTGCGAAAAAGCGACCGCGGCGAGATGATGCATGGAGCTTGGAAGGGACATTGATGCGCCATTACGGAGTCTGGGAGTCGTGGATCCATCCATGGATAGAATGAGTCTATCGCTTCTGGAAGCCTTGACAGAAGGAAACCTAATGGAAGCCTGAGGCAGAAAGCCTGATGGATTCATTCTGGAAAAAACAAGGGGAAGAGGGGCAAGGTTGTCAGACAGGGCGAACGAGCGAGGGGCCTGGCCTGTTGATCAACTCTGATTTTTCAACCGCCAGACAACAAACGCACGAAATTCGATCAAGTTGAAGCGAACCAACTGTCAGACGCCTCCAAATGATCAAAAGAAGGCTCAAACAGCCTCATCACCCCAACCGCTCTCGCTCATTGGAAAAGCAGCTCCCTGGAAAACGCTCGCCGAGAGACACACAGAGCGACCCTTGAAGTGGGGGGCAGCCCTTCCAGCGTAAGAGGCGGACACTTGCTCCACCAGGGCGAGTTCAGCCACTGGGCTCCGTCGGCTTCCCATTGGCTACAAGTGCTTCTAGCGGCCTTTTAGTAGACGACCGGGGTGTGGAGCCGTTCAAGGGTTTGCAGGACAGGGCGGGGCCTCTGGAACGGGCTTCTCGGACAGGGAGCCTTCCTCTACGAGTCTAGCCGTGGTTGAATCCCTGGATCCCTTTGGATGAGATGCTTCGAGCTGGTCATTCTCAGACGGGGTTCCAGCCTATGCTCGATGGAGGAGGTGCTTAACAGAACCGCCTGGGTGCCCGGGAGCACGGTGAACTGAGCTTGTCTTGTCGGGCCTTTAGCTTTTACTGTAGGGAATGGCAGGACCTCTCATTCGCTCCTGCCCTCTCAGTCCAGGTGCGTGCTGTGGACGTCCAGTGGGCTCTCAGCGCAATCTCAGTGGTTCGGGGGAAGTCTTAGCGGGTGTGCAGTGGGCTTTCCATCTTGCTTCTTCCTCGGCTTCCAGTGGCTTGGCCAGAGATTCCATTGCGGAAGGCGTGCGTGGAAGCGTCCCCACTTGGCTTGGACCTTCTCAAAACCACCACCATGCCATCCCCCATCCGTGAAGGTACCTGGGCAGGCACGCTATATCCCCCGGCCGCATCCCATCTGTCAGGTATCCCGCCCAAACTTGCCCATCTCGACTCAGGCATTTGCATCCGTTGTCGCTCTGTTTCCTGGGAAAAGACGATACATCTTGTTCCTCTTTATTTCTCCATTCCACTTTAATATACAGAGGAGCCGGGTCTTTTGCCTCTTTATAATACTTTCCGTTCATCGCATCCACCTACGCTTCGCAACAGACGATCGGCGCCCTCCTACGATCTCGCTCGACCCAACGTCGCAATCCACCTCGGCGCTGCATCCGAAGAGCCACGGCACTCTCGTCCGTCCCCGATAACTCGTCACTGGTCTTGTTTTTGGATATCGCTTGGAAAGGGACAAGAGCATTGTGTGTGTTGGAACTTGGTTCAGTAACGGCCTCCTCGGCGCTCTCCCGGACCCTGCCGAGCGTTGCGGACCGATTCTGGAGCTTGGCTCGGTAGCCTCTAGCCAGACCTAAGCTCTGAGAGAAAGAGGAGGATATTTCGGACCCAGGGCATTCTCAGCAACGGTCGACTGGGTTATCGAAGACATCACATCCTCCGGATAATCCAGTCTTGATGTCGATGCTGCCTCCCGAAGGCATCTAACCCACCCAAACGACAAAGTGGAGGGGATCAATATCACCAAACACACATCGACGCACTTTCATCCCGATCAACTCATGTCTTCGATTACGGATATCATCGCTCCCGATATCTACTCGCCATAAATTTCAAAATGCCCGACTACGACGACGATATGCTCCCTCCACCGGCGACTCCTTTACAGGACCGTACCTACGGCGGCAACAACGCATTTCACAACTTTTTTAACGACTTTTCTCACATCTCTGACCCTAACCTACGCCGAAGACTTGCCTTGTCCGAGATTGACAAGGTCCCTTTTGGCGCATACCGTATGTAACATTTTCGGAGTTTCCTATTTCGGGCCGAGTTGGCTGTACGCCGAGCGCTAACCATGATATTTTGCAATACAGATGTTCGCGCAGTATTAGTGGCAGGTGTTGGGTTTTTCCTCGACTCCTACGACATCTTTGCCATCAACCTTGTAACTGCTCTACTCGGTGTTGTCTTCTGGGGTGACCCAAACCCCCAGAACGGCTTCAGCGGCAACAATGGATACCTCCCCGACCCGGTGAACCAGGCCTTCAAAGCTTCTACCAGTGCAGGAATCGTCATTGGCATGGTTGTGTTCGGCTGGTTGGCAGAGTATGTAACCCCATGCGTTCAACAGCTCACTTTGGCTTCGTTAGCAGAGGACCAGATATGCTGACAACTCAACTAGTGGCTTTGGAAGACGTCGCATGTACGGTGTCGAATTGGGGATCATCATCCTAGCGACACTTTGCTGCTGTCTCATCTCCTCGAGCCCAGCGATGGGTTCAACTGGCTTGCTCATCTTCTGGCGGATCATCATGGTAAGCCCTCAAGGTCTGCACCTCTGTTGTTGGTACTGACTAAGGTTAGGGCATTGGTATCGGTGGCGACTATCCACTATCCAGTGTTATTACGTCGGAGTAAGTTATTGTGCTCTGATCTAAACTTTGTGGCTGCCCTAGTCGCCCGCGCGATGTCAACGAAGTTGAGTCAAGCTGACTGTTAACCCACTAGATTTTCGCCGACAAGATGGCGCGGTGCCATGGTGGCTGCCGTCTTCTCCATGCAGGGTCTTGGACAGCTTGTTGCAGCCATCGTGGCTCTTATCACGACCGTCGCTTTCAAGGAATCGTTTATCGGTGCTGCTAACGAGAGCAAATGCGGATACGAATGCCGTCTGGCTGCCGACCGAGCATGGCGAATCATCATTGGAGTGGGTGCTGTACCGGCTTGCATTGCTCTCTACTACCGTATTACCATCCCCGAAACGCCTCGATACACTTTTGATATCGAACACGACGTGGAAAAGGCTGATGCCGATATCAAGGCATATGTAGCGAGCAAATCCAAGGGCTCATTTGATGTGGTACACCACCAGGTCAGGACAAAACGTATTGCTGGGCGCAATCTCAACGTGCCACGCGCCTCTTGGTCTGACCTTGTCGCATTCTTCCGCATATGGGCCAATTTCAAGATGCTTCTGGGCACCACATTATCCTGGTTCTTCTTGGTACGTCTCTTCTTCTAGTTGATGAACAACTCGACTAACATCTGCTCAAGGATCTCGCATTCTATGGCCTTGGCCTCAACAACACCGTGGTGCTTCAGGCAATCGGCTATGGTACAGGTGATACGCTTTACGAAAAACTTCACAACCAGGCAGTGGGAATGATCATCTTGACTTGTGCGGGCTCTTTGCCTGGCTATTGGACTGCCATCTTCACTATCGACACCTTCGGTCGCAAGCCACTCCAGGTGATTGGCTTCTTTCTCCTCACTATCCTTTTCTGCATTCTCGGATTCGCATACAAAAGCTTGACACGGGGAGCCTTGCTTGCCCTGTACATCATTGGCCAATTTTTGTTCAACGCCGGCCCAAACACAACTACGTTTATTGTCCCCGGAGAATGCTTCCCCACGCGATATCGATCCACGGGCCACGGAATCTCGGCCGCCATGGGCAAGATCGGTGCTATCATTGCTCAGTGCATCAGCATCCCCCTGGTGCGTCAGGGTTCCGCTGAGGACTGTAAGGGTGCCGAATGCTCACCAAACCTGCACCGTCTTCTCCAGCTCTTTGCCCTGTTCATGTTGTTTGGTACTCTTGTCTCGCTCCTGATCCCAGAGACCAAGGGCATGACGCTGGAGGAGCTTTCTGGTGAACCCCGTACGAGTTACAATGCAGGATGCAATGGCAGCATTAGCCTTGGATCCCCAAAACTACGGGCATGGAACCCCTTCCACGGTGGCCAGCCTGCAGGATTCTCGTATCCCCGATCGAGACCAGGCCATTTCTCTAAGCATCGAAAGTCGGACCGTGTTGGAATTATGACATCACCCGAGTTAATGGCAGAGACGTCTCGACTTCGACGACCCCGTTTCTGGAGGAGGCACCGCAAGGCCAAGTCAAGCAACGGAACAAATGAGATTGCGCTGAGCACTCGCAGCTCAGGAACAGCAGACGACGACATCTTCCCGGCAGGTGCTCCGGTGCCCGCTCCCATGAGCCCTCCCCAACCACCACCAAGCTGGGGAGCTGGTTGGGGACGGATCGACAGAGGAGGACCGCCGCCATTATTGAATTCGGTACAGCTGCAGGATGTCGGCAGCTTGCTTACAAAATAATGCTTGGCATCTACGCCGGTGACGTCCGGTTGGCATTTTACTCATGGCGTTGGTTGGAAATGTTGATTTTTAGACAATGATACCTTAGATGTTTGCTTTTGCATATTTGTCGAGAAGAAACGACAACCAAGGGGAGGCTTCTTGTGGAACATGAACCCTTGCCCTTGGACGAATGAATCACGAATACGAAGAATATTCTCTTACATGTTTGCATCGTGACAGGAAGGCATTTCATTCCGGAGACGAGTGAGGTATCATGATAGTTATGGTCATACAATTTCTCATCTACAAGTGGGTATCTATTACATTGATGCGCCGTCTAGGTAACCAGCAAACAAATCATATTGAATCTCCAACAAAAGGGTATTACCCCATCACCACTCTGATCCCAATGTGAACATCAGCTCTAGACCAGGAAAGAAATACACCGTGAAATGGATCAAGCCAACATCTCTGCGGGCGCCCACAACTGGCTGTTACATGATTACAGCCAGATAAGCCAGGTTCGCCTAGCCACGGAGAATCTTCAGAGCCTCCTTCAAGTTCGCAACGTCGAAAGTCAGCTTCTCCCGACGGTCACGGCTGCACATCTCCTCGCCAGCGATGGTTTCGAGGTTCTCGGGCGTCATGTGAAGGATCAGTTCCTCTGACAGCACGGTGAGGGGTCCGTTAGGCGAGTATAGGAGAAAGTGGTCGATAACCTGCTGGCAGATAACATCGACAAAGCGGGTTCGGGCAAAGTCGTAGAACGTGTGCAGGACATCGTGGATGTTGCGACACGTGGATGCGAGGTCATTCGACTTTCCAAACCCGTTCTCAATCATCTTTCGGGCATGTGAACCTGCCAGATCCGTATCGGGGAAAGATTTGATCGTCCGCTCAATCTTCTTGCCGAGTTCCTCAACTTGGGCGAACTTGGTGCCATGAAGCTTCTTGTTAAAGGCGGGGCTGTACGTGATGCTCTTGCCCTCGAACTCAACTTCGAGGAGAAATTCGGTGTGGTCGACGGCGCGGCGGTACCGCTCCTGGAGGTCATCAACGATGAAGTTCCACAGCTCGTCGCGGATGGTGTCATCAAGGCAGCTGGCGTCGAGGACACTGCGGATGAAATGGTGAACAATGAGGATGGCGTTGGAGACGTGGGCTCGAGCCATGGGAGACCACTTCTTGGACTGCTCCTTGAAGTTGGTGGGGAGCATCTCGCCGCCAAACTATGAGACGTGTTAGTAGGAGTGGCTGACACGGCAGGTTTGATTGAGACTTACAGTTCCAAGTTCGTAGCCACGCGATGAGCGGTACTCTCTCTCGATGAATGCCAGAATGTCATCTTCCGGGTCAGGGCAGCGGTAAGCTTCATGGAGGATGCTATCGCCCAGTTCCATCTCTCCCACTAGCGGAATCACAAACGTCATTTCATCGTTGTACAGGTCGTCTCGGATGGTCTCTTGACTCTCGACGTCGGAATCACCAGAATCGCTTTTCTCGCTTTCCTTCTCTCCGGGCGGCTGAAAATTTCTCGTGTGGCCCTTGTCAAACACAACGTTTGCAAAGGCTTCATTGATCTCCCGGATGCGAGTGATGAGTCGTAGCTCTTCCTGTTCATGGAAGATCTTGTGGCGGGAGTAGTAGGCATCCAGACCACAGTTCTTGATCTGGGTAAAGCGAGAAGCGATGCGTCCCAGGTAGACGCGCTGTTGCTCAGTAGTGCTTCGTGACTCTCCCATGTTCTCCAGAAGCGCCTCATTCTTCTTGAGCATCGTCATCAGATCGCTGCGGACCTTGGGAAACTCGCTCTTGATACGATCCATGAGCAAATGCTGAAGGCGAGTTTTGAGAGCTGGAATGCCCAGCCGGTCCGCCGGAAGCTTGCTCCAAGGTGCCTCGCGAAAAAAGTTCTCTTCCTCGTGGTTGCGCTCCTCAGCGCTCGAAGAGGTGTCATCAGCACCTCGGTTCTTGACCACGCAGTATCCCAGGACAAGATCTCGGCGGTCCCCCTTGACAAGGTTGACGACAACAGACTTGGTAGCTTGCTCGACGGCAAGATCAGGCTTGGTAAGGACTCCCAAGGTTCTCTTGCCCTCCGGGTCAACCTCCTTGGCGAGAGTCAAGATCTTTTGGTTGGCGATGTCGCCAGTGCAAGGGACAACGGCAAGGATAATAGTGCGAGACTCTTTGATGTAGTTTCTCACCATGTTCTTGACAAGATCGATGTCTTCCTTTGTCGTGACGCCTGGGGTCACGTTCTCAAACATTCCGGGGACATCAATGACAGTCAAGTGGTCTTCGTTTGGTCCACTGATCTCAACGCGGAGGATATCTCGACTGAAGGCAGAGCCAGTCGAACCATCATCAGAGCCAGACTTGATGCCCATGACCTTGGCCGCCTGTTTTAGGATTATGGTTAGCGATGTCTTTCACGAAGGGTTGGACTGGACTGTGTAACGTACATCCACAAAGATCTGGGCAAACTCCTCGGCGTTGAGATCTTTCGTCTCGCGGCGAAATTTGTGAGCTTCGGTATTGTTAGGATCCGCGGGTTGAATTGAGATGACAATGTTCTGTGTCTCCTCTCGACGACAGATGATCTCTGTGGCGTGGCGGGTGCAGAGTGTGACGGAGCGAGGGAAGTGGAAGCCAGTGAGAGACTCGAGGACACTCGACTTTCCAGCACTCTGATCACCGACGACGACCATCTATGAGAGTGTTAGAACATGCGGGCGAGATTGATCGCGCGCGCGTAAAGGGAACTCACCTGGGGGAGAGAGACGAGGTTGGAAATGCCCAGGCCTCGGAGCTTGTCCATCTTGTCGAGCAGGACGCGATTTCCGAGGCCTACGCTCGACTTGGCGGGCTTTGAGAGCGCCATATTGATGAATAGAGGAGGCTTTTATGGGTGTACACGTCTCTCTGGGTTGTTATTTAGGAGCACGTTGCAGTGAGTCGTTTCGAGGGGGGGTTGGAGGAGAGGAGGATGAGAGGTGAAGGAAGAGAGAAGAGGAGGAGAAGGGATTTCGTGAATTTATGTTTGTGCGCTCACCTCCCTAAGGCTTAGGATAAAACCTCTCGGCAAGGTACCCTGATGGAAAGATGGGATTCTGTGGAAGGTAAAGGAAGAGTTCGTCGGCCTGTTGCAGTGCCGGCCAGTGATGGCCAACAGTGAATGAAGCAGAGTCACTAACACTTCACAGCCCGATGAGACCTAGGCCAAGACCCAGGCCAAACAAGGCTTCATACGAATAGATAACTCAGTAGGTGCAGGAAATTGCTTTTGCCTCTTGCATGCAACATGGGCGAACTAGCTGAGAGTGATAGGCAGATTCGTAGAGGTGACAGAGAACCAACAGCACAGCCGCAATGCATCAATTAATGCAACCAACACCCCGTTACCATAAAATTAATGAACAAGGGGTATATCGGTTTAAAACGACCGGGATTCAAAATGTACAATCACCTATGTTGGGGCATGTCAAGCTGCGCCTCGGCCGCCATAACTGGCCAACTGAGCCACGAATATGGGAGGCATCCGGTTTCACATTACGAGGATCATAATTGAAGTGTAAAAATGAATCGCTGAATTTTTGCTTGGGTATCTTGACGTCGCTAAAAAGAAAACTCCTATCCATTCCATCCGATTACCACAACGAGACAATCTCGCTCACGGGCATGCCGCATCCAGATGCCAATCCTTGTTCCCTATTATACCAAGCCTCGAGCACCTCCAACTCCACAGCCCCGGGGTTCTCAGTCAAGTTGGATAGAATAGGCCCAACAGACTTTGACTCGAGTGCTGGGTCCAAGACACCTGGTGAAGATGGGCCTCGTGATGGTGGTTGAAGGGCCGTCTCCAAGGTGTGGATAAACTTCTCGGCTAGGGCGTGATGGGAAGTCATGTACTGACTGGCTGTTACGAGGCATCTTCTGACTTCATCGTTGATTGGGTTTGGGTTTGTGACGATATCTCTGAAGAGAGGGTGCTTGGAGAGCATAGTGAGAGTCATGCCTATTATGCAAAGAGCTGAAAGAAGGTTAGCAAAGGTTTTTTGCATAGGGAGCGTGGGAACTTACAGATTACAGCATGGCTCTCAGGGGGTCCGTCAAAGGTAACTAGTCTCCTCTCACGGTTCATGATATCCTCCAGCTCAACGCTCGCAGCATAGCACGACTCAAAGAGTCCACTGAGCATGGATCTGGCCACCATTGACGATGGTTGACTGGTCTGACTACTCACGAGCTTCATAATTGCTGCTCGAGAAATGAGAGCCTTTGTTTCTAAATATCTTTGAGAATGTCAGTTGAGTTCTTGCTGCCAGAATTATTCAAAACATACCTCATCCGGAGAAGAGTAGCTTGACGACGGAAAACAGCCTCGGTTTGTGTACAGGGGAACTTAAGACGCAGATGCTCAGGAAGAGCAGCTTGCCACTCCTCGAGCACACAATCCAGATTCAAGGCCGTTCCGAGAATTTCTGAAATAGACTGGTTGCTGCCTTGTTTTTGGTTGAAGTAGGCATCCTGAACTGGCTGTAGCACCGTGTCGGAGAGCTTTAGCACCTGGGTGAAGAAGGAAATCCTTGATGGACTGTTGGAAGGCTGTTCCTTTCGTGGGTTGTGCGGGACCGTCTCCAGATATTCGTCGTCGATTTCCTCGGGCAAGGTTCCAAAGTTTGCTGCTGTTTGGTTTCCAGGGGAGTTTTGTGTCCTTGTTGATTGTCAGCAACTAACCGACTATGCAATGTCATAAGACTCACCTTAGAAACAGTGCACAAGCGCACCATGTCCTCTTACGCTCTTCTAGCTCGGCTTGAGACTTTCCTGGAAACTCCATATGAAGCATCATGCCTTCTGCCAGCCGATGCGCCATGCCCGTCAACATCCAACTCTCCTGACCCATACCCATCCGTCGAAGGAACCGAGCGTGGATAATCAGAGCCTGCACAACAGGGAGAGATGGTACGGATAGCAGGTCGATAAGGAGAAGTGGCCTCGCTTGCTGGTGGAATTCGTACGCGTTCGATGCTTGCGATGTGGTTGATTCCGCAGGTGACTTTGTGAGTTGACCAATGGCGAGCATGCCGAGGAGAAGAGAGTAGGTCGCGGCGAGTTCCGTTGCTTCCTCTAGTGGGATATCACGACGGTAGCGTGAATTCGCAACGGCGATGAGTCGATGATAGCGTTGGTAAAAGGTTGGTCGATGAACAGCAGGTAGAGTGATCCAATCGACGTCAAAGTACTCGGCGAGTAACTCGTCCATTAGGTCTGCGGGTGGGAGCGAGATCTTTTCGAGCATGAGAGCCGCCTTGACGTTGGAAGAGTAGGAGCCAAAGGACGAAGCCTTGGCGTGCGAGGCTTCTTCAAGATCGTCGGTCAATGGAGGACTGGCACCCATGTGGTGAGGGTGGGAGTAGTAGCCGGCAGGTTCCTGGGCCATGGGAAGAGAGCCAGCTCCAGCTGGGAAGCCAGAGAGGGGATAGCTAGAGTCGCCATGGATAGGTGGTAGGACATGATCCAGAGGTTTGACAGGTCGTGCAGGCTGTTCGGATACTGCGCCGGGGGAGCTGGATTGTTTCCTCCAAGCATCATCGTGTGCGGGCGTAGTTGCGGCAAAGGCATCTCGACCCTGGACAGCGAGTTCCTATAAGAGGGATGAGTCAACTATGCGACAGTTTTAGTCGACCATGAAGGAAACCTACAAGTTGCTTCTCCTTCTCCTCAAGTTCCTGTACCCTCTTTTGAAGGGCGCGAATGTAGCTTGATATATCAGGTCAACCCGGCATCCATGATACGATTTCCATCACAACTAACCTCCGCGACGAGGCAATGGAGCCTTCGTGTTCAATCTCGGGGTACACACATTGATCAGCACTGAGGCCTCGTCTGCAGCAAGAGTCGCACACGGGACGCGCTCCGTCGCAGCGAATCTTGCGATCGCGACACTCTCGACAGGCGAGCGACCTCGCCTTACAAGGCCGGCCGGCTGCCGAACGCCGGGCGGGAGCCGCCGAGGATCCGCTGCCGCTTGCCTTTGAGGTGGTGCTGGTCCTGGTCATGGCTGCTGCCGTAAGAGAAGAATCATGAAAGGTGGTAGTGTAGGAACGGGTCGTCGGGGGGAAGAAGAGCTGCGTTTGATTAATTCTCGGGGATTGGAGGGAGGAGGGGGTTGTTGGATCAACTCCGAGGAAGACAAGGGAACTGGAATCTCGATTTTTTTTTTCTCTCTCTGCTCATTCGTGAGGTTGGGTTTACTTTCTTGAGCGAGCCGGCCGCCGAGGGTGGCGGATCGGCGGGCTACGGATGTCGGACTGTCGGTGGGCGGACGGACACGCCGGGATTGAGAGAGGGGTGTGCGTTAGAGTGAAAATGTCCAGAAGGGGAAGAAGGGCACGAGATGTAATGTTTCTAACTATTAGAATAGATGATGTTGTTAGAATAAGAGGTAGTTGTGATGTCCTCCTTCGCAATCTCTCATCTCGAGATGTTCCATTTAGTGTTGCCCGATATCTCGAGATTGTATGGATACAAGAAAGTTCCCGGTCTCAGGTCTTTGAACGGGCATCGGTCATCGGCTACCCCCATTGGCTTTTTTTCGTCAGTGGCCCCCCCAGTCTTTGCGTCCTGTCAACTCCCCGATTTCCCCGATATCCATAGGAAGCAAGGGGCTTGTCATTGATCTAGCCGGATCAGATGGAGGGCATGGGATCCAGTATGGCGGGATTGGGGATAGCCTCAGGCAGCGAGACCTTGATGAACCCCCACGGAAATGACTCCACCAGGTTCCTTGATTGAATTGTTTAATGTTATTGCGTGAATAACTTCACCTAGTTATGCATCCTACAGTATGGTAGTCCCTCTTCTGAAGACATCTCCAAGACATCGACTGTCAATTTCACATCTCGCCAAGTCCCCGAATGCAGCCCCAATAGCGCGTGCCCCATCAGCCAATAACCCCCAAGAGGCGACATTCAACAAACATTCCACTTCTCCCCGAGGGATCACGCTATTCCCGGCTCGTCGCTTTCGGCTCTCGCCCCCGAGTTCCGCCTCGGATCAGCAACTACGCTCTAGACCCGTTGCTCATGCGACCACCCGAGCTCCCCGTGACCAGCGCCATCTCCCCGCGGCCCGGCGCTCGGTGGGCGACATCCACTCGAGCTTCAGCCATGGTGGTTACGCAACGACATGCGATGGTGGACGTGGACGTTGTCTTGAAAAGGTGCCAGTTGACGTGTCGGTGGTGCTGTCTAGTTATTTTAACTAATTTCCTTTACTAACTCAATCTCTTACCGGGATCTTACATCTCGCGTCCCGGAGCATCGAGACAGGGTGTCCCTTCACAGGGAATGCTTGACCCCGTAGTTAAAGCACCTGTCGCAGACTCTCTTGCATGAAACTAGGTACAAGTAATAGCTGAAGAAGCTGCAGAAGTCGCATCTACTAGTAGTTAATGTCTTGAAGAGAGTCCTGCAATTGTATACATCCTCCTTGATGCTGATGACGCCACGGATGATGTTGGGGCAACGCTTAAACACTGCAGCATACTCAAGCAAAGAACGAGTCGATAGACTTTATGGAAACTCGGTTAACGCACCTAAAAGCTGCGAGAGAGGGTATAGCCAGAGAAAAATCTCTCCGAATAGCTTGCTAGCTTCCGAGTGAGTGTCGTAGGTCGCCTCCATGCCGACCATTGTAAAGAGCGCAATGTGTCCTCAACTATTCGTCGTCCAAGGCACGGTCAACAATTTTACGTGAACCGCAGTCAAACGAATACCGACCGCAGTGAAGTCGAATTCATGGCTGCAGTACATATATTAAATATCGAGATGGGCTGACCAAGGAGACAGTCTTCGACACGTGTAAGATGGACGAGGGGAAGGCCCCGCTTCCCCAGCCCACGGAAATATCCAGATGATGAAAGAACGCAAGAACTCTCTATCATTGTTGTAAAAATGTTCCAACTTATTTGTGGTAACCTTTGCGCCCGATCTTCGAGTCCTACACGAAGCTGCTCCAACGCCAACAGCGTGGGGCTGTCACTCACCTCTCACCACCTTGACTCCTCCAAGCCCACTACCTACTTCGAAAGCCTCCATAGCATCACTGCTTTATAAAACATCCACGGAAAGTTTAGTGACTTTCGGAGCTTCCCTACTGGATAATCTGGAGCAAATTGGCCCAACTTCCAGACGCTGGATGGCTCGTAACGTGACCTTGATACTAGCCACTCAACCAACAATCTGCTTCAAGACAAGGTCTCGATTCACCTCTGGACTGTCCGTTGAATCCAATATGATGGAGTTGCTTTCAGGACGGCATGGGCTCTCGATCCATTTCTTGAAGAGCGCCCGAGAATCCTCGCCTGCACGAGAGTTGCTCGCGGCGGAAGGGGGACAATCGACAGCGGTTCGCTGACTCTTCATGGGGTTCCGTGTGCGCAATCGTTCGTCCAGAAGGTCGATGTCCGCGACTTTGCACTCGACGTACCAATGAGCAAAGCCTTGCTGTTCAGCGAGGGCCGATCCCTGATCGAGAACCTCTTGGAAGTTGCAGGTACTGTCAATGATGACATTGAGTCCCTGCTTCATGAAATCCTCTGCGAGTATCCATTGAAGATTATAGGCACGTTTGGCTACTTGGTCGAATGGGACGTCGCTGTCTTCAAGAAGGGAGGATCTCAGGACGTCGTGGTCAATGACAACCCCGCCGATTGACTGTCGCAGTAGTCTCGCTATCGTGCTTTTGCCAGAACCGGGCGCACCAGACATTTGTATGAGTAGTTTTTGCGTGTCATGTGAGTCCTTGACGAGCGCCATGGTGCATTGGAAAGGTGATGCTGTCGTTGTGGTTGGGAGTGTTGCTGCTGTTGTTGTTAGCGGTGAGAGGCCAAGTATTCCTAGGCGTGGTATTGAGAATGGTGCTCCCCCCGATTGGCTGAACACACCATCTGCAGTGAATACAGTAGGCCCTCCGCAGCCCGTACAGAAGCAGCTTTGAGAGATGGTAGCAATCCTCCACCAGCAATCAACGCCCAGTTGCCAAGGGCAATTCAGGGAAGCTATTAATGCACAGTCCGGCCTTGGTTCGTACATTCCTTCTACTATGTTCATCAGGTGCACTGATGTAGCTTTCCATCACAGCATAAGGCACTAATTGCGACCAGCACACCATGGATATCGCTCCTTTACGAGCCACCACGACTTGTCTCAAGAGCAACGGTATCATTACAGACCGGACACAGATCCATCATATATAAACCCACTTACACGAGGATCTCGGCTCCCCGCATCGGCCAATATCCTCATTTAATTGGTGCCCAGAGTTGGAGTACACCAGAGTGAGATGGAGTATCGGATCCCCACACGGGACCACACGGGAAGGGCTTCTCTTAAAGTGGTCGCAATACCCAATTGAACAAATCAGTGTAAGACATGTTTGCTCATTCGTCGATAATATGGCCGCCCTCATTTATCTTGTACCCTTGTGCTCTCTAGTACTTGCGGTCGCACTCAAGGTTCTGTCTCGTTTCTATCAAGCTCTCTTCTCTCCCCTCAAGAATGTCCCCGGACCTACTCTAGCTCGCTTCACCGATTTATGGTATCTCAATAGAGTATCGCGAGGGCACTTTGAACGCGACAACATCAATCTTCACCGTCAATACGGTCCCATTGTTCGCTATGGACCCAATCGATATAGCTTCGACCACCCCGAGGCAGCTCAAATCATTTACGGAGTCGGCAAAGCTGATAAATTTGCCAAGTCCTCCTTTTATCGGTCATTCACCACTCCCGACCCTAATCAGCCATCTATCTTTGCCCATGAGAATATCAAGGAACACTCTCAGTTGCGAAGGCTTTACCAGAGCACACATGCCATGTCTGCTTTGATCTCATACGAGGACTTTGTAGACGAATGTGCAGATTTGTTCGACCAGAGGCTTCGAGAAATGGCAGCGGATGCAAACTCTACAGAGATTAAACCGATGGTCGATATGGGCCACTGGTTCCAATGCTATGCCTTTGACGTCATCAGCATGATCACATACTCGACAAGAATTGGCTTCCTCGACCAAGGCGTGGACATAGCCGGCATCATGGCCTCCTTGGAAGGGTTCCTGGCCTACGCGTCCAGGGTTGGGATCTTCTCTTGGCTCCATCCTGCATTGTTCGCCATCCGTAACTGGTTTGCCGGAAATTCCGGTACTGGGATACAATATGTCATCCAGTTTACGGAGAAGTGCATGAAAGAGCACCAATCCAAGCCGAAGAACCTTGACATTGAGAATGAAGATATTCAGCGGATGGACTTTCTTTCCAAGTATGTGGCTCGACACCGAAAGGATCCAGCTACATACGACGCTTGGTATGTCCTCAGTGGGTGTGCATCAAACATGACAGCCGGGTCAGACACCACCGGCATCAGTCTCTCTGCGATTCTCTTCTTTCTCATGAAGAATCCAGAAGTAACTCAAAAACTTCGTCAAGAAATTAAGGAACACCAGAAACAAGCAGCAGATCCCAGGCACTTTAGTTTCAAGGAGACTCAGGATATGGAGTATCTTCAGGCTGTGCTGAAGGAAGGGTTAAGGCTGCATCCTGCTACTGGACAACCTTTGGAACGAGTAGTTCCTAAAGGCGGAGCAACTATTGCTGGTCAATTCTTTCCAGAAGGGGTAAGCTTCTCGCTTCTCTCAATGGTGCATTTACTAACATGACTAGACGATCGTGGGCGTCAACACCTGGGTAGAGCACGTCAACTCGACCATCTTTGGTCCTGACCCAGATGTATTCCGTCCCGAGCGTTGGATAGAAGGCGACAAGCAAAAGCTAGATGCCATGAACCGTCACTGGATGCCAGTAAGTAACTGCCTCTCCCCTGAGACAACATGACTGACTGCCTGTCTAGTTTGGCATGGGCGCAAGAACGTGCATCGGAAGACATATCTCTACTATGGAGATATCCAAGTTGATACCACGGATTATTCGTGACTTTGACTTTTCTTTTCCCAATAACAACTTTAACGTGGCGGAGCTGGAAACTCTGAACTACTGGTTTGTCAAACCCAAGGGGTTCAAGGTGTATATCAAGGCCCGCAGATAGTGGCAGTAGTTCATGTACAATATCGAGGACTAGGAATC
The DNA here is from genome assembly GCA_003946985.1 of Fusarium duplospermum. NCBI lineage: Eukaryota > Fungi > Ascomycota > Sordariomycetes > Hypocreales > Nectriaceae > Fusarium > Fusarium duplospermum. Next base: position 202,755 of record NKCI01000006.1, read on the forward strand.
TAGAAATGAGTTAAACCATGGCCATAAAGCCTGTGAATTCTGCAAAATTCCAGAATGATTGCTACGCTAATCAAGCGGGAGTTTCAAGTGTTGGTTTCGAATCTACCCCTCCATCGCCATTGATTTCTTTATTTGCAGCAGCTCGAAGTCTCGCCTCACGTTCAGCACGTCCTTCACTGTTCGGATCATAGTAGGCTGTCAAAAATAGTTAGGAAAACGCAAGTGTCTAGTCAGAGCAGATAAACTCACGTTTCTCTCCAAAGACAGTCGTTCGAATTCCTCGACGAGGTGTTTCGTATGTTCCAGGAATCACACGGTGAAGAACGCATCTGAGACTTGTAAGTAGTAGAACTAAAAGGGTTACTGGCGGCATACCGGTTGTCCCACATAGCCACGGCACCCACTGTCCACTTCCATCTCACATAGTGATCATCGGCGGAGTGGAGATGGTAGGCAAAGAAGTCGAGCAGTTTGTCTAGAAGCGAATTAGTGTCTGCATCTCCTTGTTGTTCTCCGGTTTTCTCACCTGATTCCACCTTTTTCAACTCGGCAAACCCAGTCACAAAGCCTGGGTTTACGTTGACAGCCTTGAGTCCAGTGACTGGATGAGTCCGCACAGCTGGATGATGAGTGTCGATTGGTGGTCGATTCGGTCCTGTTCCCCAAAGGTCGAGGATGGTGTCGTATTGCAGCTGTCAAGTTGTTAAACAACATGGACTTGGCAAATGAAGGTCATACTAACCCGTGAAGTGTGAACAGCATGAAGGCCCTCAACGAATCTCTTCATGGCATCACTCAAAGTATCATAGAGTCCATAACCCGAAATCCACGCTGTGTCACCTCCAACCTCAGGATGTTCCTCCATACGGAGAAGAGAATAAGAAGGAGGGTTAATTTCAAAGGAAGTGTCTGCGTGAAAGTCTCCCGACGGCCAGGGTGTGTACTTGGCAATCTCTCGGTGATCCTGTGTACTTCCCCGAATCACAACATGCTTGACATCTTTCTGTGCGGGATGACGATCAAGAATGCCATAGTGTTCAAACAACTTGACTTGCTTCTCAGTATCAAGGTCCTGCTCCCTAAAAAAGACAACGCCTCGCTCATTAACCAACAAAGCAAGTTCATCCAGCTGCTGAGGCGTCAACTGTGACAACTGGACATTCTCCAGAACCGATCCGATAGATTCTGTCAGGTCTGTCTTCTTTGCCACGGAAAACAGAGCCTTCTTCTCAGGGTCTGCAAAGTGCGCTCTGTCACGGGGAGGGGTTATCTCCTCGCGTAAAGCTTCCGGAGGGGTCCATTCTTTGATCTTGGCGTTGAAGTGAGGGTGGATGGTGACTGGGAATCCAGAGTCTGGGGAGATGTGCTTTCGAGATTCGAGGTGAGCCATTTTTGGGAGGAGATGAAGTTGAATATTCTCAACTGTTTCTTGCGGATTAGAGTCGAGCTGTCACTTATATCAGAACCCTCGGCTTTATGAGTTCGTTTTCATCATTCTACGAAAGATTGCGCATGCCTGCATGGTCATGATAGCGAGTTCCCGCCGTCATTTAGCCATACAATACAAGTCTAGCTTATCAATCATGGTAATGCGGGGGATAAAAGTAAATGAGTTGATAATCCCGAGTATTGTGCCATCGCGCTTATCGGCATTGGGTCTTGGTCATTTGTTGTTGCGTTGCATGGCGTGCATTGCGAGATGGATGGCGTCAAGAACCGGGCCAATCGGCATACAAACCCAAGCAATTAGAGACCTCCTGCAACTTTTATCACATGACTTTCATGAAAGTAGGGAGTCTTGAGGGGGGATGAGATGGTAAGACTTGAGTTTTACCCAGTTCGCCCTTTCCAAGGATGCCAACGACGGAGACATCAAGACTCTCTTATGCGCCCACATATGTCTACTCAGACCAAGTGAGCTTATTTGCTTTCCAAACCTTGTACACATGCCAGTCTTTATCCGTCTTCGAGTGGTCCTTGACCAAATACTTGACCTCAGAACGTGATTCCCGGTACCAATTCTCCTTGGGATCCCCAAGACACTCCCCAATCGTAACGGCTGAGAAGGTGTAAGATTCAAGTTATATGTAGTAAGGAGAAGTCTCACCTCGTTTTCCACTTTGGAGAAGACGCTTGATGACCAACGGCACCAAATTCTCAACCGTACTGCGGTGAATATCATGCATAAGAACAATGGAGCCTCCATTCCACAGCCTACCCGAGAATAGTTCCAAAGATTGTCCCACCGCGTGAGGTGCATTATGCCGCCAGTCAAGAGTATCAATATCAGCATCGATAACTTTATACCCAAGCTCGCCTAGAACTTTTAGAGCCTGAGTGTTGTAGCTCAAGTAAGGCGGACGCATATAGATGGGAAATTTGCCGAGGATTTTGATAAATTCGTCTTCCAGCTTTGTCATTTCCAACTTGACGTTGGCTTCATCGAGGTGTGCCAAGTTGGGATGGCCATATCTAGGAGATTGTTAAATGGGAACCCGTATGAGATTTAAAGAGACATACGTGTGTGAGGCAACTTGATGCCCTTCATTGACCATTCGAATAATTGTCGAGCGATAATCTTGAATGTTTGCCCAGTTTTTCCCGTTAACGAAAAAAGTAGCTGGCAAACCAGCTTCAGCAAGGAGGTCAAGGAGTGGTTCGGTGTAATAGAAAGGTCCGTCGTCAAAGGTGAGTGCAATGACGTCTTTCTGGGTGCAACTGTGAATGGCAACCCCAATAGGGACCTCTTTTTGTTCTTGTGCCTGCCAAGCAGCTGCAAACTGCAGGCTACACAAGATGGAAACTAGAGTCAAACGCATGGTAGGCAGGTCAGCTCCATTAAGATACAAATACGGGGCGGAACATCCCTACTATAAATTGACAGCCTTGACACCGAATGCTTTATAGAGTAGCAATTCGAATTCAACAAGGCTCATGGCCCTGATTATCTACTCCATGACGGGCTCTTGACGCCTCGAGGAAGCTTTTCTTCAAAAAGACCGTATCTTACATAACAATAGATGCAGGGGCTTGGTTGCTTCTACCTTTCTTACCTTGCCCCAAACCAAACTATGGCCGTTGATGTCCGTCACCCGGCAGTGTGGTACGTTGTTTGGCCTAATGGCCAATGCGAATGACAGGTGGCTTGTTAGTTTACGGATTGGGCTGCATATATTACGAGATTTGACATGGTCTGAAGATAGGGGCTTGCATTTGGGCAAACATTCATGGAAAGACCGCTGTAAGCCGTTGTATAATTGGAGCCGTCCGATTATTTGATCTTTCTGTTTGGAGAGATAGCTACAAGCTATGCTTGCCGAGCCGAATTCTTCAAAGCCGATACTGTTATCGCTGTACTCCATGGGAGGTAACCAACACGCGTTTCCAAACAGTAATGAATTCTATCTCTTGACGCATCTCATACATCCAAAGGCCCCTCAATGATGTCCATTCGTCGTCCCATTTACCACACCATTCGTCACACCGTTAACCTTGCCATTTATCTTCCCATTCGTCTTCACACTGCCAGAGGACGACAGCAGCTCATCCACCATCAGCTGGCAACAACCCAAATACTGACTCGGATCACACAACGACAACAACTCCTTAGAAGACAGATGCTCTGTAACTTCCGATACCTTCTCCAGCGCCTCAAGCAACGAAGTATTCTTATCCAGCGCTGATACACAAGCCCCATAAACAATCTCATGTGCTTCCTGTCGACCCACATACACAGCCAACTTCATCATGACAGCTTCAGCGACGATGAGACCCCTAGTCGACTCAAGGTTAGCCTTCATAGCATCTTGGTTGACCTGTAGACCAGAAAGAGCAAAGTTGGCCTGATGAAGTGATCCAACAGCCGAGATAAAAGCCACCGGTAGTGCTGCCCACTCTAGATGCCAAGGACCTGAGGCTCGCTCGAAATCTGATACCATGGCGTCTAGGACTAGTCCTGCTTGTGCTCGGAGGATCTTGGACTGGGCTAGGATTATCTCGCTTGAGATTGGGTTTCTTTTTTGCGGCATTGTTGAGGATGCTCCTCGATGAGGTACGAATGGTTCAGCAACCTAATGGACACGGTTAGTCATTTGTTCAAATACGCATCGAAAAATCTCACCTCATTCAACTCGTTTGAAGACATCATGATCAAATCAAGGGCAATCTTGCCAAGAGACCCTCCAACCAATGCCAAAAAGTTGACAACCTCTGCAATAGTATCTCTCGCAACATGCCAAGTGATCACTGGATCTCGAAGACCCAAGATAACAGCCAACCTCTTTCGCACTCAAATCCCACTGTCTGATGTACCCAGAGAAGCAAGAGTGCCGGCTGCACCGCCAAACTGCACGAGTAGACAGCGCTCTTTGATCTGCTGCAGGCGTTCGGCGTGACGTCGTAGTCCAGCAAGCCAGACGCCACATTTGTACCCAAAGGTAATAGGTAAAGCGTGTTGCAGATGTGTTCGTCCTGCCATGGATGTGTCGCGGTACTTTGATGTCATAGATTCGAGGATGCTGACTGTCTCGTTGAGGAGACGCTCTACAATTACTAGACCTTCCTTGATCTGTAGTTGAGAAGCCAAGTCCATGATATCTTGTGTAGTAGCACCCCAATGGATGTATCCAGCTTAGAGAATGTCAATTATCAGTCTCATACGAAGGAAGTCCACTTACCCTCTTGGTGAGGAACCCATGAAGACATCTGCTCCACAAGGCCGAGTATAGGATATCCTACGATCTCGGCCTTTTGCGCCAGCAAAGGCCAGTCTATCTTGGAGACATGGCTATGCTTCTGAATGACACTAGCAGTGCCTTGCGGAATGACTCCCTCGTCTTCCTCAGCTCGAGCAAGAGCACATTCTGCTTCGATAAGCTTGGAAACGTACGACCGCTCTGAGAAACACTCTCGAATCTCTTCAGATCCGAATGTATTTCCAAAAAGGGTCGAGTCAAAGACAGTAGCGGCAGCCATGATGATAATTGGTCACGCAAGTGCTTAAAATCAAGAATGGGTATAGAACCAAGGACATACGGGAGTCGACGTTTTATGCATTTCCTCCCTGCAACATCCCACACCAATCAAACATTCCAATTCCTCAATCCCGCCACTTTAAATCCCTATTCCGCCGTCTCAAGGCCACCTGTGGAGTCGATGCTACGGCGTTGCAGCGGGATAAGCTGACGGAATAGCGGGATAGCGGAATAACGGCGTAAACCCTCAACGAAACGTTTTACACCGTCCTTCTCCGCATTTTCTCCAGGGGGCTAGGAATTTTCTCCATGGGGGTTATAGTTCGAGTCTAAAAAGATGAACGGTCTGGACCGGAGAGTGGTCTGGGAGTATATAGATGCAAACATGTCTTCTTATTTCCCCAGACTTCAAGGCACTTCTCCAGATTCTCTTCCATCATCTCTCTATTGTGCAACTCGAACTCATCATGGCTGCTACTTCTCGACTGTCCGCTTCTTCCAAGGACATGAAGCCCTCCGAGCTTGAAGCAATCCACGACGAAAAGATGCTTGAACAGGACGAGCCATGGTGATTACTCTGGTGCTGCTGTCAAAACAGATCCTGCCGAGATTGCTCTCGTTCGAAAGCTTGACAGAATGATCATGGTATGTCTCTTAGGACTAATTCATATTCAATTGCTAACAAGACAAGCCCATTCTTTGGGCCATGTACTTTCTCAACTACCTCGACCGAAACGCCCTTCCCCAGGCTCGATTGAATACTCTCGAAGAGGATCTGAACCTTAAAGGCGTCCAATACAACACGGCCATTTCGATCTTGTTTGTTGGTTATCTTTTGATGCAAGGTACGGTTGTTCGTCCTTGGCATCAATCAGAGACTAACTCGTCCAGTCCCCTCCAACATGTTCATGACACGAACTCGACCTTCCATCTATCTATCCGTCTGCATGATCGGCTGGGCCACCGTCTCAGCTTGTACTGCACTTGTCAAGAACTACAACGGTCTGATTGCTTGTCGATTCTTCCTTGGCTTTGTTGAGGCTGTAAGTCTTCTCACCCAACTCAAGCTTCTGTAATTAACCTGGTGTCTTCAGCCTTTCTACCCTGGCGCTTTGTACTTGCTGTCGATTTACTACACGCGAAAGGAACTTGCCACACGCATCTCGCTGCTGTATACTGGACAGGTTGTGAGCACAGGATGCTCAGGTCTCATCGCCGCAGTCACGTTTTCCACACTCGACAAGGCCAAGGGAATTGCAGGTTGGCAATGGTATGCATGACCTCCTCTTATTGCAAAGCTAATATGCTAATTAAGAATCTCAGGCTTTTCATCATCGAAGGTTGCGTCACCGCCATCGTCGCCCTGTTCGGCTTCTTCCTACTCCCAGACGATCCCTCGCAGACCCGCTGGCTCACCCCTGAGGAGCGTGAGCTCTGCATTCAACGAATCAAGCGAGATACCGTCGGCGAGCAGACTCGAGGCTCAACTTGGGAAGGCCTGAAGCAAGCCTGCAGTGATCCTCGCACTTGGCTCTTCTGTCTTATGCAGAATCTTCACATCAGGTTTGTGTGTTAAAATCTTGATCTGAGAATCAAAGCTGACCAACGTAGTGCTTGCTCTTTTAACAACTTCTTTCCTACTATCATTAGGTCCATGGGGTTCAAGTCCACCACTGCTCTTCTCCTTACCGCTCCTCCTTACTTTGTCTCTGGAATCCTTGGTATTCCGTTCGCTTGGTCTTCGGGCCACTTCAACGAGCGTACTTGGCATATCACAGCCGGTCTCTCCCTGGCAGTTGTCGGTTTTGTAATGTCTTGTGCAACACTCGACCTAGCGGCACGCTACACGGCGACTTTCCTATACGCCACAGGTGCTTACTCTGTTGGATCTGTCATCCTAGGCTGGGTGAGCAACACCCTCTCTCAGACCCCAGAGAAGAAGTCTGTTGCGTATGCTCTCGTCAACGTCACGGCCAACTTGGCATACATCTACTGTGCCTACCTCTGGCCAAAGTCAGATGATCCTGCGTATAGGATGGGTTTCTCTAGCATGGTTGGGTTTGCTGTCACTAGCATTATGTGTGCTTGGACTATGAGGGTTTGGTTGATGCGGTTGAACAAGAAGATTAGGGAGTCGGAGAACGAGGCCGTTGCCCTCTACGCCTACTGAAAGGCTATATGGAGCCTATCCCAGTACCAGCTTGGCTATGATATTTTAGGAGCATAGCCAAAGTCTGATTTACATAGGAACACATTCAATACAAGGAATGCTTGACAACTACCCAGTTTGTCTGTACCGAGTAGAGTTGTCAGAACCCATGATACATAGTTGATAAAACCTAGCTAATAATTCCACTTATTAGCGGTTCTCCAAATTTCGGCTAGTGTGACCCCGCATTGTACCTGGCATGACCATTTCGTAATCTTGGACTGATCACCAGTACAAACTGAATCCTAACAACCATCTCCATGGCCTCCACAGTTGACAGTGTTCCTTCAGGCCCGCCTACTGGCAGAGTTCCGGGCCAAGTATGGTCAGTCTGAACTGCCTCGGATACCAATACTGACTTATGCTAACACAAGTCTTGTAGTGACCGATGTCGGCGGTATGGGCCTTCTCCAAATAACTGAGAAGCTCACTTGCATGGCCTCGACTAACGATTCCTCAGGAGAAAGATTAGATGCCATGGCCAAGATAATTATGTAAGTGAAAGAGCTATTTCTTCACATCTCCTCTACTAACTTTTCAGTGTTCTCCTTGCCTTCAAGCAGGCATTGTCTGTGTAACTACAGCCAAATTGAAAAGAAATAGGAAACGAAAAAGGTAAGATATTTCAAGGCAACTATCTCACTTCTCTAACTAGGAGCAGCTTCTACGAAGCCGAAGGCATTGAGCAACGTCGTCAGACGCCCCCAGGCCATCCCCAACATCTTACAGAAGCCTCAACTCCGATATCTCAAAATGTCATCCCAACACAGTCTATTCCACTACAGCAGACAAGCCAGGTGTTGTCCCTGCCTCTGATAACCAACACTTCAGGGTCCAGCAGCACAATGAACAGAACACAACCTGTCACGATAAAGTCAGCGAGCGAACCTGTGATCGGCCATATGGGACGCCTCGTGGCAGATGATCGACAAGCTTCCATGTTTGGAGGTTCTACCACCGGCGTTCACTTTATCAGCCAGGCTGAGCAGCAGCTTCAGCTTCTTCAAATGCACAAAGATGCGTTCCCCAGCTGCGCATATGGCCTATATCTGCACAGCCCTTGGGGGTCCTCCGTTCAGAACCCTCTCACGCCTGCAGTCTCGGACTTGGTCCAACAACTACCACCAAACACGGTGGAGATTGTAGAGGCTACCATTAACAGGTGGACACCGCTATATCCCATTGTGCACAAATCCTCGACGATAGGTGCTATACAGAGGCTACTTAGGCTATACGAAACCCCGAGCTCCAGCATTATCATCCTATATCAAGTCCTTGGACTACTTGCCCTCGGAACAATCGGCCAGAAGGGAGACTGTACTCAGCAGCACCATCACTTTCTATGCCAGTCTGAGCGCTTCTACACCATGGCCACAGCTTTACTAGACAGGGTGATTGATCAACCAAGCCTTCAAAGCCTACAGGGTCTCGTCATCATGCAGATATATCTCCAACTATCTGGGCGCTACTCGACAGCTTCCCATATATCAGGGGTAGCAACGCGCTTGGCTCAGACCCTAGGACTTCATCGCCATTCCCATCGCTTCAAGTTTGATCCTCTTGAGACGGAACTTAGAAGACGGGCTTGGTGGTGCCAATACTCACTAGACGCGTCAGTATCACACCTGTTTTGAAGTGCACGTTGCTGAACCCATTCCAGATTCTCGAGTGCCTATCATGGCATGCCTCGATTAATACGAGACCAAGATGTCGACACGGATCTCCCAACAAGTGTGGACCATGACCTTTTATCACGAACACATGTCGAGTTTCCTTTGCCGGGGGAGAGGTCACAAGTTGACACGGCCATCAGCCTTTTCAAGCTCGCCCGCATCATCGGACGGACGCTTGAAGATCTTTACACCACTACCCGTCGCCGTGGTGGAGTGTCCAAGATCACTCATCTGCAAGCCGAACTCAATATGTGGGAGAGAGTAGTCCTCGAGCCTGATATGGGCCCTGACTTAGCCACGCCGGTCGTGAATATGTCGCTTGAGACAATATTCCTGAGGGTCGCGCATTGCGTCGCAACAATTCATGTCCATCGGCCAGCTCTCTCATTCACGGTCGCCGATGCGCAGTTCGTCCCTTCACTCAAAGCCTGCGGTCAAGCTTCCGCCACCCTCGTCAGACTGTTATCGGCTGGCCTAGCCATGATGAGAGTCGACAGCCAAGGTGCAGAGTATCCTGCAAACGACTGGCCAGAAAGTCTCCTTGTGACGCTCCTCTACCCCAACGGAATCCACATGCTCTGGCAATCAGGTTTGACGATACTCTTCGCGGGCTGGAAAGGATATCCCGTGACGGTTGACCAAGACGAGAGCCTCATCCAGTCGTGCATTGAGACGCTGCGACAGCTTCATACACACACGGATGATGTCGGGAACCATGTGGCTCAGTGTGCCGAAGTCTTGGACTTGCTGCGCAAAAAGATATTCTCAGATCTTCAAGTGCCGCCTGATCTCGAGCAACTTCAGTGGAACGTGTGGGATTGGCCGATGGCGTCTGCGTTGGAACTTGCGAATATGTTGGATACAGCGCCGTTGGATTTGGACATGGACCCAGAGCGGTGGTTATAGACTCTCTTCAAGGTTAACTTGGAGCGTCGTGAGTCCTGTTGAGTTATTGAGCATAGGTAAATTCAACCATTTAGGTGCAAGCAATCCTCCTGTGTGACAACCATGTCTTAAGCCATGCGCTGGCTCCGAAGCACATCGCAGTGAGGTCGAGAGTAGGGAGTACAGTAGACGAAGGATCTCGAGGAAAACGAAGCGAGTTATAGCGAGGCAATGTGTAACTTTTATTAAAAGGCCCCGACGTGTAGGTCATTCGTTTCGTGCACAGCAACGTGCCGTACTGTCAGCCGGTTCATATCGTAAATGTTATAAAAAGGCGGTGTTTCGATCATAAGCTTTCGATTCAACCGTTTGTTTGAGTGAATAGAAGTGACAAGAAGAGAAGGCGTAAAATGGCATAAAGTAAACACCAGTCAAGTCAATCCCTAGAGCAGAACGTAAGAAGGTGGTCAACGAAGACCAGAGACAAATCCCTCCATCCTCTTTCAACGCCGACCAGATAACAGAAAACTCCCGCGTAAGATCCATCCCATTCAACAGTCCAGCCAGACTTCCGACAACGATACTTAAGCGTCGAGAAAATTTCAGCCCAAAGAAAGAATGGGAGGGTATCAGTGGAAACATCATGAAAACAAAAAGAACAAAACGGGCATCATCAAAGATCTAAATGCTGTAAGCGTGTCGTCGGTGGTGGAACGCTTATAGTTCATCCTCCCAATTGCCTTCCACTTCAATCGTAGTGCCTAGGGCCTCCCGACCCTGGCGAATCATGTCTTGTAGCTGCTTATTGAAGGCGTTAATACGCACATCTGTGTCCCGCTCCTCCATCTTACGACGGGCAGCAAGATGCTTGGCTTCAGCATCAAGTCGAGGGCTGGCTTCAACTGAAGCACGTGCCGAAGCTGTCGAGGCGTTGCTGTGGGAGCGGCGGTGGGACATGTTGCTTGGACTCGGAGATGGTGCCATGGTGTTTCGACGTCGGGTAGGTTGAGGAATCTTGCTAGGGGAAGGAGATCGAGGACCAGCGAAGGATGCGAATGATGCGGTTGACGCTGGGATCGGGGAGGGCAGCGAAGGCGAAGGAACATGCGAGAGGCGGCTGGTAGGGCGACTGGCCGGTCGTCGCTGGGTCGGAGTCGATGCTGACGAGAATCGAGAGGCGGGCGTGCTGATGCGTCGACCGGTTGCCATCGATGGGCCTGTGTTTCGCGATCGAGGGGTTGGGCGATAGGACGCACGTCGCGCTGGAGGGGTAGGTTTCGGCTGAGCTGGCTTATCGTCACTCACCAGAACCCAATTCCTACCCAGCTCATCTCGGTGATCAGTTTGCCTCCGTTTCGGGGCCGGTCCTGTCGGGGTAGATGCTCCGCTGTTGATGGGGTCTTCGGGGATCTCAGGCTGGTGATTGAAGTAATCTCCCTGGGGAGGGAAGCCGCCTGGTAGGTGCTGATTCTCATCCGCCTTCTCGTCGATCGAGGGTAGTTCCGGCAGTTCCTGTACTCTGCCGGTAGACACCGAAAAGGCCTTGCCACCGCCGGCCTGGAAACCTCGGAATGCGCCCGCCTTGCAAAACTCCCACACACGTCCAACAACACCACCGAGGGTAGAGAATGCGAAGCTTCCCCAGCTCTGCGATGGCATCGGCTGCGGCGGGAGGTTGAAGAGCGGCGTGGGGCCGCCAACATTCTGGTCTATGTCGTCATGAGCTCTCTTCGATCCGAGCGCTCTTCTATAATCCGAGTCCGAGTACATGCTTTCGCCGAGGATGCCGCTTTCGAAGGGGCCGCTGCTGGGAGTGTCGAGCTGGCCGGCGAGTTGATAGCGCCTGTCGCCACTTCTAGTCTGCGCGACAGGTGTACTGAAGAAACCATTATGATCGAGGTCGCCTTCCATGCGAATATCTTGCGATCGTGACATGTCATGGCGATTCCGCTTGCGCTTAGATGCGTGCACGTCATGAGCGGCGCTGATGCGAGGGGCAGCGTATCCGAAGCTGGTGCTCGAGCTGGGCGACATGGGCGGGCGAAACAGTCCAGGATGGACGCCCTCGCCGTGAAAAGCGCCGGGCATGTGGAAATGGGGAGGAACAGTCATTTTGCTTGAAAAGTAGGAATGCGGATAGTGGGCGTCATGCGCACGCACGCGCAAGGATCGGAGCGAGATGGGAGCTGTAAAAGAATAAACAGAAGCTCAGCGGCAGCCGAGACACATCAGGACTGCGCCTTGGAGCGGGTCTGGGGTAAACTGAGTCGTCCGTCGAATCGGTACTGTAATCGGGGATGAATTCGAGGGTCGAGCGCAATAGAGAAATCGTAGTTTGAGCGAAGAGACGACAAATGGCGATGGTTGAGTTATCGCCTCGTGACTGTCTTTGTTCGGAGTAGGGTCTTGTGCCTCGTCCGTGTGCGGGTGGGTGGTGTTGACAAAGAGATGGCCTTCAGCGCATGTGCTTGAGGGAGGAGTTTGCCTTTTTGGTTGCCTGCCTGCACGCAGCAACTCTAACGAAACTTTGGGTCCCAAGGAACGTGATCTGCCTGTCCAGTACTTTGGCGCTGGAGGTACGTAGTATGATGCGATGAATGCAAGTAAGAAAGAGGGCCTTGAAAGCGAGGCCCGTCTGCCGCTCGCCGCAGTCTTGTGACGTTCAGCGCCAAACAGCTTGCCGACTTGGTTGTTTTGTTTGACAGGGGGGGGTTTGCGGTTGGGGGGCCAGCGTCTTTGTCGATGGATGATTGGTGCAGCTCTTAAGCTGATTGCTTGCCTGGAGCTGCCGGGTTTCAATTTGCTGCTGGAGGGCTGCTGCAGGTGGTGTAAGATGCAGGAAAAAAGAAAGATACGGGAGTCGCAGTCGAACGAAACGCAGGGAGTTATCGAGAGGCTGGGTTCCTTTCATTCCTCAACCTTGTTCTCCCCCCCGACCGATCTTTTTGCCTCTTTTCTCACCGCTGCCGAATAGTGCGTGGCTAGGAAGACAAAGCTTTGCTCAAGGCCGCTTTAGCGAGTACAGCTCGGAGCTCTTTGCCCCCCTGCGTCGGCGGGTTCCCAGGGTTTTTGGTTAGGGATGGCCGGTGATGTTGGCCCACTCAGATCGGCAGGGTTTAGCTTTTTGACAAAGAACGGGGACAATGGATCAGGGGGAGCCGCAGTTTTCTTCTGGCGATTGATTTGGTTCATTTCCACCATGTGCTTCTGCATTGGTTGTCCCAGGAGATCGCCGAAATGGAGGCTTCATCTGAGTCCCGTCTAGAAAATGTGGATGTTCGATTAGATAAGCATCAAGGTCCCTGGCATCGTTGCTCTCATCATTCATGGCAAAAGCGACAAACCTGGCTATCTAATCCATGATGCCATCTAAACGCATTGTCGTTACTCTTGCTTGCTCATTAACCATGTTACTCATGCTGCGTGAACAGATGCCCTCTAAGGATCCGTACCGTACCATTCCCTTCCCTTCAGTCCAGACGCCATCATCCCTTGAAAACTCCAAAGGCCATTGGTATCATTCCAGCTCCTGTCTTGGTCCTCAAATTCAAAAAAGCCCAGGCACGAGAAGCTCAGCCACGAGAGTAGTAGTCGTCCTGCTGACCTTTTCGCTCCGGCTTAACTCCTCCGTCGACGCCCTGCTCTCCGTGGACGTGGGCCTTGCTTCCCCAGAATGCCTCCCGCTCCTTGAGGACTTCCTGACCCCAGGTCTTCATCTCGGGGAGCGTGATTCTAGTTGCGACGTACGCGAACTCGCCTAGATCGAGTTTACCGTCACCACGCTTCTCGTACTCGACCATCTGCAGGAGCAGCTCCATCTTGTCCACATCGTGCACAAAGTGACTCTCGAGAGTCTTGGAGTCCTCATACTCTTGCCAGATAGCGCGGATATCCTCGCCCGTTGTGCCGCCAGCGACGTTTCGCAAAAGGTTCTTGGTCAAAAAGTCCATCGTCTCGGCCTCGCGGCGGCTCTTCTCGGGCTTGGGAACGCCATCGACGGGGGTGATGTCACCGACGAGCAGCTCAGCCATATCGTGAATCAAGCACATCTTCATGCATTTGGCAAGATCGAGCTTCGGGGCGAGGGACGGCGGGGCGAACATGGAAATCATGGACATGCGGTACATGTGGTCGGCGATAGATTCTCCCCTAGTGATGTCAGTAACGGTATCAGCAGAGCATATTCCAGACAAATTACCTCTCAATGCCGAATCGGCGCCACCCTTCTCGCTTGGTCGTCTTGAGTCGCTCGAGGAGGTGGAAAAAGGGAACAGGCGATTCAGACCCTTCAACGGGAGCATCACCGGGGATCTTTTCGACAACCTTGTCGACTGTCCATTGTCCAGAGACCTGGATAACGGGCGTGTAACCAAGCTCTGCGGCAACCTCAGCTGGACGAAGGTCCACGCGCCCATTCTGCTTGTTCTGCTCCGGCTGCGAGCCCATGTCTGCGGTAGGATGCGATCTCGGTGGCGGGGTAAAGTTGAGCTTGGTTCTGGTGAGGATCTGTGCGGATGGATCGGATGAGTTGTTGCAGGAAGAAGATAAGGGAGAAGTCGAGATAGAGAGTCTTAAGTAGTTGGTATGCACAACGCCCAATGGATGTCTGTTGAAAGACCCAGACAAACAACGCCGATAAAAGAAACAATGGGAACGGGAGGAAACACGTGGAACAGCTAGCTTCATATCAACAAGACAAACAGGCTGGGAACTAAAGAAAATGGATCTTTAGTGGGAAGTGAAGCGAGGGGAGGTTTTGGGACTCTTCCACCAGTCTCCTCTTCCAGTGCGACGCCGGCCAATTGTCAGCCACTTAAAAAAAAGCCCCAGGAGTTTGCGGCTTGGTTGCGTCATACCGGACAGGGGTCAGATCCAATGGTGAGGCTGTTCAGGGTAACAACACCACAATATTCACGGTGAAGGTCTACTTTGTAGTTGGCTCTACAATGCCCGTTGAATCCCATGTTGTTCGATCTGACCATCAGAGTTCCTTGTTATAATGGATTTATTTCCACCGTTTCCATGTTTTTGCATTTGCAACAATCGTGGGATGGAGGGCCCTTGCGACGAAATTCCCCCAATTTGGCGCTCAACCTCAACGTTTTGCACGATCTCATCGCTCATGAATAGGTACAAATCATTTTACCAATTCCAGTCTTAGAAACCCCCGAGCTTCATGGGCTAATTACGTAGGCAGATAGACAATGAGTTTCGTTATTCATGACTTCATTGTCACTTGTGGATGTTTCCCTCGTCGTGACATGGTCCCTCCTACTGCATTTCACCTTCTCCCGTGTACCTGATGCATTTGTAAACTCTCCAGATGAAACTCGGCGGAAAGCAACACCTTCAAAGCCCTAATTCTACTATCTGCTCCCTCCCGCTCTTTGTCCCAATATTTCCTCTCGTAGCTTCATTCTTGGATCATAGCATCGAGTCCGAACACTGTATATCCATCTCCACCTCCATCGCGGACCAGGTATATCATACTTTGAATCAGAGATCATCAGACTTCGACCAACATAAGCTTGCTCACTGGATTACCAAAAACCCTGGGCCTTTCGAGATGTTGTCCGTCCCGATCGTCACCCGGGTAGTCGCCATTTCAACCAAATCAGTCATCAAGCCGCGGGCTCTAACCAAAGGGCTGGGTGCTGTTACCACTGCGGCTAGTATGAAGTCGACGATAACGACTTTGGTGACCGCAAGGTCGAGAATAAGCAGGTGGAGGAAAAGCTGGGCAAAGACAGCACAGCGGGAATCACAGCTACCAGAGCCACCACCCCTGCTGCTTCCACCACCGTCACGACGACGACGACAACGGCCACCACCTTCACCATTTTCACTTCCGATGCCGCTCCCACCACCACCTTCGGCGCTTATTTGGGAGGATCCGCACCCTATACCGAACTCAGCGAGAAACGGTGCCCGGTATCTGACCAGGGGATATGCCTGGACTTTCCTTCTGCTCCTCGTCGCAGCCTCCTTTTCGGACTATCGTCGTCGGAAGAACCACTCCTTGGCAAGCCTTGCACCATCGCTTCAAGAACTGAAACTCGATAACGAGGAGCAATGAGTTGGATGGAGAGTTGGATAGGGGAATATCCCCCTGCTGTATTAAGATCCTGTTCAAAATTGCACGAAGCATGGCCAAACTCTACGACCTGGATGCCGTTCATCAATAATTATCCCACAAATCCTTCACATACCCTTCTGTCAACCTCTCATCCTCCCCATACAACTCCTGCCACCCAGAAAACCCCTTATCCAACACAAATACCTCCTGCCCGTCCGCCCCCTTAGGATCTTCGCCCATGGAGCGCAACAAGCCGTCCCGCTCGCGGAGATACTTGAGGGCAGCGCTGGGTCCTCGGATTTGGCTGAGGGCGCAGTGGAAGACGACTGTCTTCTTGTCCTTGAGACGGCGCACGAGAGTCGCCATCATGGCGTCGAGGGTGTGGGCGGGGATGTTGCTTGCACCCTTGATGTGGCCGCCGATGTAGTCTGCCAAGCTGGTTAGTTGCAATTAAGATTAAATAACTCAGATTTGGCTGCCTTGAGCGTGACGTGAGAATGGGCAATATGTAAAGAGTTTGAGGGTGCACCATGTGACGAGGTTGTATGGTATACTCACCATCATCACGAACATCAATGATTGCAAACGTGGGGTCCGCAGCGTTCACCTCCTCAAGAATCCTCTCGGACAAAGACTTGGCCGATAGCCGCTTGAGGGTCGCAATGGTAGTCATGGTGCGAGCCTGTGAAAGGAAAGGTTTGCTGATGGACCTGAACAGCCTCATGGACAACCAAGGTTGAACAAGTCTGAGTTGCAGCTCATCAAGTCTTGACTCCTCTGAGAGGTCCATCTCAACAGAAGGGGGCTAATGCAACTGCCCCACCAGGAAATCTGGCTTTGCCAACCTGCGATGGCGGGGTTGCATCAACTTCACCTTGCACTCACAGCCAGAGGGAACGCACGTATTGAAACAATCATTGGATCTAGTCGTACTCTCATAAATATCTATACACAAAGTATACAGTACAACGGCTTCAAACAAACAAGTCAAGGCATCTCGCAAAACGCCCCCCAGTCCGCTCTTCAGGGTATTTCTCAGTAAAACAAAACAGCCGATTCACGCCTTGCCCACCCATCCCGAGTTGATAAAGAAATCGAAAATCCTCCCTCCCTTCTGCGAGTCCAACCTGCAGATCTCCTTGGCCTGCTTCTTCTTCAGTGTGCCGTTGGTCTTGAGCGCCTCCTTGAGGATCTGTTCCTTGATCATCAAGTACGGCTTTGGTTGCAGCCTAATGACCTCGCACAGTTTGGCTTCTTCAGGTGTGAGCAAATGCAAGTCTGGTGCATTGTCCTGGCTTAGCTGCAGGGGCTGTACGCCTGAGATGGGTTGCGCAGTGTACTTCTGCTTTGGTGGTGCATGTCCATTGACGCCATTCACACCTGCACCGTTCACACCGTTCACACCATTGGTCTGGCCGTTCGCCGTTGCCTTGCTGTCCCCGTTGACCTCGCCGTTGGGTGTCGGCGACAGCCGGATGGGTAGCTCTGGGGCGACAAGGAGGGCGGCTCCACTGGGAGGCTCGGGGGGAGGCTGCTTTGACCTCTGAGCAGACGCCAAGCGCTCGCGGTCCATGGATCCCATGGGAATCGACTTTTGGATGCGTGACGCCTTGTCGGCTTCGTACTTTTCACCACTCCGAAGATCTCCAATCCGGTTGTTCCGCCATTCCTGAAGCTGCGAGATGGCCTGTCTCAAGTTGAGCTCATCAATGAGACCCTGGTTGAGGTCCTCAAAGTCCTTGTGGTTCATCATCCGGGCAAATGGTTTGGCCTTCTGGAGTAGATCCTTTTCTTCCTTTGTGCGCTTCTTCTCCAGCTTGGTGTTTTCCCGGTAGTCGAGAAGATTGTGCTCAAAGATGACCTTTTTGCGCTCCACACGTTGTGTCAATCGGCAGTTGTAAATGTCCATCACTGTCAGCTTGAGCTCCATCTCGGGCTCAAGCTCACCGGTCCTGGGATTCAGTCCATCACCAGGATCGAATTGCATAAGCTGGACAGCTTCCTCTGCCTCATTTGCGTATTCGGTCTCAAATTCCAAACGACCAGGCATGTAACCCTGAATTTCATGGCAACTCGGTACACTCGCCGTGGGTTTCGTCTTGGGCTGTAGAGCTGGTGCATTTTTGGCTGCATCTCTTCGTTCTTCTATTCGCCTCTTTTTGCGCGATTGGAACTCTTCACGGGGAATCTCGTTGGCTAGCTCACAATCTTTCGGGGCGCATCGCTTCGGGAGCGGAAAACATGGTGAGTCGACATATGTTTGGAGGTAGTGATCGCGGACTTCGTCTTTTTCCCGAAATCCACCAATGTGATCGGCAATGTCGGACCATGAACCGAGACCGTATATCTCTGCACCTTCGAGAAGGAGTAATTCTTCATCGGCACCCCATTCCCGGTCGAAGATGGGAAACGAGTTCTGCTCAATGACACGAAAGGCATGGGTCGCGGGGTCATGAGCATTCCGGGCTTCTCCTTTGGCAAAACACGAGACGCAGAGGTCGAAATCACTACATGCTGGGTCGGCACATCTAATACGGACCTACACAGCAACATTAGCCGCCTCCATCATGACATGACAGGTTTAGCCGGAATATCTCCGGGGCGCGTCTTCCACATCCCCGACAGCAACCAGGCAGCAGCCAAAACAACAGGGAGGCTTACCGTAGATGTGATATCAGATGAACAAACGTCGCAAACGTATTTGACACCCCCTTCACTTCCTCTGGTGATGGTTTTCTTACGTATAACACCCATCTCGCCGGTTGCGATGTCGGGCGGGGAGCTCGACGTTACCCCCCCTGTCGGATCGTGGTCGGAAGTTTGGGGCCACTCTGGGCGCGATGACGGTCCAAGGGAGGGTTAATGGTAATGCGCAAATGTTGAGGTTGATGATGCGACGCGAATTTTGATGGAAATGGGTGATTAGGGGTCGTGGTTGATGGAGCAAGTGATGGGTCGACTCGTCGCTTGGAGTTGCGATGTTGATTTCGGCGCTCTGGCTTGGTTGGTTGGATGGAGCCCAACCCCATGTCCCGCTGCTGAGCGTGCCGTATCCGCCTCCGCAGTGAGGTCACGTGTCAAAAATCCAGGCACGGACTCTTGAGAGTGAGCCACTGACGGAACCCGCTATTCCTAAAATGGATGCTAAAAGAAGAACAGAGGGAATCTTGGAGGTTTCTCGATATCAATGGAACCTGTGTGTTTTTGCATGTAAATGGACATTCTAAGGCTGGAAGTATCCAGCTACAATTGAACAGAATGGGAACATGGTCCATTTTCTGTGCAATATGCACCCAAATAAGAATGCTGTCACCCCCATCCGGTTCTAACAAGAGGTAGTCCAGCTGGCTATTAGCAGTCATTCAGTGACCTGTGCGCATGGTGGACTATATCAATCATTGCACATATTCTGATCCAATTCAAACCCAGTTTTGTAACTCTACTAATGAGGCATAGCTCCTTGATGTTATCTCGCACGCAGCTCGGGGATTCATTCGGGGCTTCATTCGGCCCCCACGTAGGACAGCCTGATACTCCTCATACTAATTTGAAGTGTTCTATGTTCTGCAAAAAGAGCGACGCCAAGCCCTTTTCAACGTTTAGATCATCATCGCTGCCACTGGACGATTGCAAAGAATGACAACGTTCCAGTATGTGGAACGCCATTGGGCTAGTTGAGGTGGGGGTTTTGAGATGCTCAATCGCGGGGTTATTGGGGGTGGTCGTTCCTCGTATGGAAACCTTGCTCCAGGAAGAAGATATCCGAGCTCGTTTTTATTCAACAATCTAGAATGTATAGCACTTCAAGATTAGTATACGAACATCAAGAAAGTCCCTAGATAAAGTCTAATGCGGAGACCGTGGCAAATATCCAAGCACATGTTGTTCCCCTCGCTGGAAGCTTCGCCGAGAGCGCGGCCGAGGGATCCATCCAGAATGACGGCGGTACCTTTGAGTGCCACCGGGCCAGTCGTTGAACCGCGCCATTCACAATCTCCAGGGCCTTTGAGAGTCATTTTTCTTCCCTGCCTCACCGTTTTCACCTTAAATCGTGGACTCTACATGAACATTTAACGTCTCTACTTGTCCCTGAAAAAAGAACTCATCGTTTGTGCTGTTGCTGAAACCCCACCACGCCATCATGCCTGATCAGATCCTCGACGACATATCTCACCGCAGGTATAATCCACTGACGGATTCCTGGCTTCTTGTGTCTCCCCACCGGACGAAGCGGCCCTGGCAGTGAGTTATCCCATCTTTCGCCTCATAATCTTGTTCTAATATTTCCCAGGGGCCAGCAAGAGGCTGCTGTCGCAGGTTCACTTCCTGAATATGACCCCAAGGTGCGCTCATGACACCTCGTCCAGTCGAACATGATCTGACCATACATTCAGTGTTATCTTTGCCCAGGGAACACACGCGCTGCTGGGGGCCAAAACCCAGCTTACGACACGACCTTTGCTTTTGTCAACGATTATAGCGCTGTGAAGGCGGAACAGCCAGACTATGAAGCCGAGTCCTCGTCTAATGACCTAGAATCTCTGCTCCTGCGGGCGCAGGGCGTCAAGGGCGTGTGTTATGTTCTCACCTTCTCCCCAAAGCATCATGTCACGTTGGCCGACATGACGCCCAACGAGATTGTGCCCGTAATCGAGCATTGGACTCGCATCTACGCCAACCATTTGGCAGTGTCTAACCCTCTGGCAGCTGAGGCTGAGAAGCTGATCATCTCCATGCCCAAAGATGCCGCTCCTATCCCAGAGGAGGAGTACCGCTACATGCAAATCTTTGAGAACAAGGGCGCAGCTATGGGCTGCTCAAACCCCCACCCTCATTGTCAGGTCTGGACAACTTCTACTTTGCCAGAGGAGCCTGGCAAGGAGCTGGTGCAAATGACCAAGTACCGAGCTCAGCACGAAGGTCGACATCTCCTGGGTGATTATGTCAAGCTGGAACTGGAAAAGGAGGAACGTGTTGTCTGGCAAAACGAGGGCTTTGTGGTCGTCTGCCCTTGGTGGGCTGTCTGGCCTTTCGAAGTCCTCATCCTACCAAAGCGACACATCCGATCTCTCGTCGACTTTAAGCCTGAAGAACGACTTCAGTTTGCTGAGGCGATCCAGGAGGTTACCCGAAGATACGACAACCTGTTTGAATGCAACTTCCCCTACAGCTCTGGACTTCACCAGGCTCCTCTCAGCGGGACGCCCGAGGAGGTGGAAAATGCCTACTTCCACATGCACTTTTACCCACCTCTGCTGCGTTCGGCCACGGTCAAGAAGTTCCTCGTTGGCTACGAGCTCATGGCTGAGCCGCAGCGTGACATTACGCCCGAGCAGGCCACGGTCCGCCTGCGCAACTGCGGGGGAGAGCTATATCGAAAGAATCTCTAGGCTTGAGGGTCATCAGTCAATCCCAAACAATTTCGCTCTCTATTTTGTCTATAGACCATATGGTGTAGCCTTTTGGGGGGCTGCAACCATGATATTTACCCTATATATAGATCTTGTCTATACCCATTGTCGCATCTAGTTGAGCGTAACATAGTGGTCACGAACAAGGGGCATCCAGATCAAGGAGAGAGAAGCCAGAGTGAAGGGGAAGATCTGGGGCAGACCAAAGGTCATGCTCTTGAAGACGAAGAGCTCGCTAGCAAAGTGTCCCAGCGCAACCACGTAGGTCCAGTATGCAATGGTGTAGACGGGGCCAATGTGCAAATTGTAGGCCGCGTAGCATCTCACGATGCAGGTGATGAGGGTCCAGGTACCAAACAGCCTGCCCGCAAGAGGGGTCATCTGGTCAGTGGCCTTGGGGTCATTCTGGGCTGACACCAGCTTGTTGACCGAGTCTTCGGGCTCGAACGTGGCCGTCTTGGGTGGGAGCTTGGTGTTTCGAATGAATCGACCATTGTAAACTCGGCGGGAAAAGTGTAGGGTCGCATACGTCTGCAGCGAATTGCCAATGGAGATGAGAGAGAGCTGTAGCGGTCAATTGAGTGCCAGCCGATTAAAGGAAGCAGAGTAGGGACGTACGATAAGCATGTGATAGGGCAGAATGCCCTTTGCCTCGGGAAGAATAGACTTGAGAAGATCCATTGTGACCAAAGAGAATGTAAAATGCTCAACAATTGCAATTGTGTGGTCTCAAATTGGCAATTGGCCACTGATTGTGCTGATGTCTTTACAAGTGTAGGATGATGAGATCGGCTCTGGGCTTTTTTGGTGGGAGGGACCTGTAAATCGGCGGCCGCGGGACGGAGAAAGCTTGGGCCACCTCAACAACGTCAGGGGTAATTAATTGTTCCTGGCGGGTCAAGAGCCGAGGGGTTGCAGATCTTGAGAGTCTTGATCGAGGAGCTGTCCTTTTCCCTCCAACAACCTATTCCTTCGAGTTGCGACCGTTTGAATATTCGTCAAAATGGACGCCATTTCCGATTTCTTCCAACGTGTGCCGCAGCCTCTTCAATGGAGTCTTGCTGGTATTGGTGCCCTCGTGCTCGGATCCAAGCTGTTGAGCTATCTCCAGCTTGTCCTCAGCGCCTTCGTTCTGGGAGGCACCAACGTATGTGGCCATGATATCTATGCTGGAATAACCTAGTAGCTAATCCTTTTTTCTGCAGCTCCGCAAGTATGGTAAGCCTGGCACCTGGGCTGTCGTGACTGGCGCCTCTGATGGCCTGGGCAAGGAGTACGCTCTCCAGCTCGCCGCCAAGGGCTTCAACCTCGTCCTCGTTTCCCGAACTCTGTCGAAGCTGGAGTCTCTGGCTGCCGAGATCCAGGAAAAGTACCCCGGAAAAGGTCTTGAGATTAAGAACCTTGCCATGGATTTCTCCCAGAACAACAACGCCGACTACGAGCGACTGGCCGAGCTTATCCAGGGCCTGGACATTGGTATCTTGATCAACAACGTCGGCCAGAGCCACAGTATTCCCGTTTCCTTCCTTGAGACTGCCAAGGAGGAGCTGCAGAACATCATTACCATCAACTGTATTGGCACACTTCGGGTTACCCAGGCTGTTGCTCCTATCCTGAAGCAGCGAAAGCGTGGCCTTATCCTGACCATGGGCTCTTTCGGTGGCTGGACTCCTACACCTTACCTGGCGACCTACTCTGGTAGCAAGGCTTTCCTCCAGCAGTGGAGCAACGCCCTGTCTTCGGAACTTGCTGATGATAACGTCGATGTCTACCTTGTTCTGAGCCATCTTGTCACCACGGCCATGAGCAAGGTACGCCGCCCCAGTCTGCTTATCCCCAATGCTCGCAACTTTGTCAAGGCCACACTTGGAAAGGTTGGCCTGGGTAGCTACCAGACTGCGCCCAACACCTACACGCCCTGGTGGACCCACTCATTTATGCTCTGGCTGATTGAGAACATTCCCGGTGTCAACAGCCCCATCACTATTTACTACAACAAGAAGATGCACGTGGACATCCGACGGAGGGCTCTCCGCAAGGCGGCTCGGGAGGCTAAGAAGCAGTAATTGATGGTTAAGGATGGGGTACCTAGGAAGGTTAGGCGCAGTAGATGAACAAAACACGTGGAATTAAAAGGAGGAATGTGACAGGAAGTAGAGACAGTAGAGGAAGTAATCATGAAGGATGTGAAAACACGTTTGTGTGACAAAGGATCTCTGTCACTGAATCTCCCTACATAACGCCAACTTCACCGAGTCCTATCAAGATGACCGGCGATAGGCTGTGTCTCGGGCGTGAAACGCATAAAAAAAGCATACCATAAACATTTGCCTGATCTCTTTCACAAAATTGTGCCTTGCTTCTAGAATCTTTGTCCACTCATGACGCGTAGCATCGTGGTTGCTGGTCCCAAGTCTCAGCCTTGCGCCTAAATGGTCCTAGCGCCAAAGCCCCAGTCGCGAAAAATCCGTGCTCCAACTCCAGCCTCCCCAAGCTCTCGTCAAATTGTTTATCACTGCCACAGCGTGTACTTTTTGACCATACATCCCATCTCAGGCCGGACGACGACGCGACCGACACGACGAGCTGCGACGAGGCCAGAGGCGCGACTTTCGGATTCGAGGCTTTAACTGCCATCCTCCAACGCGCGCAATCCCGTCGTCTTTGAATGGTGGTTCGCGACCTGCGTCCAGCGGTATAGCACGGCATCGCTGAAGCTGCAAAGGCCCGGCGCGGGTCTCGATATTGCTGCCCATCATGTCGTTCCCACAGACAACTCCGGTGCGACCAGTTCCAGGCGCTTTTCTGAACACTCCGGCCGTTACCTCGAGGTTCCAGTCGGGCCCTGATCCCGTGCGCCGACAGCTGTTCCAGACAGCTGAGAACAGCCAGTCTGGCTCGACATCGAGAACGGCTGCCCCAACATCGACATCTCGAGCTGTCACCACGACGACATCTACTTCAAGGACACCTGCGAGTGATAGTCTCGTGGCGCCGACCGCGCTGCCGCTTCCACGATCCGAGAATGTTCCTCCCGTCGTCAAGGCAGCCAAGGCCATCAACACCTTTCTCCAGGCCGATGGCCGGTTCCCAGACCTGGATTCATATTGCAGACGTAGGTTCTCAGTGGATATGTTATAAGGAAGATAGCTGACAGCACTCCAGAGGGCGCGTCCTCTGAGTATGACCTTGAAACTACAGAATCCCCCATGGCCCCCTTCCACAAGACGCAGATGTACCCTATCCCGAACCAAGTCTTCGATCACTACAACACTGGCGAGCTCCAAACCTTGATGGGTCTTTTTGCAGAGATCAACCATGCTTGGGTTGTTATTGACAACTCTTTGTTTCTCTGGGATTACACCCATCCCGACCCTGAGCTGATCGGCTTCGAGGACCAGCCGCACACGATTCACGCTGTTGCGCTCGTGCCACCTAAGCCAGGTATCTTTGTTGGGACCATCACGCATATTCTGGTTGTTGCTACTTCTTCGGACATGATTCTTCTTGGTGTGTCCACGACCGACACCCCTGCTGGAACCAAGTCAGTTTCTTTGTACCAGACCAAGATGCAGCTCCCGCTTCGTGGCACCGATGTTAGGGTTATCAAGGGAGCTGCAAACGGCCGAATTTTCTTTGGAGGAAGCAATGATATCGACATCCACGAGTTGTATTACCAGTCTGAGGAGAAGTGGTTCTCAAATCGTTGCGGCAAGATCAACCATACGAATCCTGGCTGGTCTTCAGTTGTCACTCTACAAGGAGGCTTCTGGTCACACAAGACCCCTGAGCACCTCAAGGACATTGTTATTGACGACTCGAGAAACCTCGTTTATACCCTTTCGAGCCGATCGACGATTCGAACGTACCACATGGAGGCCCCCGACCGTCTTAACAAGGTGATCGAGAAGGAGAAGGTGCACTGTCTTCGCGACATTGCGCATATGATTAGCCAGTCCATGTTGTTGAACGATCGATCAAGTATTGTCTCGATTAGCCCGATCTCTAAGCAAGAGGCATCGAAACTTCACCTGATGGCTCTGACCAACACCGGCTGCCGTCTATTCTTCAGTGCAACCAGCGCGGCATCCTACCTTTATGGCTCCCAGTCGAACATGGCCCCTCAGAGCATGCAGGTTCAATTCATCAAGTTCCCTCCCAGCCAAAGCCCTCGACGGTCTGGCTATCCTGGAGGCGAGACGATAACCGATTTAGAATCATCCATGCTGACCCAAAGCCGACAAGGCGCCCGATTTGCGCCCGGATACTTTCTTGATTTCGTTAGCAGGGAGTCCAACCCGAACGAGGATACCCTCTTCGTGTCTGGCCCCGAGACTGGCCGTATTAAGGACACGCCCCCAACTGCTCCGTTGAAGTACTATGAAAGCGCAAGTTGGATCGACATTGGAAGCCGGGCGGAGGCCGTTGGCCTGATTACGAAGCCCTTCTCAGCAGCGCCACAGCCTCTTGGATTTGGCAACGAATTGGCTGTTCAGTTTGATGAGGCGCCTAGCGAGTTTGCGGTGCTCACCAACACAGGTGTGCACATTATTCGAAGAAGGCGATTCGTGGATATTTTTGCTTCGGCGATCAGGGGCGCCGTGGGAGATGAAGGCTATGAGCAGGTCTGCCGTCGGTTTATCCAACTATATGGTCGCGTTGAGACTGTTTCAACTGCCCTGGCTGTAGCCTGCGGTCATGGTGGCGACTCTCGACCTGGCGCCGCGCGTGCCATTGATCAGGCTACAGAGGACCGGGCGAGATCCGTCTTTGTTGACTTTGGTGGACAGCCTACCATTACCGAGACTGACGGCACATCTCTGACTACCGACTCTGTCAGACTCTCTTCCCGACACGACGCCCTGGCACTGTATCTCTCTCGCTTGATACGCCAGCTCTGGAAGTCTGTTGTCATCACACCCGGCACTTCTGCTACTGGTGGTGTTACCATCAGCTCTACTATCCCTCTGCCCAAGTTGAGCGCTGTCCAGGAGAACCTCGAGCGACTTCGACGATTCCTTGATTCCAACCGGGGTCTCATTCAAGGCTTGTCGGGCCCGTCTGACCTGCAGCATGTCTCCAGCCGACAGGAAGAAGTTGCCCTGCAGGCTGAGCACCAGGCTCTGCACGCCCTGCAGAAGCTGATGGAGAGCATCTCTGAGGGTATCTCTTTCGTGCTGATGCTGTTTGACGAGCGTGTTGCCGATATCTACACCCGTCTTGATGCGACAGCTCAACAACAGCTGAAGGACCTCACTTATGAGAAGCTTTTCTCGCAGACCGATGGCAAGGACCTCGCCAAGCTCCTGGTTAAGGCTATTGTTAACCGCAACATCGAGAGCGGTTCCAACGTTGAAACCGTAGCCGACGCCCTGCGAAGGAGATGTGGTAGCTTCTGTAGTCCAGATGATGTTGTCATCTTCAAGGCACAGGAACAGCTCAAGCGAGCATCTGACCAACCTCCTAACACAAACCAATCTCGAAGCCTGCTTCACGAAAGCTTGAGGCTCTTTGAAAGGGTGGCCGGCAGCCTGACCTTTGCCAACCTTCAGACCGCGGTCACACAGTACATCGAGCTCAAGTATTACGCCGGGGCGATCCAGCTGTGCCTGGTTGTGGCCCGGGAGAAGGACAGGGGTAACACAGCTCTGTCATGGGTCAACGATGGAAAGCCGGCGGGAGACCCTCGTGCTGATGCTTTCAACGACCGCAAGCGCTGCTACGATATGATTCACGACGCCCTGAGTCACCTTGACGCTGCTTCAAGCAGTGAGCCCGAGATGGTTGATGGTAGGCTGACATTGATCGCCACGAAGCGACTTGAGGCCTACGACGTGGTGAATGGGTCTGATGACGAGGTGTTCCACTTTGACCTCTATGAGTGGTACATTCAACAAGGCTGGACCGATCGCATCCTGGCCATCGATTCGCCTCACGTTATTACCTTCCTCCAGCGTCTTGCTGGAACTAACGTCGAGCATGCTGATCTGCTCTGCCGATTCTACACGAACCGTAGCAGGTTCTTTGATGCCGCCGAGGTTCAGGCTGAGCTTGCCAACTCTGACTTCCCTATTGGCATCAAGGATCGTATCCGACTGCTCAGTCTGGCCAAGGCCAACGCCAACGTCGCTACTACCGGCGTTAGCCGACAACAACAACAACTGCTCAACCACAGTGTGACTGAGTTGCTGGAGATTGCGCATATTCAGGACGACCTGCTTGAGCGCCTGAAGGCGGATGAGAGAATCGATGATGAGCGGAAACTGGAGATTGAGGATGCTCTGAAGGGCAAGATTCAGGGACTTTCTGAGGTGAGTTATACTGGAAACTCAATTCACGAGGCACATTCGCTAACATGTTGCAGCTGTTCAACGACTATGCCGACCAGGCCGGCTACTACGACCTTTGCCTCCTTATCTACCATGTTGCCGACTACCGTAACCACATGACTATCTCGGGTACTTGGAGCAACCTGATTCAGCAGACACACGACGAGGTCATGTCACGATTGGAGAACTCGGAGCCTGGAATGCCCTCGCCCCCTATGCCTTACGAGTCTGTGACTAGCAAGATCCAGAACATTGCTCACCGTACCTCCCTCGACAGCTTCATCTTTCCCATTCAAGACCTTCTCCCCGAACTCTGCCGCTACGCAGTGGCACACCAACAAGATGCTACGATTGGTGCTGATCCTAGTTGGCCTGTCCAATTATTCCTCACCTTGGGCGTGTCTCACGACATGATTGTTAGGGTTTTGGAGGTCGTGTTCGATAGTCAGGACTATGGCTTTAGCGGATCAGTTCGCAACCGTATGATCGAGTTGATTGTTACCGTGGTTAGCGACTGGCTCGCCGAGGTACGCCGACGAGGAGGTGCTGGTAAAGGCGGCGCCATTGGCCAGTCTGTTGCGGACCTCCTCAAGCGATGTGACGATGCGCTGCCGCCGCCTGGGCATGGTAACAATGCTGGCGGAGCAGACCTCGCCGATGTCAGACGTGTGCTCAAGGCTCTCAAGAGAGAAGTGGATGGACTGTCGCAACGTGTTCCGACTGGAAGCCTCAGGTTTGCATAGAGGGTGAGGTTTGGTCAGATGGAAAACACGAGAAGAAGGAGGGCGACGAGTATCATAGAGCCATAGGATTGATTGGAGCTTGAGTAGTTGTGGCTGCGGCATGTTTCTTTGTTAAAGGGATGATGGATATGCTATAGGCGCCAATTGGCATGAGGGTGCGTTGTACAGGTTCAAAGGTCTATTGTAATTATAAACCAAGGCGGGGGCTTTACGAAGCCTGTCTCGGAAAAGAATGGAATAAATGCCCCAGAGATGACTCAAAGTCAGAGCCCTGCTGGAGAGGAGAGGCTCTGTGTTGGCTGTGATGTTGCTCTTCGCGATGCAAGAATAACCTGATGCAAGATGATAAAACAGCAAGGCGAACATTTGCCTCTCGCCCTACATGACCGCATTGACCGAAAGCAGCGGCCTGCGGCTGACATGCAGGGCTCTGCACCTTTGACAGGATCTGCTGCGGTTCCCGCGGGGACCATGTATCATGAGGCCCCCCGGTTTACGTGGGGGAGGCTTGTATTCTTTGGTGGTGAGGCTTGCATGTTGTCCGCCTCACTTTGTGCAAAGTAGGCGAACCGACAGGTGCCACGGTTGTGAGACGAGGCCTCACAATTGCAGATACCGGGGAATGAGGAGATTGTTTATAAACAAGTGTGTGTAGCCTGGTGGCGAGTTTTTTTTGAAGGTATAAGTTGGGTGGTTATCGCTGTGAGGGAATGTTGCTTTCGACATCAAGATTCACAATCACAACTACAACCGTACACTACCAATCCGAGCTTCCTCATGGACATGCTCAAGATGGCATTTACAAACGAAGAGCGATAATGCGGGGATACGACAGTTCTCCTATTCGTTCTATACCTCACCTGATTTCGACAATCATGTTTCCTACGTATCTTTGAGGGAGCTGGACTCCTTCAACAATCGAGACTCTTTAATGAGTCACATCGATGATGCGTACGCATCAAATTACGTTGACCGCGCTTCACTGCGTGAGTCCTTTACCCAGCGATCGCCACGAGCACATCACCAAAAGCACATGAGCTACGAGTACACTCTTTCCTCCAAGCGCATGCCTGCAAGCTCATAATGAGCGATCGCTGGGGCCCACGTTTTCCTCCCAGCTTCCCTCAAATCGACAATTACACACGAAGCTGGTAGTTCCATACCAACACGAACACCGATGATTTTGGTATGGCGAGATGAATTTATATAGTTATCCGACAGCCGGGCGGCGAGGATACCTGACGATGCGGAACTTAACTTGACGAGGACCAAGGCATCGGCTTACACCTCTTTTTAGGAGAAAAAAAAGGGGGGTTTTTGTATTCGCTCTTTTTTGGATTAGAAGGTGTTTATTGGATCCGTTTAGATTGTGGGTGATAGAGGGTTAGATGGAGGTGTGGCTTGCTTTGCGAGTTGGGATGGGTTAGCTTGTTGGGTTATAGACGCTTGCTTTGGCTTGCTTTACTTTTGTTGTATAATTTTATGCTTGAATGTAAAATGTTACTTTCTTTTAGTTGGTTGATGTGTGGATGTGATGATGCTCGATACCTATGTGGTGAGAGTGACAGTCTGGATGACTCCATGCCTTTCTTCAACACATACATAACCGATATGACCGAAACAAGTTATAGGATCAATCATCTCATATCTGCGCATACTATTACATATCCTGGAGACCTTGCTGAACACTCCGAGATAGTCTCCGTATGGCGGTGACTTTTCGGATACTTCCCTCAAGCCTATATATCCGAGTCCCAGAACCCAGACTTTCCCATTAATCTAGATAACTCTCTCGATGATAAAGAACGTGGTTTCATTTGCAAGAACAGCTACAAGGTCTTTTAAAATGTCCAGCACAGAGGCAGCTACTGCTATGAAGACACTCACAGAACTGTATAACAGTCCGGAAAAGGGAATCATGGAAGAACAGATGCTCTATGTCTCTCGGCACATGATGCCTAAGCTGATCGCGCCTCTACCTCGACAGATGGGTCTCACGGACAAGACTTCGACTCCAGTGGCATTCTTCGATAATGCTTGTGGTAGTGGTGTGTTGACTCATGAGATCCAGCAGATGCTGCCCAAGGATGTGCTTGAGAAGAGTACATTTTTGTGTGCGGACAATGCGGAGGGTATGGTGAATCTCTCAAAGAAGAGAGTTGGGCTGGATGGATGGGTGAATACAGAGGTTAAGAGATTGGATGCAACGGTAAGCCGATTGAGGTAGTTGGAGCTGTCGGAGACTAACAAGCGACAGAACACTGGCCTTCCGGAAAACAGCTTTACCCATGTGGGACTTGGCCTAGCACTTCATATCATCCCGGATCCTGACGCAGTACTAGCTGGTGAGTTCAATATCTCAAATCCTCGAGAAACTTCTGACAATGTGTAGACACCAAGCGCATCCTCAAACCGGGCGGCATCTTCGGCGCCACAACCTTTCACAAAACCAACATCTTCTGGCAACCCGACGTCCGCTCCGCCTTCGAATCCTTCCCCTTCGAAGCCCCCTTCCTCAAAGAAGTAAAAATGCAAATGCACAACCAAGGTGACTGGACAGACCCAGAGTGGATAGAGACACACCTAAAGAGCCAAGGGTTCGTCGACGTTCAAGTGACGACCAACCCAGGGCGATACCACATCAAGAACGCTGAAGAGTTTGTCATGTCTTTTGGTATGATGCTTGTTTGGCTGATTAATACGGCTTGGAGTGAGGAGACGAGGAGGGAGCATCCTGTTGAGGAGGTTAGGGAGTTGTTGAGGAGGCATTTGGAGGAGAAGTATGAAGGGAAGGGGTGGGATATTGAGTGGAAGGTTATCTGCACGACCGCAAAGGTTGAGTGATTCTGATTGCTAAGATGAGGGACTGAGATATGAGGGCTGCCTTGTTTGCATGGAAAGGATGGTAGCATCTGCTGCCTGTTGGCGATGCACCCGTTTGCACAAGGCATCGTTACCTACGCCCGCATAGCGTTAAACAGAGCGCCAGGCAGCAGTTTCAAGGTATATTTAAAGACATGTTTAGAATTAGAAGACTAGATGAATGTTATTGGTTTGCAAGTCTCGATTAATCTGGTCCCCGGCCTTGAACTGCAGGACACCAACGAGGTGGAGCATGGCACTCACAAACTCGACGCAATGGTAGGCCCGCACTTTTTCGGTACAAATCAGTCTTGACATAGCACTTGAAAGTGATGGTTTATTTTATAGTCTGATTTATGTATTCTTGAAGAGAGCCAATAAACTCTTGTCGCAGTGTCAAACTCCTGAAAGGGAGGCCCGTTTCATCTCACTCATGCATCAATCAACAAACCACGCATCGTATCTATAAAGGCAAGTTACTATAGCCAAGGTCCAATTCAATACAACAAACATGGCTTTGTACTTTGTCAACGGGATCGGTGCCCGTGTGTAAGTCGGAAATGGCCCGGCGTCGTGTTCATGTATAAGTGAGACGTTACTGTCGAACGGCTACGCAGCTATCTCCTCGACTGTATAGCTTCCTGGTACATTGTTTCCATATTGAATCACAAATTGTAGTGCAAGTCATAACATGTTGCCAAGGTGCGATTGAATACGGCAAGTGTGAGGACATACGAAGGCTCATCTCGCAGGGGTCAACGAGCCGTTGAGAAGTGGCACCTAGAGTAACAAGATAGGGGTAAAAATTAGGAAGCTAAACTGGATTATTTAATGCTCAAATGATATAAATATGGTATCAAGATTTCAGATTTGGCTCACTGGGCTTTGCATACCTATTCCTCTCACCTGGCTGTAAGATCACTGGTGGTAGTGTCGACTGGCTCTTAGTGGAGGTAAGGGTTCTAATTGAGGTGATGTCGGATTAAGCCCCCAAGACGATTTACCTTGCTACATATAATGAATCAAAAAGACATGAGACATAAAACAAACTGTAGTAAAGAACCAATTTACCATTCTTCAATATCAACATTCGTCACACGCTGTCCTCCCTTCAACATTCCCCTAGACCAAGCAGCCACGTGATCCACCACCATTCAAACCAGGGTGGCATCTCCACATTGTTCAACCCGCGCGAGAGGTTGGCGCTTGGCAAAAGCAGAAGAAACGTACGCAAGCCTTCCTTTAGTCAAACCATGTCATGATCTTGACTGCCCCGGCGCTTCAAGCTGTCAAGTCTGTACCTCTTGCGCCGCTTCCCCCAACATGTTGTTCGCCGCCCTGACTTGGGCTGTTGGCCTTGGCGCATTGTCGCCCCTGGTCGATGCTGCTGTTCATGAGGAAGGGCTTCCGTCTTATCTCTATGGTGCTTCGATTCCTGTCGAGTGCATGAGTCGTAGCTCGTACGTTTTTGTTTCTGTCTATGTGTATTGCTTGCTGACTTGTTAAGGGAAACGGGCGAACATCTCGAAAACGAAAAGCACGAAATCGAATGGATTCCCTTCCCCGTTTGTAACGAGACCGGTCGTCCTCTCGAGTTTAACTATGGTACTGAAGGCGAGACCAACTGTACCATTCCCATCGTCGACGATCCCTTCTTCCACCTCCTCGAGTTCTACATCCACTCGGACGCGCCACTGTCATGCCGTCTCCCCTCGCGCCCGGCTTCTGAGGTTGAGGTCGTCGGCGAGAAGCTGCCTGAGAGGCAGTACATCCCTCTCGTCTTTGCCCTCGCTGGGACACTTCAGCTGAGCCACATGCACGTCAGCACGCACATGAACGTCTTGTTGCACAGCACGCCCAGGCACCATCTACACCCCCACGATAGCGGCGTGCTCGACTCGGCCATCGCATACAGCACGAGTCCCCTAAGCCACCTGCAGGGTTCCTTCACGAGGAAGCTTGTTATCGGTGACCCTCTACCTCTGAGTCTGTCGGTGCGCTGGTTCCCTACACCTGCACTACCCAAGACCGAGGGGCGCGTGGAATGGCAGGGCTTGGGCGGTCACATCTACGCCAGCACCGTCTTCTACAGCCTCGTGTCGTTCGGCGCTGGTGTGCTGGTCGCCGTCATGTACACACTGGGCGTCGTGCTGCCAAGGAGGCTCAAGGGGCGATCACTCGGCGGTGCGACTCCCCTAGGATACGGGATCAACAGCGTGGGCAATGGATGGGGATACTCGAAGCAGCAACACAAGAGAATAGACTAGATCTTCTTTTTCGGCTGTTCATTCGTGCATTTCTGGAGTCTTACGGACGGATCTTGGGAGTTATTTTTGGGAACTTGTAATCTGAAAGCCTGGTGATAATTCATATGCGGGCTCTGTACAATCTTATTCCTGTTGCCTTTTCATCTACTGTGTCTTTGCCTTGGTGTCAGTGCTCACACGACGTAGAAGCCTTGTGTACATGTCAACGGCCATGACGCCGGCTTTCAAGCATTAGTTTACACCCATATGAAGCATGTCTGAAAACTTACGAATGATTAGAAAAGGGAGATATGTTCCGTAGAGAAGGTTCGTCTTGTGCTCCTCAGAGACAAGCTCCGGACCCATGGGGATCAACTCAGAAACACAAGCCACAGTGCCCATGCCGGTGAGGCAACCAAAAGCCAGACCAGCAAGCTCAGTCGGGCCTGAGGATGGGCTCTTTGAGGAGAGTTGGGAGACGATGTAGATGGCCAGGGGGCACTGGACGAGAAGCTCAAGCCAGAGGAAGCCGTGGAACCAATCACCGACAAACTTGTCTCCGAAGAAGGGATCACCCGAGACGGTGAGGTAGGTATCCCGGATGATGGTGAGGAAGTGGAAGGGTGCTGAGGGATTGCCGTAGAGGGAGTCTGGGTAGAGAGGAGTGAAGTCGAGGACTGGATATGTTAGTATTGAGAATTGTGTTGTAGGGGGGTTGTTCTGAGTAGAGCTAGGCAACTCATGAACGCACAAAGCTCATGGAATAGTTGCGACGGCGGAACAGCTACATACCGAACATGCCAAAGAGCTGCACCGAGATGATGGCCAAATAGACCCAATCGCGAGTTGGTTTCTGAGCCATTGTGTCGTTATGATATCAAGCCAAATGAATACCCGATCAATTGGCACTCAATTGAAGGTTGAAAGACTGAATAGTGTCTTCTGTTACTTTTTTTTTTTGTTGAGGGGATCTACCGGCAGATGAGGGGGACCCGGTGGTCGGGAAATGAAACTCGGTGAGGCTGATCCTGACCCGCCAACGGAGCCGGGAGATGTCGGTGCCGGAATTACTTCTTATGGTCAGGCTACATGCATGTAACGATTGTTACACAGGGAATTGATTGAATGTGTTTCTTTTCTAGAGCCGAGTTGTGTTCAATGGCCTGAAGTACCTAATGAAAAGTGGCGATAAAATGGCTGGGCTGCCCGTAGCCCAAGCCTGTCTATGGATATCTCAATAACGCAGATACAACCCAATTAATATACAAATAAACCCGACCTTTAAGTCTTTTCTTCTAATGCGCCGGCGCAACACTGGCAAGCGAAGTATCCAAAGCATCAGCATCGTACCCCGTCATCAAATCCGCCCAAAAGTCATCGTCAAACTGGAAATTGGCCGCCCAATCTGGAGGCGGCTCAACCACGTTCAACGGCTGCGCCAGTGCTGCAGATGGAGTTTCAACATGTTGCTGCTGCTGATTCTCTTGTTGTTCCTCCTGTGGTATCTTGTTCATGTACCATTGTCTAATCCAGCGGACTTTGAAGCTGCATTTTAGAAATACGCTGCTTCCGTCTTCCATTACGCGGCGGCGGCGGTCGAGACGGAGTGCTTCTTGATCTGCTGCTTCAAATTGATCGCTCAATCCTTTTAGTATAACATGAAAATTTAGTCTTCGTCGAGCGAGGGCGGTGTCCCAGTCTGGTGAGTTTTCGGAGAGGATGAGACGTGAGGCTGTTACGGTTGCAAAGGCGAGGACGCAGTTGACCGTCACGGGGAGGGTGGACATTTGTGCTGCTGGGATGGCGAGTTGCTCCTGGAAGGAGTCGGCTACTGCTTCTAGACATTTCCACATGTATTCCGAGTGTTGGAGTGGTTCTGAGAGGGTTCCGTCTGAGGTGTTGAGGGGGCTTGCTCGCATGAGGATGGTGGGTTCGTAGAGGCGGACGAGCAAGGTGTAGTAGTGAGCCCAGAATGCGTCTTTACAGTGTTAGTAGGTTTAAAGTATCAGGAGGTGTATGTACTTACGGTTCTGCTTGACAGAGTCTGGCTGAAACTTGGAAAGTCGCTCCAGCTCGCGCTGGACATTGTTCATGGTCATGGCAACATGACCTCTAAATGTTGGAGGAGTAGGATCTAGATACTCCACTGTAGGTATTGCGCTAAAGCCGCGCTCAGCTAGGTGCTGCATCCTGACGAGAGCTACGAGGTACAGGTCGGTCTCGTACTCGCGTGCTTCGATGAGGTGGTCGCAGCATTGTGATAGATGGTTGCTCCATGGTACGATGGTGTTCTTTTTGAAGAATGAACTCAGTCTAGGTGTGTTAGCTTTTGGTCTGTAAGAGAGAGTGTCGTGACTTACATGGCTGTTATGTAGTACATTCCCAGCACAGCTCTCTTGTCTTGTGACGATTGATCCGTCTTGATCTTGGAGCAAGGTTTGCCCATTGAAGTCCACGCATCCCCTAGTAAGCTACGCGGAGCACCGAGGATGGATCCAGCTGGTCTGTCTAGTCTCAGGTCAATTATGAGACCGATGGCCAGCTGGATAATGCTGGTGACCTGGAGGTCACCATAGAAGTGAAAGTCGTTCCTGGAAGAGTCAATTAGTATTCGACTACACTCGGATCATGGCCCACTTACCATGCTAGGTAGACTAATATCCCCTGAAGAATGTCTAATGACCTTTCCTGACCCATGACTACATGTTCAGCGAGGTGCTTGCGAAACCAAGCCTTAAAGCCCATCTGCACTTTCTCCTTGAGCGGGGAAACAACAGCGAGAATAGTCCAAAACAAGAATCGCGACTCGGAATAAAACTCATGAGACGCAAGTGAATCCGGCATGGGCACAAAGGGGAACTCGGGGACATAGTCTCGACGATACACCTCTAACCGTTTCGATGCCTCATCATGAGTGATGCGGAAACCTGGGAATAGCTCCAGGTCTGCATAGTCATCATCAGGACGCCCGACGATAGACGGCGGGAGGCGATCAGTAGCCAGGGGAATTGTCTGCATGTCTTCAGGGATTGCATGCTGCTGTGTCGGTACATCTTGGGGACTTTCTGGTGTCAAGGGGGAGAGGCCTTTCTGAGCAGCGAGGAGAGAGACGATGCCGTCAATCTTTTTCTCCAATTGAGCAACCCTTCTGTGAGAATGTCAGTGAGATGTAGCAAGGTTGGTGAGATTTACGTACGTTGACTTTCCGCGCTTTTTCCTCTGTGTTGTTTCTGGTACTCGACACTCAAGCTTCATTCGAGAACATCTGCGACAATGAGTTTCTGTTCTTTTTTGGCAACGGTATATTCCTCACCTTGAACAGCTATTCTCTGATCTTCCAGCACCTGAATTAGGCCACTGACACTTCATCTTTAATCTGGCACAGTTGACGCAAGCCCTCGTCTTGGTCTGTTCTGCACCGGACCGGGCGCTTTCGCCGCTCCGACTGACGAGGCAGTCTTCCATGGCGACACACAGAAGAGGGAGTACAAAAAGAAGTGATTCGACGCCAAGAAGTTAGGAAAGTTAAACAAAGGGAGTAATATTTCCGAAAAATAACTAAACGAGGAATACTACGGAGGTTGAACAATGTCGCGAGGTCCGGAGGTAAGGGGATGTTCAATGTGATGAATCCGGGGGTCGGACGTCTTTTTATCCACCGGTGCTGCCT
This sequence comes from Fusarium duplospermum, assembly GCA_003946985.1. Taxonomy (NCBI): domain Eukaryota; kingdom Fungi; phylum Ascomycota; class Sordariomycetes; order Hypocreales; family Nectriaceae; genus Fusarium; species Fusarium duplospermum. The sequence continues at coordinate 239,832 of NKCI01000006.1, forward strand.
GTTTTGGTGATTGAGCTGACGACTTGACCCAGTTTTCTTGCTTACAGTTCGGAGATCGGGTGTTAAGATAATGTCCGGTGTCCGACTTTATCTGTCTACCCTATAATAAATCCTCTCTTCCAGCTTTTAATGCCTCGATGAAGGACTCTGTCAAGCTGTTAGAAGCCGTCTGCTAGAACGAAGAGATTAGGTCTTACCTCCCAGTTTCCAACGGGTACTGAATGATTCGAGAGTACTTCGCAGCTCTTTCAGGTGTTCACCAGCAAGGCCATCCACGTACAGTCGATCCATGCGAATAGCAGCTCCTTGCAAACAGCAAATTCCAAGAAAACAGGGTCGACTGGTATTACTCCAACCTCTGTTTCGGACAATCTCGCCCTCGGTGTGAAACGTGTCAAACGCCATATTGTACACACTTTGAACAGCAGAATATGCTGCCGGGTTGCTGAGAGCGGATACCTGTGTATCATGAAGACAGTACAAGATGGCCAAGGCGCTTCTCAACGTCAGACTAAGCATACTTTCGAACCAAGAGAGGACACTTGCCTGAGAAACATGGCTACCGTCTCGCATAATGGAAATGTCTTGCCCTGTGTTCTAGTTATGACAGAGCTTACCAGCCTGTGGAGGTTTGTTTCTGCTTCTTCTCTTTGTGCTGGGTCTGAGTTGACCATGGCATCGAGTATCTCGCCAATGTGCAGAGCGACTTGTGCCCGTGCCACAAACTTTCGAGGCAAATCTTCGCCGTAAAGATCCTCATCTGAGGCTTTGCTAACTGCAGCACTTGCGAATTGGTGGTTGAAGCCAACAGACTGTGGGATACTGTATTCAAAGTCGGATAGCATGATGGTTCTGAAATCGTCATTGGTATACTCGTTAGCTTGCTCATGGTGATACATACCTGTCAAGAAGGATGATACCGCTCCAGCAGAGATCAAGACGCGTTATCTCAGTTCTTTGTTCGTTGTCTTGATCACAGCTGTTCAACTTCGCACCTAGACTAAGCTGCTGTGCGAGACTTGTACACACACCAAGGGTGCCGTAGGCTCCCTTGCTCATGCCATGGCCAAGTTCGTATGCAACCAGAAGAAGACCAGATTGAAGCAGGGCAATATTTGAGCTTTGAGATGATGTATGGAGGAGAAAGAACAGGCGCCTGGCAGTGCGGTATAAAGCAGACCTGACTGGATGGTTTGGGTGCTGACATGGTTGGTGTATAAAGATGTAAATGCAAAGAAGTAAAAGTGTAATGGCATCGTTTTGATGTCCTGGGTATCCCAGAAGGGGGCGTATATCAAGATACAGCTGGTCCTTATCCAATATTGGAAGCCAGCTGTGCGTAATGGCAAAGTAAGTCTCAATCGTATTTGGCAGGTCGACACCGCCTGCGCTGAAGATGTCTTGGATAAGTGTAGATAGCGTGGGCTGAGTATGACTTCTCTCGTCATCCACGCCGTCGTCACTCATACAAGCTGCCCATACCAAGTATCGTTCGGCCAGCAGGGATAGGTCAAAACTGCATGAATCTCGAAGATGTACCAACTCGGCCGCTTCTACCTGCGTTCCTGGAGAAAAGGGACTTGTCTGGGTGGTAGTAGTTGCTTTATAATCACATGCAACCGCCTTTCTGTATCATGATCAGTGCTGCTCAGAGGATAGTGGAGAATGAAAGAACGTACGAGGTGCAGCGGGAGCATTGCGGGAGGAGCCTATCACATCTTTGCTTTTGACGTCTGCAATTGAAGCATGATCCTGGAGCCAGTTGATTTGGAGAATGCATTGCGTAGAACGAAAGATGGAAGGTTGTAGTAAGTGTGCTCGACTTACAATCTGAACAAGGGTCGGCCGAGGGTGGATGTCTGAGAAGGACCTGTCAAGCTTTTGACTACGTCTCCATCGGGAATAGCTTCAGAGATGAGTTGGAGCTAGCAGGGGTCGGCCGATATCTGCACATGGAGCTCCGCGTCCCCTAGGTATGGGATTGCCCATGTTCTTGATGTTGGGTCTTGATGCCGGCATGCCTTAATAACTACACCTTTGGTTTTTGTGGCCCATGGCCTCTTTTGAGGATTCCAGTGAAATCAACAAACAATGTATTAGAATGACGAAATCAAGGATATTGGGATGCTTGCACTCGACTGGAGGCGGATGACCTTGATGGTTGGTCATCTTGTTGTGCGCAAGGAGAATTTACAAAGGTCTCCGAGTGTTTGGCATCCATGGATATTTTATGTAAAATTTTCGAGCATTGATTGAGTAAGCTCAGTGAGTTGGGGGCATGTTTTACATGCACACATGAAGTCATCCCTCCTGACAAACGTAGCTTTCCTCAGTGCCGGATGAGTGGGGCCCATCGCCGGTCGGGACGGAACCCAATTCACGTTATGAGCAGGGGTTGTCCGTAGCGTCCGACATCAACGACAAGTGTGTGTGTGTATTGGAAATAGACATGGAGTCAAACTCGACTTACACGATCATAGTATATCCCGGAAATGTGTTCTTTATCATAGTTGAAGTCGGGATAACCGATAGAGAAGACCGAAGACCGTATATCCCGGAGGTCAGCTTGTGTATAAATAAGACTGTCTAGTCGTCTCAAAAAAGAATCTATAGCAACAAGCAAACAACATCCATCTCAACATCCACAACACTCTTCTCAATAAATCCACACTCTATCAAGTCACAATGGCTACTCCTACCTCTACCAGAGCTTGGTCTGTCCGCGAAATTGACTCCAACAGCTTCAATGGGTTGGAGCTGAAGGAGAGTGTTCCTCTTCCCAAGCTTGGCGACCATGATGTCTTGGTCCAGATTGAGGCCGTTTCGCTCAACTACAGAGAGCTTGCTATCCCAAGGGTAGGATCGATAACACATTCTGCTAGAAATCGTTACTCACTTTTGTAGGGCCTCTATCCTTTTTCCATGAGCCTGCCTGTTGTCCCTGGCTCGGATTCATCCGGTATTGCTGTGGCGGTTGGTTCCAAGGTCACCAGCATTGCCAAGGGCGATAGGGTCTGCACACTCTTCAACGAACTTCACCAGGCTGGTGAAATCACACCTGAAGGAGTAGGAAGTGGCCTTGGAGGTGCTGTCGACGGTACACTACGCCACCACGGCGTCTTCCCCGAACACGGTCTTGTCCAAGCACCACAGTCCCTGAACCCCATTGAAGCTAGTACCTTGACTTGCGCCCCCCTGACGGCATGGAATGCTCTGTATGGACTGCAGTCCAAGGCTGTCAGGGCTGGTGACTGGGTTCTCACCCAAGGCACCGGCGGCGTGAGTCTCGCGGCCATCCAGTTTGCCGTCGCTGCTGGAGCGACCGTCGTGGCCACCACATCTTCAAACGACAAAGTCGACGCCCTCAAGAAGCTTGGAGCTTCTCACGTCATCAACTACCGCGATACACCAAACTGGGGCGAAGCCGCACGAGCGCTGACCCCCAAAGGTCTAGGTTTCGACCACATCCTTGAGATCGGTGGCGCGGCCAGCATTGCGCAGTCCCTCAAGGGCATCAAGCTCGGCGGTGTAATCACCATCATCGGGTTCCTCACTTCATCTGACGAGCAACCTCCTCTAATGGCCGCCCTTAACCATCTGTGCATTGTTCGTGGTATCTTTGTTGGATCCAAGGTTCAGTTTGAGGAGATGAACCGTGCTATTGACTCGATCAAGATGAAGCCCGTGGTTGATCCTAAGATCTTTTCTTTTGAGCAGGTTAAGGAGGCTTATCAGTATCAGTGGGATAGGAAGAACTTTGGAAAGGTTGTCGTGCAGATTGGAAACTGAGGGCTTGTGTATGATGGAGTCAGTGGGACGGGGAGGGGGATTATAAGTCGCGATTGACACTGGCATTCAACTCCAGGCCAACCGCGCATAGATTGAATATGAACTATCACGTAAAGAATTTGATCGATGAGGTGAACTCTCACGATGTGATAAGTGAAGGTCTTCACTTGTTGCAAAGCGTGAAATTCCTAAAAGAAAAGAATCAATTGACTACCTGGGTGTTTGTCCCCAAGTTGAGCTAGGGCAGTGTTTTCATAAATCGACAAAGGAAGAGGTTGAGCTCAAGCCTTGTCATCTCAACCAAGTCGTGCTTGGGAGTTCGTGTGTGGTATTGTTCGACAAAGGAAATCTAGAGTCTGCTTTGTGGCTCCCCAAAAAGTCATCATCGGAAAAGCCTTGTCGTCTTCATAGGCGGTAAACTCACCTTGTCCTTTCGGTGGTGTCTTGTAAACACTTGGGTTTAGGCCGTGGAGAATTTGGGCATTGTCATTCCGGTTCTCGTTGTTTGTGTCTTGGGAGTTGGTCGAAGGACTGTCATTGTCTGCTCAAAAGTCAGCATATTAATCCTCGTGCAGTGCAGAGCTTACTCCCCCTTGCCCATCTCGTCGCTGCAGTCTTCGTTCTGAGGACTGCCAACCTCGGGGTTAGAGGAAGATGCGGCCGGGGCAGAGTCCTTGCTCGACTCACCAATCATCTCGGTCGAGGTATTCGCGTCATCCTGACCATCATTCTCCTGCTTCTTGTTAGCAGAAACCCTACCCTTCTTGGTGGTCTTACGAACCTTTGTTTCGTTCTCGAGACCGTCGTCGGTAGTAGCGGTCTGGGCAACATCGGAAGAGTTGCGGGCGGTTCGGCGACGGAGACGTCGTTGGTCGCGGCGGCTGAGGGGTTCGGGCTCTGCGGCTGCCTCGGGGGTGTTGTCGTAGAGTGGGAGGTTCGAGTTTTCCCGGGTGGGACGAATTTCCTTCTGCCAGGACATGGTGGGTGAAGTGGTTGAGGTTGGTGTTATCGTGTGTTTTGTCGCGAGTGCTGTGGGAAGAGGTTTCGTTGTGAGTGTGGTCGTGAGCGTTGTGGTCAAAGGTGAGTCGAGAGAAAAAGGGTAGATGAAGGGGATCAGGCGTCTTTATACTCGCGGGAGTGAAGCACTTGTTCACTTGCCCTCGCTTTGTTTCGAGATGAAATGTAGTTGTTCAGTTGTCAACTCCACTGTGCCAACTATGCGCTGACTACAATTCACCTAGGTCGACGTGAAGAGGAGTTTACAAGAGGTGAATGATTGTGAACAAGCGAGTGTGGAAGATTCCAGAAAATAATTTCTGCCTGGAATTACTGTACTTAAGGGGACAGGAAAAAACAGTCAAGTGTTTGATAGTTGTACGGGAAGTTGCCGGTTTGTTTGCTTGCAACTGTCATGTGTGCGTGCACGTCACGGGATTGCCTGCAGCCGCCCGATGATTTCAGGGACAAGCCATCCTGTTAGAGTCGAGTACACGGCTACTTGACGAACGGTGAAGCAAACCGTGAAAGAGGTGATGAAAATTTATGCTGCCAGGAGATGGTTCTCACGAGCGCTCGCACAAGAAGCACGCTTGGTGTGGAGTTGTGCTGTTGACATGTTCAGGGAGCTAATGCTTGGCACATAGACTTCTAATAGTTAGGTGCCTAGAAGGTGGTGGGGTTACTTAAAATATTTCTTAATATTTATATTAATTGCTAATTTCAAGACTAAAGACAAAGCAAGAGAGTCTTGGTTATCTAACATAGTTACCCCCTATATAAGCTTTATCAAGTCTTGGCCATCTATTCCTTATTAGTCACCTAATTCAGATTCTAACCTCGAGTACTGTGGTAATGTCACCAAGTCGGTATGCTAATTGTCTGCCCCCTTGTTAAGCGCAGACCTTTGGGCCGAGTCCAAGGTCAACCAAGCCATTGCTGTCTAAAAATAGATCAAGATGTCTAGATAATCATCGATCTGCTTATTTCAATTGGCCATATGGTGATATCTGCCGCAGCCTGCTTTGCCAAGATGCAGCAGTAAAACAGTGCGGCTGAAGAGAGGGCTTATTAATGGGCAGGCATCTTGATACCCAGCATGATTTTTCTCTCTCATTTTTCTTCCTTCTTTTCTTCTTTTTCCAATTATTCTTCTCGTTTTTTTTTGCCCCCCCTCTCTCTATCCCCTCGAGTGCTACCTACGTTTGGTTCGTAATGGATTCTTGTACTCCATCCGACTCTGCGGACCCTGATGTCGCTGGAATTGGTGTGAGACACCCATGGTTATCGTCAGTGGAGGGGGAAAGACATGCAACGTACTAACAGACATTTCGAATACAGGTGCTAATCTCGTTCGCCGCCTCGTCATTTCTCACCATCCTGGCAATCCTCGTTGCCTACTTTGGCCAAGCACTCCGACCTGATCGGTATAGCCCACTCGACAAGACCTTCATCATTATGCTTGGCCGCCGTTCAAAGGCTAGCGAGGAGAGTGTAAAGCGGCGCATCGCAGCTTTTGAGTCATTTATCAAGGCCCTTTCCGACCAACAGCTATTCACTGGTCTGGCACTCACGGTAGCGATATACCTGCTTCGATACGGCGTGAACGGGCTTGACGCTAAAGTGTCTGCATACTCCTACTGTTTGGCAGTCCAAATCGCGCTCCTTTCTTGCTTCGTTCACCTATCTGCCGTGACTATTCTACGGGATCATCTTGAAAAGTTCAAACGGCTTCGGAATGCACGAATCTTGGTCATGCTTATCACCATCCGCTGCCTGATACCGCAACTGGTTCTGACGCAGCTTATTGACTCAGGCCTAACATTGCGATGCGCCCTCGACCCAGAGACGACAGATTTATATCTTGTATCGTGGACCAATGAAATCTATAATTACGCTGAAGGTTATTACCACCAAACGATATTTTTAGCCACCGTTTCGATACTATGGATTATTATTTGGAGCTATCTCCGCAGGCTGCTCGAACTCCTCTCACCGTTATTTCGAGACTCACCCGAGAGATTTTCCGCCGTTGTCTTTCACTGGTTGTCTGGGTGGCCATCAACCAATAAGCAAGAGAAGCTCGAGCGAAAAGCATCCGCATATATTGAAGAACAATCCTTAGAAGTGCCAGCATATGGACCGTTGAAGTTTTGTGGAACATTACTGAGTGTTATCATCTTTGAGTTTCCCCGGTCATTTATGGCCGAAATCATTTGGCTATTGTTCTACACCACTTATGCGCTGTGCCAGATACTATTCTTCATCTTCTGGGGACCAGAGCCTGGTAGATCACCTGTGAGCTTCTCTTTGGGGTTTGGTCAAATTCTGCCAATGGTGCTTCTTGGGCTCCCAGTTCTTTCTGCTCTAGAATTATACTCAGGTGAGATCCGGCGGGACTGGCCTAACATGGATGCCTCTTAACTAATATGATATCTAGAATGGAAAAGCCACAACGTGGAAGATGAACAAGCCGTTGAGCTCCAGGATATGAGGGTTCGCGCCAACACGCCGCTGCAGCCTGTCACCAATTCAAACCTTTCCCTCACCCACACCCAGGACCGCCATTTGACTCTGTACAATCTATATATTGAACAACACACAAAGATCACATGCACTTTCACGGCGCTGCTCGTCGTTGTTTGTGCGGTGCTGGTGATTCTTGGTGGAATCGTGCTTTCTGGGTGTATCTGGAGCGCTACCAGAAAGTCAGACGAGGTGGACTACCCTGGATACTGTATTACTGTGCTCTTCTTTGTCGCGCAGATATTGACATTTGTGTTTTCTTTTGCAACAGCGCAAGTCTGGATTGTGCGGAAGCGGTTCGAGCGGCCGGCTAGTATGGATACTCAAATGTCAAACAGACTCGTCGTTTGAGGTTCGAGTTCAAGGGGAATGAGCCAAGAGCCTGGCTAAGAATGTGTCATCTGGCATGAACTGGCAATTCTTATTTGTATCTTTGTCGTTTACGGCGGCTGGAGAGGTGTCCATCGCAATAAACGTACGGAGTACCGTCCGACCAGGATTTGGCTTTGACGAGAAAGGAAAATGCCGAGATACTGGTAGGCTCGTCAATTTCCATGTTCCGCATCGAGTGCCGGATTAGGATTGCATTGCGGAGGATCGACACCCAAGGATGAATCAAAGAAACGTCGTCTAGCAATGACAAAATCCTTGTGTTGTGAGGATGGGGCTGAGGTCAGGTCATAACTCAACATGAAACCAACCCTGTAATTTTGTCTGTATCTGAATGGGAAACATCGACTTTGTTAACCAACTCTGGGGCTTCCATGTAAAAAAAACCCCGGTAAGGCTAGACGAGAGAAGCTTCTACACGAGAAAGCACAATCTGAGCATTGTGTTTACACCACTGGTTTGAGAGAAAACAGTGCGCAGGTACCAGTCTCTTGAAACATCCCCAATCTAAAAATCTTGCGACGGATTCTTCAGCTGCAGAATCTGGTCCGTGGGTGGCCATGCGAACCTACTTGATGGACCGGGGTCAACCAACACCACACCAAAGCGCCCGAAGGATTGGGTCTAATCTCCAGATGTTTCAAGATGCATTTAACCTGTTATTTAACCTGTTTTTTCCACCTCTAGAATTTTCTCACAATTTCTTCATCTCTATCAATAATTCACCTTCTTTTCACCATGGTGTACAGTTCTCTTGTTCATGCTGCCGCCCATCTCGCGCGACGAGGAGCCACCTCTTCAGACGATGAGACATGGACCGATGAGATGTGCGTGGGCCATCCAATCACACACGATATTCGATATCCCAACCAAGGAGCCATCGTTTATACGGGGGAACAGATTAATCTCTCATGGCAGAGTGATTTCAACGTAACTGGGAAGCTCACGCAGAAGTGGAGCGCTGAACTTAGAGACTTTACCAACATGAGCTTCCCAGAAGCATGGAGATATCACATCTTTTGTGAGTCGAGAGTCTTTCTCTGTTCACTGTTCACTGTGTGAGATGTCTGACCAAAATTCAGCCAACGTGACATTCAATTATCCATCGGACGATTGGACGCTGTGGAACGATGATTGCGAAGAGTACTGGACCTTGATTGAACGCAACTGGACAATCCCTGAGGATCTGGACTTGAAGAGCGGCAAGTTTGCCATCATTTTCAGAAACGAGACGGATCCGGCAAACAGAACCTCTGTCCTCAGCGACTTGTTCTTTATCCAAAACAATGAAACCTCCACGACAACAGCGCCTACGCAGACAGTGACCGTCACCATCGCGACGCCGGCGGCGACGAATGGAGGTGCAGAGACTACTGAGAGTACTCCGGCGCCGACTAATGATGGGGGTCTTTCTTCTGGGGTGAAAACTGGTATTAGCGTTGGTATTGCGGCATTGACGACTTTGCTGCTGCTTGGTCTTTAGAGTTCTGGTAGAGTTTGGTGAACAAGTGCCTACTGCATTGAACGTCATGCTGGAGGGATGGAGTATTTCAAACTGTCCTGGTTGGAAGAACCCTTGCTGGATAATGGGTAATTTCTTCTAACACTCTTCTTTGTACAAAAATTAGTTTAGATATTCACTTCAAGTCCAAAGTGGGCTTGAGACTACACCATTTCATGTGTTCAATCTAATTCGATTATACCCTAGACTCCGCCTCTTCATTGACTTATGCCCAATGCTCCATTATGTTGATACATGTGATAGCACACCTTGAGCGAAGACTGGAATGCAATGGACCATGTTCTATGAGCAACAAATGTGTTCTTTGTTATAGTTGAAGTCCAGCCCGAGATGGGATAACTGAGCCAGAAGATCGTTCCATGATCAACGCTGTCTGAACAAAGAGAGAATGACATGTTCACAACTGGAATACTCAAAACCTACATATCATGAAACTTTTGACAAGGAAAATCAGACTTTTTGAGAATGTATAAGAATTCGACATCATTCTCTGTTTCTTGCCGCTTCCTTTACATCCACAGCCAACAAGCAACTAAAAAGCTCACCATGTCTCAAGCTGCATCATCCCAAAGTGGCGAAAATGCCCTAGTCCCAGTGACAGATAGGCCTCTCAATGGCGAGACTATCACTAGCTGCCATGGCTACATTATCGCTGGCTGGTCTTGCTCCCAGGCCCTCAAGGACATCGACACGGAGTCCAAGACGCTCGACGACAAGAATCGTCGAACCGAGGCCGATGACGCCAGCTATCGCTGTCGTAACATCAACCCTAACTCGGCCAGCAACTGCGAGCGCTGCGGCGCTATGTTTGGCGAGGGTACAGAGGCCCTGGATAAGGATGGCAAGGTGATTGCAACGCTCCAGCTGGGGAGCCATTATTACTGGCGGTACTCGAAGGAGTACCAGGTCCGTAATCTTGAACTCAAGGACCGCTTTCTCTCTGGTTCCTCTTATGATGAAGATCTTGAGCGGAGACAGGAATTGCGTGGGCGTAGAGGATCTGATTAGTAGCGTGGATAATCCCTGCTGATGAATACACATAATTCAACTGATTTACTCTTTAATATGATTATTAGCAAGTGAGTGTTGGATGAAGAGATATTCTGCTCGACTGAACCTGGCCATGGTAGATATCGAGTTGGTCAACTTGTGACTTGATAGTTGATCCAGACGCTGTTCTGAAAATACCCCGTGGGAACCTTTCAGACAAAGGCGTCCGTACTTGTTCATAGTATGACTCAATAAATAGACGCACCCATGATCTGACGTGAGGACCAATCATGTGGTGATAGAGATGGTGAACTGGTTTTTGTGATTTGGCCAATAGAGATGGAATTTACAACGCAGGCAAATGCGTGAAACAAGGCATGTCGTGTCACAGGCGTGCGTTGATTTCAGCCCTTCCGAAAGTTACACTTGGACATCACTAGAGAAAAAGACCCCTCAAGGAATCATGGTTTTGTGTATCCTTTGGGCGATTATATGTAGCACCTGTTCGACTTGTTCTCTCGCCCTCTTTGTCTCGGCTCCTGATTATCCGCCAAGCCTGCAGCGACGATACGACAGGGCAACGCCCACGAGCAGAAACCTGCCCAAAACTATCTCACAACGTTCAAAAAGATGGTCCATGTCACAAACTTTATACAGTCGGACCATAGTCAGTGGCGCTGCAAGAAGTGCAAGCGCCGAAACCGCATGTCGGCCAACCACTGCCGACACTGCAAGAGGAGCCGAAGACTCGGAACCAAGGCTCTAAACGACGCTGGGATAGTGATTGGGAAACTGAGGATCGTTAATACGGTTGGTGATGAATTTTGGGAGTATTTCGACATTATCACGGTTGTCATTGAGGAGTGATAGGGTGTTGATGGTCTCGTCGGTGATGGGGAGATGTCGCGCCATGGGCTGGATCAGATACGTGAGCCTGGAGAGATAGTGATGTTGAACACAATAGATGGATTTGAAGTGAATAAAGTCAAAGGATCCTTTGTTCTCTTAGATTTCTAACATATAAAGCCCACAGGCCTCACCGAAAAGTATCCGCTTCCTCTCCATCAATAAGACAAAGCCAACTAACAAACAGCAACAACGACAAAAGGGACACTTTCTTTTCTATATAAAATGCCTACTACAGTCACTAACATCGTCCGCGACGACCACACCAAGTGGCGCTGCCAGCACTGCCAGAAGATCAACGACATGGGCGTCACGCACTGCACCAGGTGCAACAAGAAGCGCAGTATTGGCGCGCAAGCCATCAACCAAGAGAACAGCATGATTGGGGAGCTGCAGATTACAAATACTGCCGGCGACGAGTTTTGGGAGTACGGTGACTACATTGAAGTTATACATGAGCGCTAGTAGGTCGAGGGGGGGTTTTGTACCTCAATTCTCGGCTTGTGATATGAGATGGTAAGCGGTAGCGAAAACAATGAAGAAACTTGAATAAAATCAGTTCTACAATCTATCTCCTAGGTTGCGTGCTCCGCTATTAGCATCCTCGGGGCTTACACTGTTCATTATACAACACTCGTAGTATCATTTCTCTTTAAGCGTCTGATGATTATTTTAACACGTCGTAAGCGCATAAACGTGCTTTAAGCTAACACCATGACCTTAAAGAGAAGTTGGAAATGTTCAGCTATCCTGGTTCCCACTTGATATCTTGGCTAGAGTGCTGGGTTCGATGTCAGCGGAGACTAATCTCTATGACAGAGAGAAAAAAAAAAAAAAACAGAACATCATCAGCGTCACTCCCGAGACAGAAAATTGCTGAAAATAGACTCAAGAGAAATCCTTGGTAAAGGCGACTAGTTTCTCACACTCTATGTTGTCCAAGCTAGCGGGCTTTGCCTCATATGCTCTCTATTTTCCGCCCCATCCATCAAATCACGCTACTCGACGATCCCAATCGCTGTCACCGTCAACTCTTGCCTTTGTAAGGCTCCAATTCAATGTCGACTAGCCACGGGTACTGGCTGAGCCCGTCATCCCCCATCACCGCAGCGTTGACAAACAGCGTCTCTCCTAGACCTAGGGGCCTATCGTCTCCATCGCAGTGGCTCGTACGACAGCATCGTTGCGACTTGTAGCGTTCCACCGTATCTTCTCGAGCCACCCTTTCCTCCACCGACTCAAACCTGGATCCCTTTAACCGGGATAGACTCTCGATCACCACAGACTTGCCGTTGTCGACGTCGCTGAAGTGTGAAGGTTTGTCGGTTATTGTCGGTCGCCAGGCAACCAGCTTTGCCCCCCAGCTGTTGTGAACGTGTCCAAAACAGTGAAGTCTGGGTTGAGCTCTAGCGACGGAGGAAAAGAGTTGAGGGCATCCGATCCGCTGCCTTTCCGTTGTCATGTCCATGATGCCGTGAGGCGGACCATGTGTTACAACAATGTCAGTTCCCTTTTCGATGGCAAACTCGTGAGCTCCGCTATACTGGAAGCCCCAATCGCTACTGTTACCAGTAGTCGGTGTATACGGGCTTGCATAGACCCTCAGGAGGGCTCCGTTGTCGAGTCTAAACTGGTGGGATCCCTCTTCTAAAAACACAATGCCGTCTTGTCTATCGAACAGCCTCCTAGCGTCCCCGTAGTCGCCGTATTCAGCCTTGATGCTGTCTTCGAGATCCTCTTGCGCCAGCCTGCTTGCTTCGGCAATCTTTTGCTTGAATGCTGAATTATCAAGCGAAAAGTCATGGTTTCCGGCAATGACAATCTTGAGGGGTGCGTCGATTTCCTTGAGCAGCTCGATCGCCTGCTTGAAGTCATGTAGCTTAGAATCGCCCGTGAGGTCGCCACAGTGAATAGCTACATCGGCAGATTCATGAAGCTTTCTGTCTTCTTTAAATTGTAATCCGTGAGTATCAGATAGTATGATGAATCTTGTCTTGATGGTTGGAGACATTGTGTTAAGTTGTCGTGTGGTTCAGCACAGAAAAGTGATGTTGTGTAGAGTGGAGGAGAAGGTAAACAAACAATTGAACGGAGAAATTTTGACTATGGTATTTATGGTGCGCCATACGAGTAAAAAGCTTGAAATCTCAACAAGTGGCGTAGACATTTGATGCATAGTAAGAAGCTCAAGGTTTGCCAAAGATGCATATGGAGCCAAAGTAAAATATGTAGCTTTAAGAGATGAATGGCACCTGAAGATATGTCACTGTATAAGTGGCTGGGAACTGTATTTCGACTCCTACTATCGTTCCTCGCTGACGGATGGACGATCCAGAGGGGGGGACGTGAAGGTGATGTGAAGGGGTACACGTGACCATAGACACGTGATCTTAACACCCTCTCGACAGCCAGCTTCTTTCCTCCTCGCCACAATACATCTCTTTGCCCAGGTCTTATTTCTGCCTCAAATTCAAAATATTTCAGTTTATACTATCGCCCTGGATGCCTGAGTTCACACTCCAAACCCTCCTCCCAGTCCTTTTCATCACTAACCACTGCAGTCTCTCTACCTCTTCCACCCGTCGATGCCCTGGCAGCTGCCCAACAGCACTCGTCAAGCCCGCAAGTGTCCATAAATTCTCTAGACCCGACACTTCTTTTTTCGTCTCCAAAACTGTCCGGCAAAGCTCGTCGGCCTCTTCAAACCGACCTTGCGTTGCCAAGGTCAGCGCAAGGCTGTTCATGGTGAAGAGCGTGGTAGGATGCTCCGGACCAGAAAGCCTCTGACGCACTTCCAGGCAACATCTTTGCACTTCTTCTGCTTCTTTGTATTTTCCTCCTCTTGACAAGACTGTTCCGAGACATTGCATGCCCGAAAGCGTGCTTGGGTCTTCTGGGCCCAGGATCCTTCTGTTGGCTTCCAATAGCCGTTGCAGAAGCTGCTCCGCCTCTTGGGTTCTACCAGTTTTGCATCGATAGAGGGCTACATCGTGGAGTAATCGGCCCCATCTCTGAAAGCACCTTCTGTCGCGTGGTTCGTCTTCTATGATGGAGTCGATGTGAGGATCGAGCCTCTGACCAATCCCTTGACTGGCAACGTCATGCGGGTCTGGATATTCCGATGTAAAAACATTGAGAATCATCCGCTTCCAAGCTTCTTCGTCTTTTTGAGGCCGGCCTGGCCAGATGTTCCATCGGGGTATGGTCGACACTGATGCAATCCACATTCGTGTAAACGATTGGATCACGGGGTGCAGCCTGTGTACATTGTTGTCTTCGGCAGCAATAATAAGCGAGCATTCAGCTAGGAACTCAATGTCCCGGTCAAGGCTGACCTTGCTGCCTCCACGGTGATGTTGGTAGGCTCCGAGGACGAACTTGGAGGTGCTTTGAGGGTTGAGAAAGCTCATGAAGCACAACAGGTCAGCAGCTGATGATCTCTCCTGACGAACCTGTTCAAAGATATCTTGCCACGCGCCGAGTTTTGACTGTGAAGTCGAGCCCTTCTCACAGAGACTGAGAACCTTTTGGCTCAGGACCTCTTTGGTTTTGGGCTGCCCTGAGGAGTTTTGAAATGACGTCCAAGGCCATCTCTGTTGGGTGGAAGCAGAAGCAGGGCCAATCAGACCTTTTTCTTCAGCATCTGATATGACATATTTCAACGATCCAGTGTCAGAATTTTCGAGGTTCAGCATATATGATCCATCCTTCTCATTGATTTGCCGGTCAGTCTGTACTGGCGGGCCATCTTTCTCGCTCATAGTCGCTGCGGCGTATCACCCTGTACTCGGGTGGGAGGGCCTCTGAAAATTACGTTGAGTTGAATGGCCACAGTGTGGGCGTGAGATGATGGATACAAAGGTGAAGCACAGTTGGATTGGTTGAGAGTTTGAACATGTCAAAATCACTCAGAAAACTCTTGGCAAGGTTGAGAGGAGTAAGTTCGCCTGCCGCGCTTAGACCAGACGATCCCGGGCTCCACACATGCTCCCATCCGCCATGATAGACTTGGCAACTGACATAACACTACTGCCGACAACTCTTTCACTGTATAAAGTGCATAAGGATGTGTTTGAACTTGATGAGGGCATTGATTCATATGTGATCCAGTTTTTTATTTAGGCTTCACTCCCTCATTCATCCTCCGCACACGCCTCGTTGCATTCCATGGTGCGCTGCACCCTACAGCCCAGCTTGTGAAAGTTGCTAACCCTGGTGCAGATTTCCTGGTATCTGCCTTTGAAACAGTCGGTAGAGTTGGAATAGCCGTAGCAGTCGCCGCGAATTTGGAGGCCGGGGTTCTGCACGGTAGGCTCGGAAGGCACGGCTAAGGCCACGGACGAGAGGGCCACGATCGCCAGGACGAGTTTCTTGAGGTTCTTAGCGATTGCAGCTCCAGTCATGATGAATTTACTCACAGTTGGGGACAGCATGATGGAGAATCTAATAGAAGGAGACAAGCCTGTGCATAATCTTGCTGCTCAACCAGTACGTGCCCTGTAGTATTTATACTTGCGTAGACTTACCTCCTCCATCGCGGGCCAGACCTGTCCGTGGGGGTGTATTATGTACAAGAAATATCAGTTCGGTGACCTCCCACATTCAATCCAATGCGGCTGCGGGATCGGAGCTGGTCCACTTCGTGCCGGCTCGCCACGGGAGGCGGGTCCAGCCCTTCCACTCTCAGGGGTCAGCCGAGTTCCGATCTTCCAAGACGGCTCTCTGAGACCTCAAGGTCTTGGCGATCGATATCAACATTGTGAGTGCATCTACATAGCTCTTAAATGACAGCTATAGGAAGCTCTGAGGGCGTCTTTTGATTGTGTTCGCACAGGATACCTCTGGTTCGAATCACTAGCGGGCTCGAGTGCATCACCCCGTCGGTTCATGTGGGCCAAGCCAACCGCCACAAGGCCGAGCATCCAGGATAAAGAGACATGCTAAATGATTAATTAGATCATTGATTAGCTGATTGATAAGTGTCACCCTGATGCGACTGGTGCCCTCAAAGCAGCAAGGCAGGGGTCATGGATAAGTCGGATCCATACTCCCGTCTCTCCAGCTTGCTGTTCTGCCTTTTGGATCTACACACGGGCCTCGTTAATCTTTTTGGAGGGCCCGAATCATTGTCTCGGGGGTAGAGTTGATCCGTAAAGACACATCTTGGATGCAGTCAGACCGTGCAAACGGGGACTGCCTAGCCACTGCTCGAGCGACCTCAGACGAATCTCTCAGTAACACTACTGATTACTTCAGAGGACATCATCACCCTATCCACCAGTTCAGACCACAAACGTAACTGAACGAAGCAGACGAGCTGATATTTGGTGGCTTCGTCTTGTTTCTCTAATACGTCCCCGCCCCCACCCTTTTCGTGGGATGTTGCTTGACCAGAATCGTTCCACACCTCGCTGGTTTCATAAGCTTTTCTTGCTAGTCACAGTGTATGTCTCTCATAGGTCGAGAGAATGATTTACTTTCAATAGTATTTATCGTGAGATTCGGCACGGCTCAAGGTTAACCAATCTGAATACATGTTGTAAGACTTGATCAACGAAAATGTGTGGGTTTTTCAGCGCGGCAAGAGAACGATCACGCTCTGGAAGCACTACGTCATTTATTGATTCTCTCTACGGAAAATCCTGCTATGGTCCGAGGTTGTTTGTACCTTAGGCACGAGGATGGTTTGTTCTCCGGACACCAAGTCAAAAGACAGTATACCCTTGAAATCCATGACAGGCTAGTTCAACTGGTTCCACGTCGCCAGACCTAGACAATGAATTTCCTTGATAACCCCTTGTCCAAAAGATTAAAGTTTAGGTCGTGCTGATGTGGTAGTCCTCGCCTAATTACAATGTTGAGCCTCACCCTTGTGGATTGGTTTGGTCGGATCCCCCTTTCGGACTTGGGGTTTCAACCGTTTCAACGCCAAGTCAGCAGAATCCGAACCGACGAATGAGACACAAAGACCAGGGCGAACAAACAGGGTCTACCAACACCAATAAAATATTTTTGCCCCAGACACACACACACGTTTTCCTGCACAATCTAGACGCGGGCGCTTATTAAAGGGCCATCTCATTACCGTTGCGCCTTGCCAAGGAGCCAAAAGTCATTTTCTGTGTCGCGTGATTGGCGTGCGTTCGAGTTAGGCTGCCAAACGTCAAGTCCGAGCCTGCAGCCCCCTCGGGTTGTCAAACGCAGGCTGTCGTGTGCTGCGCTAATATTGGTTAATTTAAGCGTATTTTGAAAAAGGTGGCTGAAAAAGGATCTTCTGTGCATTTCAGCTTCGGCAGGCAGAAAAGTCCGAGGATAGACGTAGGGCCTCATAAGGCTGGGGGATCCATCTTCTTCTTCAGCTTCAATTCCATCTTTAGTCTTGCTCATTTTTACTTTCGTCGAAACTGTCCCTCGAATCGCACCGTCACCATGTCAGGATATAAGCCGCTGACAGGAGGGGAGCGGCCACATGTCCGCGAGATGGAAATCCCCGGTTCGAGCCCTGCCGAGTACAAGCGACACTTCATCCTTTCCAAACACGAATGGGGCCTGGAGGTGGTGACATCCATTCTGAGCCTGCTTTTCCTTGCTGGAATCGCAGCCATCTTCGTATACATGGATGATCAACCACTCTCGCACTGGAAGTTTTACATCTCCCTCAACGCAACCATCTCGATCCTCACGACTGCTCTTGGTGCGGCCATGATGCACAGCGTCAGCCGGTTCATCAGCCAGTTGAAGTGGCTATACTTCAAGAAGAGACCGAGGACATTGGCCAATTTTCAGAGCTTTGATGAGGCTAGTCGAGGAGTATCGGGCTCGACCAAGTTCCTCTTCAGGGTTGGGTGGAACTTAGCTACCCTCGGCGCCTTGATCACCATCCTGCGATTGAGTCTCGCCGCCTTGACACAGCAGGTTGTGGAGATTGGAGATCGTCATGTTACTACACCAGACAGCAATGCGACGTTTGGATACACGCACTCATATTACCGTGATCTGGCCAAGGAGTTGGCCAATGCTGGAGATGGTACGTGTCACCTGTCACACCTACAGGAAGCAACACCTCTAACCCTGTGCCAACAGAAGCGATCCCACAAGACCCCAAGATGCAGGCTGCCATCCTCCAAGGACTCTACGACATCTCGACGTTTGCCCGCTTCAACTGCGCCGGATCCTGCGCGTGGAACCAATCGGTCGTGTCACTCGGCTTCAAGAGCCAATGTCAGAACGTAACTAAAGAAACGCTGGACACGGAGAGCTGCAATGGATCACGGAAGAGCCAGTTCAACTGCAGCATGACAACGCCTCGAGGATTGGATATTACGACTCACAACTTTCACACCGAGTATGCGACCACCTTCTACTTGAACGCGACGGCCGTGGTCAAGGATGAATTCAACACTGGCCCTGGCAAAAATTCCGAGTTTGCCAGGCTTGTCGTCTATAGAACCACCTCTGACCAGAACTTTGCGACGTACAACGCCAACGTCACCGAGTGTTCTCTATCCCTAACGGCGTATAATTACACCGAAGCCAGGTCGAACGGTACCACCTTCAACTTTGAGAACACGACAGAGCTCTACCTCGGGGGGGACGAGTGGAAGCTTGTCAATTCTTCCGTGTTTGCGATCAACGAGTCCGAGGCAGAGCGCTTCCCGAGACTCGAGATATCCAAGCCCGACCTCAGGGCCTTGCAAAACTTTTTTGAATCGAGTACGATCGTTACGGAGTGGGTAGAAGGTAGTCGTGGGAACGAGAACATTGCTGTTAGCCCGGCACTTGGTGGTACGGCGAATGTGACGAAGCTGATGGATAAGATGGCCACTAGCATGACGGACTATCTGCGAGCAGGGCCGAACAGTAAGACAGCGACAGGCCAAAGGGTAGAAGTTGTGACTTACGTAACGATCCGATGGCTGTGGTTTATCGGTCCTACAGCCATTGAGCTTCTGGCGTTGCTCTTTGCCATCATGACGATAGCGAGTAATCGGAAGAGTCGCAGGGTGCCCCTTTGGAAGTCATCAGCACTAGCGGTTTTGGAATGCCGGAACGAGAGTGGAGAGGGTCTTATACGGAGCAAGGTCAAGGATATCAAAAAAATTGAGCAGATGGCGGAGCAGACGTCGGTGCGGCTGGAGTAGGGGGGTGGTTCAGTGGGGTGTGACGCACGACAGGATAGCTAGTTTGGACACTCAACCACATTACCTTTAACGTCAATGATAAAAGATTGTAAATATCAAATCGTGCAACTCATGTGCTATCTCATTCATTATTTAAAATCAAAGAATTTCTCACATTTGATTTACTGTTCCCATACACCCAGGGGGTGAGACCATTTACTGGACAGATACAACATGCCCGTCTGACTCTAGCGATTCCTGGCAGTTGTCTGGCACTGCCAGCACTGTCAGAGAAAATCAATAACATCTCCGTGACAACGCTTCTCTTTCTCCTCCTCTTCTTCGTCTCTTCACCGTCCGAGTTGATTTTCCTCGCACCCTCGAAAATCACTCGAACAACCTCCGCCGAGACAGAAAACACCATGTCGGACGCAGACAACAACGAGGTTCACCGTGAGTATCTCTTTCACTTTGTCGTCTTTGATTCTAACGCCTCTCAAGCCTACTCCCTCATCCCTCTTCCCGCCAACGCTCCCTTCGAGCTGAGGGAGACCACGGATGGTAGAGGATGGGGAGCTTTCGCTACTCGTCGCATCCGGAAGGGTGCTGTGATCCTGGAAGAGCTGCCACAGTTTGTTATTGAGGCAACCAAAGTCTTCCCTGGAAGCCGTCATCTCGAGCAGGCATTCGCCAACCTACCTCCTCCCGAAAAGGCCTTGGTTGAACTCGCTCGCGACAACGGTGGCCCTGAGTTCACGTCGTCTTCACTCTGGTTCATCCAGAACTCCTTCAACATCAACCATACAGAGCTTGGATTCTACCTTACTCAGTCCAGATTCAACCACTCGTGTGTGCCCAACTCGAGTGTCCCATACACTGAGCACAGAGACATGGCTGCCGCTTGGCTGACGCGAGTCGCCCTCGAGGACATTGAAGTTGGTGAGGAAATCACCTTCAGCTACCAACCCGGTCTCGTCACCAAGACCAAGGCCGAGCGCCACAGTCAGCTGTTCTTCGAGTGTCGCTGCGAGTGTTGCACGCTCCACCCATCCTTTTCGCAGCTGAGCGACAGACGTCGACACTTGATGGCGCAACTTGACTACCTTGCCTTCGGTGCCCTCCGCAACGGTCAAATTGACAGATCCGAGAATCCTATCATCTCCGACCCCGGCTTGAAGAAGGCAGCTGAGGATAGAACTCTGCCCATCACAAGCCAGATCTTCTACCACATGCTTCACATCGTCATCGCCGAGTACGAGCAGGTCGCCAACGACTCCTTGATTTCCACTCTCCGAGGCAACGTCTTGCGTCTGGCGTATAGCCTGAGGACGGGTAGCAACATCGAGATGGCCGCCCGTGCCTTGACTCAGGTCACTTTCCAAAAGCAGCTTGAGGTTGCCTCGCGCTTCTTCGGGCTGCCGGATGATGGTGACGACGAGCTCAACGAGTGGGTTTCCCAGATGCGAGCTGCTCTGATGGAGGATTATCTAGAGGACAACTCTTAAAGGTAGGCGTTCTGAAATGTTATTTCCAATCAAGTGGCTGATCTAACCTCGATAAACAGGCATTGCCAACATCTTTCCTGTGTGCGAGATACAACTTCTCGACGATAACTACCCTCTTCAAAGTCTAGACTACCATGTCGAGGACTGTGGAGTTTGGGGTTGGACTTGACAACATGAACAACATGCAACGGTGCATACTTTGAAGGTAAGAGTTCTCAAAATGTCATCATTTCCATTGGGCGACAGATCTAACCTTGCCAAACAGACTATTTCGACATCTCACCTATTCATGGGATACAATCTCTCAAGGACCTCCCAGTCTACGACTACGATATCTTGGACTGTGGAGTTGACCTTGGACGTTGGGCGACATGAACTAGGCTTTTGCAACAGGCAAGATTTTTTGATGGTAAGTAACGGAAGAATTTCCATTTGGGCGGCAGACAGATCTAACCTGGCTAGCTACACACTTTCGACATCGTCCTTATTCACGGGATATAATCTCTCAACAACCTTCAAGTCTACAACCGCATAGTCGAAGACTGTGGAGTTGAACTTGACGTCGAACGATATGAACTGGGTACTTGCAACAGTGCAAGATTTTTGAAGGTGAGCAAATGCGAGAATTTGTGTTTGGGCGGCAAGGAGATCTAACCTGTCTAGCTAGAGACACTTTCCGCCATCTTCCCTGCGTTACGGGTTACAATCTCTGCCATGATACACCCTCCAAGTCTACGACCACCATGTCGAGGATTCACGGAGTTTGGAGTTTCACTTGACAGCATGAGATAACCTGCATCGCTCGGTATTATGATGAACAGGGTTTCGGGTGTTGAAGCGAGCGATATGCTCGAGAGGAAGTGGTTTTTTTTTGCGCCTGGGGTATGGCTGTGGCTGGAATAACTTGTATGACTGATATAGATAGGGCTAATAGACTTTAAGAGTCTTGGTCAACTATGCTGAACGTGACGCTGTCATTGAGTGAAGGATGTGACACCTGGCCCAAGGCCACGACGATCACTTACTAGATGGGCGGTAAACATACGTAGACATGCTTCATCAACGTGGGCAGGCCTGTGTTGGAGTCGTCATTGATGACAAGCAACAATATATCATCAATGATCACGATCCAAGGACAGTGTGACCTGGTGTCAACTCTATTACATCGCACTACACTGCCGACCATGTGGAGCAACAGGCACAAACGAGAGACCCCAGTCGGCACTTAGAGAACCATGTAATCGACAACCTGGATCTATATGAGATGTCACATCCACGCGGCAGTACGGCACCAGCCTAGCAGGGTTGACAAGCCAGGGGGGTCTGCCTTCAAGCGAGTTTATATAGTGAATGAACAAGCCCGGCCGTCGATGGGATAACTGAGCCAGAAGATTGTGTATAGTGACTGAACGTATGTATTGGGTAGGATATCATTTACTATAGAATCGCTCGACAATAGAACCAACCGACATGGAAAAAGAGATGAAACGTATAAACCACTCACTCACTGGTCACGAACTTCCTCCGCGCCCGGAACCATTCCGCCAAACGTGATGGACGTCCCTCGAGAACTGGGCCGTCAAGTCTCGGATCTTGCTGTTGATCTTGTCAGATGGATGCCCGCCATGAGTAGGGAGACAGCTGAGTGCCGACAGTCACATACCTAAGCTTGGAGAGATCCACATCCATCGACACCACCGTAGACAGATCCGAAAGATGGTTCTGGGTCCTTGCCTGCTCGTGGGCATCCAGAACAGCCTGGTGGATCTGCCTGCTCTCGACCAGAGCGTCGGTAAGCTGTGCCCAGGCCTGGGCAGCCTGGATCAGGTACTCCCCAATGTCGTTGACGAGGGTCTTTGCTTGCTCGGTGGAGGCGGGCTCCTTGGCCGCCATGGTACCGGAGGCGATGTCCAGATGCTGGACCAGGACCAGTAGGCTCTCGGCAGACTGGGCGTCGTACTCGGGCTCGAAGCGGCTTCTGTGGGCGGGCATGGGAGATGGTTCTGTTTTGGTAAATTAGATAGATGTGCTGACTACCAAGAAATTCTCACAACTCACTGGAAAAGTGAAACGGAGTAAAGAAGAAAGCAGGTAGTACTTTCAAGGGGGGGGGGGGTTTCGTTGATGTGTGTCGTGGGGGTTCGGGAATATCAGCACTTGATATTCCGATTTGCAGGGAAAGAAAACGTCGGTATAATATAAGGAACGAAAGAGGGAAACTGATCGAGGGGAATGCAATGTTTAATGCCCCGCGGGAGGCGATTACTTAGATACGACTCTTCTTCCCCCAGCCCAAGCGGTGGAGACCAGGGGGGGAAGAGAGACGAGACTGACTGTGGAAAGCTGAGAGAAAGAGAAAAGAGACAACAAGGCCAAGGTACCAAAGTTAGCGCCGCCTTTCTTCGAGAGCTCCGCTAAGAATAAACAAGGACCCCCTCCAAGAGCGGTCACAGAAAAGGAAAAGAAAAAAAGACAGGGCCTGTCTCTCTATGTTTGCTTGTGTTTTTAATGATGGCACGGGCAATGTGCAATTGTTCACCGACGGTCCAAGCAGCAGCAGCAGCAGCAGCGCACGTACCGCGCACATTACAACAGAGGGGGGTGGGTGGCCTGTCTGAGGGCTTCTAGAACCGCTAGAATCACGGCACATGGTGCGGGCGGTACTGTAGGTACTGTAGGTACTGCTGGGCTGACTTGAACCTCCTCTGAAACCCCATGTCTCGGGAGTTTTCTCTTTTCTCTTTTCTCTCTCGGCTGGGAACTCTCCGTTCAGGGCAAGCATAATAATGGCGCCATCCATCACAGGTACTCTCGGCCACGACCCGGTTTCTGTCAGTGTGGCGGATCGACAAGAAGGAGTGAGCGAAAAAAAAGCCCGCCGGTTCACGACTATCCGGTCGGTTCCCCCCCCCAAGTCCCACTGCCGAGACGACAACGACGTGGTTCCTCCGTCGATCTAGAAGAGACAGGACCCCTACCTCGGTTTAGCTTGGGGGCACTTCCAGCTGCCGATATTTCTCCCTCCTTAGGTCGGGTCTAGGAAATCCGGGGGGTGTGTGTGTGTGTGTCTGCTGA
Source organism: Fusarium duplospermum (assembly GCA_003946985.1). Lineage (NCBI taxonomy): Eukaryota > Fungi > Ascomycota > Sordariomycetes > Hypocreales > Nectriaceae > Fusarium > Fusarium duplospermum. The sequence continues at coordinate 263,651 of NKCI01000006.1, forward strand.
CGTGCAGTTCCAGCAGAGAAAAGGCCAGGCCAAGGGACCCACGGCACGGTAGAAGAGAAAGCTGGGCAGCGCGAGATGACATCAGTGGTTTACAATTGTCATATCGCTTTCTTGTCACATTCCTGATCCCGAGAATCCGGGCTTCGGCCCCTCTTTCCCCGCGATGGCTGACTCTATTTGGACCCTTTTTACGGATACTCAATGTGAAAGTTTGAAGTGCCGTAGTGGCATCACCGAAAAGTGACAGTCAGTCTGCTTGGGCATCAACAGAGCTTCATTGGAGTTGGATGCCGCCATGTCAGCATACATACCCGCGCCTACCGTGAATAAACTCTTTCGACGGTCTGAGAGCCGAACGAGTTAGAGCCTCTCCCTAGGTCACTTGCAACAAGAAATCGCTTGGCAAAAGTGGGTTGGGCTGGTGTGTGAGGTGGCTGGGGGTTAATCAAGAGAGGGAGAGAGAGAGGGAGAGATATCAACGCTAATCGCGGCGGCGGCGTGGGAAACACACGAGGCGCGTACAGCAGAGTTTCACTGTCAAACACACCTGGCAAAAACATGGAAAAGTTGACTCTGCTCCCCTCTGTCGCCTCTTATCTCTTTTCTCGTCCCGGCGTTGCCCGAAACTGTCAGTTTGAGCAATCCTTTTTTAAGCAGGGGTGTGTTGTTGGTGGCCTCCTCCCTCTCTTCCCCACAAGAGAGAGCACGAGACGAGACGAGAGAGGGCAAAAAAAAGATACCGGGAATCGAACCGGGAATTGTTACACAGCGGTGAACAAAAAAAAAAAGGCGACAAGAGGGATCCTAGCGGAGCCGCTTTGGTTCCCTTCCCCCCTCAACCCACTCCCCTCCTCTCCCCTCATCTCATCTCAGGGATTCAGGGTCGAGCGTGGCAAAAAAAAAAAAAAAAAACAAGTGAGAAGCCGTTGACGGCGCTAATGCACCCGGAACAATGGATCGGTAACCCACGCAGAATCCGCCGAATGGTTGCATCTCGGGTCCTCCACTTGAGTTGGTCATGATGGGAGAGATGGACAGAGAGATGTTATCAACGTGATATCTGATAGTTGAGCATGGGAGACGACTGAGACGAAAATATCTTATCTTGCCCAGATCTCGATCAAACTGAATCTCAATTACAGCCCATGACCCTGACCTGCTGAACAATCGAGAAACATTGGGAGAAAAAAACCCACATAGTACGACTCTACAGTGCTTGCTTTTCCATCCCTGCCCACGCAAACTGCAACCCAGGCACCAATTATTTCTTGCATGTCTCTGAGAGCATGTGAGCCGCTAATTCCCACTGATCCACGTACAATAAACTGAACACAGACACGGGAGAGAGAGAAAATGGAGTGGCGCGGCAAATTTAGGGCCGTCTCAGTGCCACGGGGGGGTTAAGGGGGAAAAAAAAGAAATGAGAGGCTCTCCACACCGGTCTAGAGAAAGAAGCGTAAGCTGCGATAAACGGGCGGGAACAAGCGGCAGGTTATTCTTTTTTTTTTTTTTTTTTAACTCTCTCCTCGCATTTTGTTGTGCATATCATTGTATTCTGCACATCGTGTCGATGAGGTGTTTCTTCCGTGAGATGACGACGTGTTTGCAAGCCACCATATGCTGATTAAAAAACACGGGACAGCTTGGAGGTGTGTGTGGCTTTTATGCAAGTCAAGCAAGCCAATACTGACAGAGCAAGGGAACCCCTTCTCGCGGGGAGCCGGCTGGGCATAGTTAGCTCCAATACACTTCTTCTGCGCCTTCTTTAGCCTTGCAGCTTTCCATGAAAATTGAGGCCGATGCTATTCCCGCAGACGGTTGCACACACACCCCATATAGTTTTGCATATTTTGATCACACTTGGACGGAACTCGACATAATAGCCATGACATAAACCAGTTGTCATCTTGAAACCGTCAGCAGTTTCATGCGGAGTCCCCCGCTCACATTCTCGTTGTTCCCAGTTTTTGTAGACCCATCAAATCCACCAGCAAGGAGGTCTGAGCGATATGCAGAGGGCTAATAGCAACCGGGGAAACGGAAGGAATGGTCAATGCGACGCTAATGAGGCCATGGATTCGTCTTGTTGTCTGCTTTGATATAAATCTGTCACGTGTTGAATCTGTCTGCGAGCACCTACCTATGTAGGTCACGTATTGGCATTTAAGCTTGGAGTTACAAATTGGTAATACAATACACCCAACTCAAACACACCAGTTGATACATTCTAAATCGTCCAATAAACAATCAGAATCAGATTGGCAACTCCCACACCCTTAAGTGAGGTATCGGAATCCACTGCCAACAACACCACGTCCAGCAGCCTCTTCCTCCCTCTCCTTCTCCTCGAGCCTCTTGTTCTCACGCTTGAGATAAAAGTGGAGAACAGTAGCTGCAATGATCGCAACAACCGCCATGGCGCCGTTGACGCTGAAAGCCAAGACGAATCGAGGGCCAGCATTGTTTGGGTAGAGATACGAACCGTAGATGCTGCAGATGGTGGCCATGGCGTTGTTGAAAGCCACAGCCGCAGCTCGCTTGGACACGGGACGGAAAATGGTGTTGGCTGTCCAAACCATGGCCATGTTGAAACCCGTGTAAATGCCCGGAAGCATAATCATGGCTCCAAAGTATCGAGGTCCAATTCCAGAAGTAGCAGCAGAGATGATGAAACCCGCCAGAGCACTCGAGATAGGAATAACAGTATGCCAGTACCTCTCTCGAGTCCGATCCGCATTCCAAGACACAAGAGCGCACACAATACAGGCAAACAGATATGGTGGAGCCGTGAGAAGCAGGGTTGTGTTGCGATCCTTGCCCATGCTCTTGACCACGGTGGGGAAGAAGCTGTTGATGGCGATGGCGCTGGCTGCTCCATACACGACCACGACGAGGATCCAGTTCTTGGGGTCTTTGATAAGAAGCTTGAAGCCTTCAAAGAGTGGCTGCTTGGAACCTTCAGTCCAATCTTCTTCTCCTGCAGCATCCTTCTCCATCCGCCACATGGCAAGGGCCCGTTCTTGCTCCGTAAGCCATTTTGTATTCGCAGGGAAATCCGGAAGGATAAAGAAGGCAAAGATGGAAATGACGACAGTTGCAGAGCCTTCAATGATGAAAACCCAACGCCAGGCGAGAAGACCATGAGCGCCATCGAGGTTATCCATTATAGCAGCGGCAATCAGACCCGAGAAGGCTCCCGAGATCAAGGATCCACAGTAAAATATGCCGGTCCGGACACCAAGCTCGCTTCGGACGTACCAGGCACTTAGAGTTGCTAGGGCACCGGGGTAGAAGGCTGCTTCGACAAAACCGAGGAGGAATCGAGTGACGAGGAGGCCGGCAAAGTTCCGAGCTGCTCCACTGCAAGCACAGAGGATTCCCTATAATATAGTGTTAGTTGAAGTCTATATAGTTGAGCTTTGGGGAGTTTATTACCCAGACAATCATGCATCCTGTTAGGTACATGGCAGGTTTTCCAATCTTGTTGAGAAGCATGTTGGAAGGTACCTGCATGAGGATATATCCAACAAAGAGAATGGAAACACAGGTCTGCAGCCAGTCAGGAATAGTTTCCGTCAACACAAAGAAAACGTACCTGAAATTCGTTTGGTCCCAACTTCAAGTCTTCTTCCAATCCACCAAGTCGAGCTGCTCCAATCGCGTTTCTAAATCTATTGTTGGTGGAGAACGTCAACGTCTGGTTTGTGCAACATACCTATCGAGATAGTTCATGATGTAGATGAGAATCATAGTTGGGAGCAACCTCAGGTCAACCTTTCGAAGTAGTTTCTTCTCAAGAGTCTTGAACTCCTCCTCAGAAAGGCTTCTGAGGATCTCGGGCATCTGGCTGTTCTCTTCAACAAACGACACCACCATGCCGAGGGCATGGTCCTCATCAGAAGGGACCTTCGTCTTGACGTCTGAGCCCATAATTGAAGATTGAAGTATCAGATGAATTTGGATCAAGATCAAGTTGACACGAAACTCTATGCTTCAACAATATCGAACATCGATTCAAACTGATGAACCCCCCCTTATATACAATCTCCAACACCACACCAGCAATATAATCCAAGCTATCAGATAGCCATGCCCTTGCCAGATAGAGAACAAATCAAGATAGCACACGACCAAGTTGAGTCAAGCGTGCACGATCTCTTTCGCGGGGAACCCCAGATGACAGGCAGTACAAGCCAGGATGAGATTGCGGGGAAACCATGATAACGAGGCAGAGTCAGTCATGATGATGGCGGTCTCTTCGGCCGCTAGAGATATCTAGCCGAAGTCTGTTGAAGCGAGGGAAACACTATCCTGAGTCGCGGACCGCAACTTGGCTCTTACACTAAGAAACTGAGGCTTCTCGCGAGGCTTGGCTCAAGCTACAGTACAGTAGCCTCTGGCACAACCGAAGGGAGGTTCATCCCTGCAACTTTTTCTTTGGACCACCGGCCGCTAATGCGCGTCAGGCCGAACGACAAGCCCTAGCGTGGAATCGGCCGCTAATGCAAGCTGAGCCGGGCTGATCAGCGAGAAGTGACACTAGAGCGCATCTGGGGGGTGGTGCCCGACTGATTTTCGAGGGCTTGCTTTGCTTCGGCCGCTTGCGCTAGCTGGGCCGAAAGAGAGACCCCTTTCAAGATCCCCATCCGCCTCTTCCGCGGATATGCCCACGTTTAGCCACGCGGTGTTTTACTTGCTTGCAAACCGGTGAGAGGGGTGGCGAGGTGATTGGGTGCTTGACGCGCTTATCTCGTCATGTGTCCGAGCGGTTATCTTGCTTTTTGGGAATTTACAATCTGTTTGCGGGGGAGGAAACACCATCGACCGGTGAAGGAAGCGATGCGGCAAACAGGAGAGTGAGAGAAGAGGAATGAATGCATCGGCTGAAGAGTTGTCACAGCCGATCACATTGCTTAAAGAGTTGCCGGTTGACGAATATAAATAAACTACTAGAGTTCAATAGACTCGAGTCATCAAGCAACACCATCTTCACACATCACTATCATACCCTTCTCAGTTCACAACCATGAGCAAACCATCAGTCCTCATCATCGGCGGAGGTGTCTTTGGAACCTCGACAGCCTACCACCTTGCCGAGAGAGGCTTTGACAAGGTCACAGTGGTCGACCGCTTCGAGCCGCCCTCGAGAGACTCTGCCGCGACGGACCTGAACAAGGTCATCCGCGCCGACTACCCCAACCCTCTGTACGCCAAGCTTGGCCTCGAGACCCTGGGCGTCTGGAAGGACCCCGGATCCCTCTTCAAGGGTCTCTACAAGGAGACGGGATGGGTCATGGGCGGACATGAAGCTACCAACGGGTGGCTCGAGAACGCCAAAGACCTCGCGCGGAGGACTAACCGTCCTGGCGTCGAGTACTTGTCCGCTGAGCAGATGAGACAGAAGTGGCCTGCCTTGAGCGGAGAGTTTCCGGGATGGACAAACTTGTATAGTCCTCAAGCTGGATGGGTAAGTGTTATCTCTCAAAGTCATAGAACAGTATACTGATCAATATTTCGTCGCCAGGTCCCCTCGGGTCAAGCCCTCCTCCGAATGGCACAAGCTGCCCAGGCAAAGGGCGCCAGGTACATCACAGGGGACGCAGGCCACATCAAAAAGTTGCTGTACGACCGGGACGGGACATGCAGGGGTGCCGTGGCAGCCAATGGTCAGCTCCATCAAGCCGACATGGTTGTCGTGGCAGCTGGAGCAAGCCTGCCGGCCCTGGTCGACGGCGCAAACGAGGACGTGGTGGCGCAGACGTCGGCAATCTGTGTCATTCAGCTTGAGCCTCACGAGATTGAGAAGTACAAGGACATTCCGATTATCGATGATTTCGAGCAGGGTGAGTTTGAGCTGCCTCTGGATCTGGTTGATCAGGTGGTGACGAGATAGGCATCTTCTTTCCTCCCGACGAGAACGGCCTTATCAAGCTCTGCAGTGTTAGGCTTGTGACCAACTACAAGAACCATGATAAACCTGGTACATCTATCCTGCACTCTGTCGGTGACTATCCGGAGGATGGATGCCCCAAGGAGCTGGAGGATGAGATCAGGCAGTTTGTGCGCGAGATGATTCCCGAGCTGGCCGATCGACCATTCGTCACGACCCGACTCTGCTGGTAAGCACCTCTTGTACTCTTGTCTCTCCTCGACTAACAATCCCCAGGGACGGCATGGCCAAAGACCTCAACTTCCGAATCTGCCCCTACCCCTCAACCAAGAACCTCTACATCGCCACCGCAGGATCCAACCACGGCTTCAAGTTCCTCCCCGTCATTGGCAAGTACGTGGCCGACATGCTCCAGGGGAAACTGGCCAAGGAGTGGACCGACCTCTGGAGCTGGCGCTTCGGCAAGGTCCCCGCCAACTTCCAGGATCCTCACCCGTTCCCCCTCCGAGACCTTTCCGAGTTGACGGGTTGGAAGGGGAGGAACGCCCCTGGCGCGGGAAAGCTTCCCTGGACATGGAGCCGGAGTCGTTTGTAAGCGTAAAAGAGTCAGTCTACATACACCCCTAGTTGTGTAAAGAGAGTTATGTACCTACCTACTGTAGGTAGGAAGAAATGCCAGGCAGGAAATGCAACCCCCCTCGAGAAGACGCAGGGATCAGTCACATGACCGAGCTCGCTATAGATCCACCTAGAATGACCCAATAAGCTACAAATCCGCTCCAACGGATCTTCGTGGCCACGCTACTGATACTTTGTACCCATCATCTCTAGCGTTAGCGTTGTTGTCTCCCTCTGGAGGCTCTGTTTTCTCCCCGAGACACGACTCGCGGCAGTGTCCAGTCGCCTTCTGCTCCACATCTATCCATGCTTGCTTGCTTTCACTGTGAAAGTGAGGTACCTACTCCAAAGTTGGGTCTCGATAAAATCCCGTAGCTAAGAGAGAGAGTCGCCAAAAAAGAAGCCTTGTCCTACGTCACTAGCTTCTGAGCATATTCCAAACCAAACAAAACCCCTGCCCATTTTCTCGCCAACGGCGTCTCCGCACGATTCTCTTTTACAATTCCTCGTTCTCCCCTCAAAAGATTTGCGGTGAAGCTTCGAGTACCTTGTCTGGTGAGAAAAACAACAACAAACAACAAACACCCATGCCTTCCAACCGTTGACCGGGTTATTTCGCCAACGCTTGGGTTGCAATAATATGGGGTCGCAATGGGCAAGTTCAAGGGCCGCAATGCTGTGGCCTGTACGGCATGCCACACCCAAAAGCTAAAGTGCAGCGGCGGTATGTTTTGTTCATGATAGCTCACTTTCGACCCAGCTCACTGAACCCTTCTCAGGAACTCCCTGCAACCGCTGCACCCTGCGCAACCGAGAATGCATCTACCCCAAGAAAGAAAAGTTCATCGCTGTACCGGAGAGCTACCTGCGCGAGATTGAGGGAGAGGCCAGTCTCAACCGTCAGTCCAGCGCCAGCGCCGCCGAGTTCTCCTCCTCTGCCGATACCCAGTCCAGCTTCTTCACCTCCGACCACAGACATGAGACGACCGACTACTCTCCTGTCAGCGACAACCGGGCTGCGAGGAGTCATCTTAGAGAAGACTGCAGCGCTGAGCGCTTCATCCAGAAGCTCAAGGACCTCTCCTCTTCGTTGCATCCTTTTGTTCAGTCCGACATGTGCCAACCGCTGGGGACTGGTAATGAGAGCGGTTACACCTATCTACGTCTGAAATCTGACTTTCACCGTGAGTAGGATGAAACCTTGAGTCTCTTGTTTGCTGGATATCTTGCTCATCATTGTGCATCCCAGAACCCGAGGTTTCAGTCAAACTACCACCCAAACCCTATGCTCTACGCCTCCTCGACATTTTCGAAGATATCTTCTGCGATTATCACTGGTTTCTCCGTAGAGACTTCCGAGAGAGGTTGTCTCTGACTTACTCTCACCCTATCAGTCAGTCTGGCGACAGGAACTGGTTCTGCCGGGTTTCTGTCGTTCTAGCTCTGGCTCAGACGTTTGTATACAGCGAGGTGTCTAATTCTTCTGAAGGGGAGCGGCCAAGGTCTGGTTCGGGATCTCAGGGAGAGAGCTCTCGGACCTTGACGCTTCTGCCACCAGGATCGGATCTATTCGAGCAAGCAGTGCTCCTGTTCAAGATATCCTCCGAGGAACCAATTCTGGAGGACATTGAAGCTTTGAATCTCATGGTGCGTCATTCATGGTGACTAATAGGGGCGTGAAAACTTGGACTAACTCTCCGGGAATAGGCGTTTTACTGTTACTCCCTAAACCGACGGAAAACGGCCTTTCTCTACGCCAGCCAGAGCATCACACTGGCCAAGCTACTACATCTCGACAAGGCACAACCATACCAGTCAAAAGATGTAGCAAACCAGTCCAGCAATCATCAACGAGTTGCGAGCGAACACATGCGAAGACTCTGGTGGACGTCGTACTGCATGGACAGAATGGTGGCCACGGAACTTGGCCTAACCCCCACGCAGTGGACGATCCCACAGGCAGTTTCCCTTCCTTCATCTGCCGGTCTCATGTCTGAAGACATGGATCAATTCTTTGATCCTGCCATTCTAGCTGCTCAGATTCAACTCTGCGAGATCAAGCGCAGGGTGTGGGATACAGTGACTGGTCTGCTCCGAACCCCTGACTATCACTCCATCCTCAACGCTATACAGCCTTGCCTGAATCTCTTGCAGAGTTGGAAGGAGACTTTGCCTGGTCACATGGGTCTTCGGTTTGATACTTGCCAGACCATGTTCAACCTGCCATGTGCCAGGGGTCTTGCGTCTTTGTATCTGCGATATCACCAGGTACGTTTGCTCGTCAACGTTTGTCACGTTTACGTGCAAATACTCACTGGCATCAGTGCTTCACTGTTCTGTTGCGTCCTTTCTTCCTTCAAGAGCTATCCGGTATCATGCAGGAACGTTTGGGCAAGCCAACACAGAGCATGACAACTGCCTGCGATCAGATCCAAGCCATCAAGATACAGTGTCTCGAAGCAGCGAGGAACAACTGCATCATTCTTCTTGATCTTTCGACAAACAGCAAGATTGGTCAGACTGTCCTTCCATTATCCTAACTCAAGCTAACTCAGGAGACAGCTAAATACGGTTACTGGGATTCTATCCATACGTTCTCGGCCCTGGCCATCCTCTCGCTCTCCAACATCCCGTCGATCGATCCTCGGGGACCAAAGTCCGAATCCGATGCACGGCTATACACCGACTCCCGAGCTATACTCGAAGACATGGCACGGAGCGGTAATCCTTCTGCCAAGGACCATGAGTCTCTCCTGACAGACGTTGAGGCCATGGTGAAAGAGGTTTCGTCTCAGGCAGACCAGCCCATGATGGACCCTGATGCCACTATTACAGATCCATGGGAGCTACAGCCTAGTTTCGGTGATGTCAGGTTCTATGAGCTGATATCCGATCAGCTGTGGTGGGACATTGACTGGAGCAACCTCTCCAACACGTACGCCGAGGGCCTGGGTCCAGGGTTTCCTGGCTAATGGCATCCTCGAGTTTCGATGGTATAATTCTTTGTACATAGTCTATACGTTTACGAGTAGTATCATGATCATGCGGTAGGATTTTTGCTTTAACAGCGTAGCATTAGTAAAGATAGTCGGAAGCGGCACAACTGTATTCAGATGATCAAGGTTTTGGTCTAAACTCTCGTTTGCGGTCCGCTTGGATATCATTGTATTGTGATAAACTTTTTCATATGACTATCACCACCTACTAAGAGTGTTTATTTCTCCATGGTCCCAGGGAAGCCGCTGGCTGCTTCTCGAAGATGCTTACACGACACCTTCAAGATCACACCAACAAGACTATACCATCACCTGGAACGGCATAGGCCTCAATAACGCATTGACTCTACAGCCGGCGCGTCAAACAGGCATTTTATCCGTTGTCCCTCTCAAAACTCGCCACTCGTCGCACTCCACATCTCATTGAGGCTAATATCCGATGACCCGAACGAGTAAATGGCCATTGACATGAGCCTTGCTGTCTTATACAGAGCTGCCAGCGACTAACACCTGATCCCTTATCCTTCTTTCCATTGGAAGCACCTTATCTTCCCTCTCACCAAATTCCCTCGGGTTCTCTCCCGAATGACCAAGCCCCTGTTTCCGATCTCAGCTCAGGCGACATGTCTCAGATATCCCTTGCCCGAGATATCCCATGTCCAACCAGCAAAAGCAAAAATAGAGTTTTTTTCGGCTATTAACGGGTGCACGTACATAAATACATACATAGTATCAGTGGCCCACCCTGACTTGCATTGGTCTCAACGGTGAGTATGCACGAGAGCAGACACTGGAGACCCGGTGAGCTAGACTCTATGCACATGCATAGGGCATAAAGCAAAGCAGGGTGCTTTCTCAGCCCAACTGGTGGGATCCTTGCTAATGAGCATGGAAGGAAGTCCATACGTATCGGATGTAATATACAGATCATGGTGAGGAGCTGGACAGGGCGATATTCTGGTCACTTGGCAAGCCTAGTGGATATGACCGGCCCGGACGGCTAAGATCATCGTTTATCACCCTGCTACCACTATATTACTTGCATATGCTCGAAGGCAAAGTGGGGATTATTGGGCAATATTCCAGGTACCTACTTGATGATCACATGTATGACATAAAATTTATTTTACTTATACTGAGATTCTTCGTATGGTATCCTCACTCTTCGCTCCGGCTGATCTCCCCTTTTTCTTGACATAGGTGGATATTTAGCCTCTCCCATGCACTTGGCATCCATTCACCTTTGATGGTGTTAATCATTTATCTGTCGCACAAACCTGAACTGTCTTCCATGACGACCTTACAGAGGCACTCTCAGAAACCATAATCAACCAAAACGGGCATGTATTACTCACTCAAAATCACCTCCCTTTTTGGCTAGTTATGTCGGCCCTCCTGTTACCAAGCATGTTCTTGAGTTGCTTAACTCCTCTGTCTCGCTCAGGGACCCGGTGTGCGAAGGCCTCGGGCGTAGGTTTTCGAGAGGGATGTGTTCAGTTTCTTGTTTAGACCTAAAGGTCCTCTTTCTGCGCCGAAAGCAACACGCCCTCAGAAATCTTGCATAGCGGAAAAGGGGTCGAAAATCAGGCATGGTAGACACCCTGGGTTCCTGTGCTTGAATAGTTTGGCTGTAGGATCGTTTTTCTCAAACTTAAGCGGTGTCGACTTGGCTTTGGGCAAAGTTATTTGAGGGGAAAAGATGAAAATGTACAAGAAAAGTGTCAAAGTTGAAATCTATGGAGAGAAAGGGGCCTTATGTAGCCAAAGCAGCAGCATTCTCATCTGACGGTTGCTCAAGGTCAGAGGCTCCACTACATGGTGTCAGAGCTAGTTATAAGTCACGGGGGTCAAAAGCATGTCCCGTTGGTATTTTCAAACAGGCGTGAAGGGCAGACGAAAAGACGTGAGCTCATAGTTGTTTAGGCATTCTGCTCAAACACGCGTGGCCGTTGTGAGGAAGAACAGACTTATTCACGTACCCATTCCACAATCTGGATGGGAAATTTTCTATTTACTGACCAGTGACGTTACACCACTTACTTTGTACACGAATTATCAACTCATGTGTTACTGCATCTCAATGATGATGTGGGAAAATGCCCGCCCTGAAGTCTCTTACATGGGCATCATTCGCCAGCAGGGTGATACCTTGATAGCACCGCTTCGCCTGAAGTCTATTCCTCAAGTGTCTCCTAGTTTTAGGTCTAGTGTTGATGTTGTGTGTCTGCACATTTCATCGTTCCTTCAGATTTCTGTCTGCTGCCCTCCATATGCAGCCAAACCAACAACCCCGCAATCCAACAAACACTGAGCGATTATCACCAAACATCATCCACTTCATCAACCAGCCCTACCAGGATAACTTGAGGACATCGCAAAATGACAGATCAAACTATTCTTGACAGAGATGCGACCCTCGCGGCTCTCCCTCCCGTGGTAGCCACCAACCTCCGAAGCCAGACCCGACAAGAACTCGCCTCGTCTCCCAAAACGCCCATCCTCGTCATTCTCGACGATGACCCTACCGGCACGCAAACGTGTCACGATATCAATATCCTGACTGTTTGGGACGTGTCAAGGCTAGTGAACGAATTCAAACAGACCAAACAGGGTAGCGGCTTCTTCATCCTGACAAACTCGCGTGCGCTGCATCCCGAACAAGCCAGAAACCTCATCACTGAGATTTGCACCAACTTGCGCGCCGCTTCAGAGGAGACTGGAACCGCCTTCGAGGTAGTCCTCAGGAGTGATTCGACCCTCCGCGGTCACTTTCCGCTAGAGGCCGAGGCTGCAGAACATGTTCTCGGTGCCGCTGATGCCTGGATTCTCTGCCCATTCTTCCTCCAAGGAGGCAGATACACCATAAACGACATTCACTACGTCCAGGAGGGAGATCATCTAGTTCCTGCAGCTCAGACTCCTTTTGCGAAGGATGCCACGTTCGGCTATAAGAGCTCCGACTTGAGAGAATATGTGGTGGAAAAGACGAAGGGAGGGATACCGAGAGAGAGAGTCACGTCTATCAGTTTGGATACGATCCGCGCTGGTGGAGTCGATGCCGTCTTCAATCAACTCCTTGAGGACGTCAAAGGTCCACGGCCTGTCATTGTGGTCAACGCCGCTGCTGATGAAGACGTGGACGTCGTTGTGGCTGCCTTGATCAAAGCTTCAGATTCAGGCAAACGCTTCCTTTTCCGAACAGGAGCCGCGTTTGTATCTGCTCGGCTAGGAATCCCTTCCATTCCCCCGATCTCTGCGAGTCAGTTGCATTTGTCAGGGGATGCAGGTGGCTTGATCATCGCTGGCTCTTACGTGCCAAAAACGACCGCGCAGCTCGAGTCGCTGAGGAAACTGGCCGGCAAAGATCTCACCAGCGTTGTTCTAGACGTCCGAAAGCTCCTTCAGTCACCCGAAGATTCGTCGAACGAAGTTCAACAGGCTCTCGAAACGGCCGAGACGGAAATAAAGAGAGGGCAGGACGTTCTTGTCATGACCAGCCGAGAACTCGTCGTCGGAGATGACGAGGCCAAGAGTCTTGACATTGGTTCCACCGTTGCCCGAGCCCTGGTATCTTTTCTTGAAAAGCTCGAGCAGAAGCCTCGATACATCATTGCGAAGGGTGGCATCACGTCCTCAGACATGGCGACCAAGGGTCTGAGGATGAAGCGCGCTCTCATCGTTGGCCAAGCCGCGCCGGGTGTGCCGCTGTGGAGGTGTGATGAACCTGAATCAAAGTGGCCTGGCCTTCCTTTTGTTGTGTTTCCAGGGAATGTCGGTGCTGATGAGACTTTATATCGTGTGGTTGAGGGATGGCGGGTCTAGCCGTCATAAACCCGTTGAGGAGCATTTGGTTGCTACTGGTTGGCTCCCTTTGGCGTATCCAACCATCGGAGCCGACAGAATGGGAATGAAGATTGATGATATTTATGCTCGATAACTATATTTGTCAGCTAACCATTCTTCATTTCTCTACCTAGCCTTAGGCAATCCTTCTAATATACTAAGTCATCGCCTAGTTTCTCCGTCGAGCCTAACTGTAATCCCATAGCTCTTCGCCACCAGCGGTGATCTCTGCAAGCTTCCCAATCTTGTCTCCATTCCTATTGAGGGCCTTGGCCTTGACGGCTCTCTTCTGCTTGCAGTTCTTGCAATATTCGGTCGACATGTCGTTTCCCTGGTCGCACTTGATGCCGGGCCATCCTGGGAGGGGGAGGGGACAAGCCCAGTGGGTGTGATCACCCCGGATAACCGAAGTCATTGTTTCTGGCGCCCGTAGGTTTCCTTTGTTGTTAGGTAAGGGTTGCTGTGATATATATAGCCGCTTTTTGCTAGCTGGGTTAACAATCGTTGACGACGAAAGGAAAAGCGAGTCATCGTTTCTGATCTATATATACCTTGAGCGGTAGCATAGGTCAAGAATCACTGTGCTCTATATGTTGTCTTGTAATGTCTTCACAGCTGCTAGACACTTTGCATTGCATCACAACCTCCATTCTACAAAGATTCACTTTAGACAACTTCCGCTTCTAGTGAAAAGAGATCCGCTACCGGCAAAAGAGGAGAGCCGTAGGTAAGTGTGTGATTGTAGTTCCATTGTTTCTGGTCTTCTCAAGGGAGTGGGTATTGGGCACATCGCCCTGGCCCTGTGGTAGCACTGAAGCGGGGGCTGTCCTTGGATAGGTGTCTACATTGAGTGCTCACTCTTGTGTGCTAGATGTCCTTTCCGCATAACGGGCTTGGTCTAATCTTGAAGCTAGTCCAAAGTACAAGTCTTAAAGATCTAACAGCTTTAATGCAGCCCTGATTCCCGCCTACGATTCATACTTCAAATTGAAAGGAACCGTCGTCACAACATCCCAATCATCTTTATCAGTCTTGTCACCAAACACCCTCAACGCGCTGACCCTCAAGGAATAAACCCCTTCATCCAGCACAGTCCCATTCGCAAGCAATCCCTTGACATAAGCACGCTGATCCGAACGAGGCAAGTAGAGAAGCGGCCAACCAGCCAGTGCCCCAACAACATCTCCCTTTGCACCGCCACGCAACACATCAACATGGAGCGCGGCAGTTCCGATAGTGGGCTTGATGTAGACATTTGGCGTGGTATCCTGGTCACCGCGGTCCGTGAGCGGTGGGTTGGCCGGGTCTGGTCGTGGGATGGTGTAGGTCTTGTTGGCAGGCACTTCGTTGTTGTAGTTGGCGAGGTAAACTTGACCAGCTTGCAGAATAGGTGTGTCCCGCATGCTTCCTGCAACTCCCAAGTACGGCAGAGCCAGAGAAGAGTTGGAACCTGTCAGTGCAATGTGTCCGCTGTACACAGGTAGTAGAGTTGCGTTGACATTCTCCGGTGGCGTGCAAGTGACAGTAACATCGACAGAGCCACCAGCGGGGACATTAATCTTGCTACGCAAATCTGTCAGCTAAAGAACAAGGACGGTCAAACAAGTACAAACCTAGAACTGAAGCTAATATCAGCCCATTCCTCGACGATCGGATTGGGGAAGATCGCAGCCATCAAAGGAGACAAGTCTGGCTGCAAAGTGTACATTGTCGGCGCTTTACGGTGAGAGAGCTGAAGTGCGACATCGCTGGATCCTGTGTTCTTCACACTGAAAGTCTTGTTTCCGACAAAGTGGTCAGTATCGTTGAAAGAGATGCTCTCAACGCTGAGCTCAATAGTTGTGTATGCTGCGTTAAAGGCTTGGGCGATACCTCCACCCTGCTGCGGCGCCGGGGCTGGAACATCTGGGTGAGGTTTCTTCCCGTCGAACCAGTCAAGAGGCTTTGCCGTTGACATGATGAGTCTCCTAAGAAGCTCAGGCTTCAAACTTCCGCGAACTTCGCCAATGAGAGCGTAGATGCCCGCAACAAGAGGTGCAGCTGGACGAGTTAACAAGATTTTGCTCCAAGACGTGATGGCTTTGGCAACTTACACATGCTAGTTCCCGTCATGACTCTATAACCTCCCATGGCCACCGGGAACGTGCCGAGAATATTGGCTCCAGGGGCAGCGACCTGGGGATTCATGGCCAGTTCCCAGGTTGGGCCCCAGCTTGACAAATCTCCCATGTAGCCTCCGCTCACATTGTTCTCAAGCTGCTCAAGACGGACGGTAGTATCGTTTCCACCAGGAAGAGAGACGGCGACAGTCTTGCCCTCTTTCAGAAGGGAGAGCCACTTTTGGGCGACATAAGGAGGGACAGTTCCGACGCCCTGGAGGCCTTCTGCGTAGTTGTATAGCTCGTCTCGCATAGTCCTTGGGCTGTCAATATCTGTCAAAATTCGAATTGGGATGGCGACTTACAGATTGTCCTTTGCATAGTAGAGCAAGTATTGACCGCCCTTGGCAACCACGTTGGTGCCTTGGTCGTGTGGGTAGCATCCTGTTGCCCGAGCATCCAAATTCTCCAACAGGACAATTCGTTTGCTCAAATCCGGAGTATCGTCAGGCAGAGCCGAACAAGCATTATCAGCATCAGCAGCGGACCACAAAGAAAGGGTAACGTTTCTAGAGAGCTCAGGAAATCCTGGCAAGAATCCAAACTCTTGACTCGTCTTGTTGGATTCGACAGCGTAAGAGGCGGCTGTGAGTAGCGCTGGGAACATGGTGTTGGTTACTGCGCCTACACCTGTAACTCTACGACCCGTAGCTGGAGCCGAGGCATAGAAGAGGCCAAGGCCACCGTCGTTGCCTGCAGAGATGACGACTGGAACTCCAGCATCTACTATACGTGTGGCGAGAACACTCCAGACGTCAGAAGGCCAACCACCAGCACTGTAGGTCACAGTCAGCACAGCTATCCATCTAGATGGAATAAGGACGACTCACTCGCCATCCGAACAGCTGATAATATCAGCCCCCTCCTCGAAAGCCCGGATGAAAGCTGACAGTAGAATCTCGTTGGTAGACGTCGCACGACATCCCCAAGCACGATACGCCGCCAACTTGACTCCAGGTGCGGCTCCAGTGAAGCCATACTTGTTTCCCTTAAGCTGTGCAGCAACAGTCCCCGCAACATGAGTTCCATGGCCTTGGCAATCATCCATGGGATCCGCGTCAGGCTTGGCCTCGATAGTTCCAGGTAGGAAATCATCGCCAGTAAAGTCCCAGCCAGCTTCGACCAGGCAGCCAGGTCCAAAGCATCCTCCGAGGGCCGGGTGAGTGTAATCAATACCACTGTCGATGATTGCAACTCGAATACCCTTTCCAGTGACTCCTTCTGCTCGCAGTTTGTCAACTTGCGTCATGACATGGGGCGAAAAGGTGTCTTCAGTGGCATCGCGAGGCGTGATTTGACGTTGTTGTAGGGCATCCCCAGTAGTATCGTTCGAAGCTGGAGGCTCGCTAGTCTCTGGCATATTAAGACGAACAGGGCGAACAGGCCAGACGGCCTTGACCTGTGCTAACGCCTCGAGCTGTTGCAGGATCTGTTTCCCATCGCTCGCGTTAAGGACTTTGAAGGACGCGCCGTTGAAGAGACGAGAACTAAACTCGGCGCGAGGATTCGCACCAATTCCTTCCGCCTCGAGAGCATCGTAAAAGGCGGAGGCTGACTTGACGGTATCGGCAAACTCGACAATGAAGTCACCCGAGCCGATGGTTCCGGTTGTATCTGCGGCACGACGAAGTGCCGTCGCCGAGGCAGCTTGCGCGCCTAGAAGCGCAGATAGGATTTGAAAGAGACGCATTCTCACAATAAACCCGACATTGACGTCGAATTCCAAGGCGATGGGGCCATGGAGACTGTAGGGCGGCCATTGCTCACAGTTATATAACCAATGTCGATCACAAGGCCAACCCCTGAACAGACCCATACAACACGATGTCCAAAGCCTAAATACGAGTTTCGCATTAAGGGTTATAGTGTGATAGTGCAGAGTATCCCGCTTGCTGCAGGGGATAGTCCTTGGCATTCTCCATGATGGCTCGGGGCTAGCAACCAGATCTGGCGGCGGGATGAAACCCTGGGCCACAGAAATCGAATCACTGCCGATGCGATCTCAAGTGCGTGATTATCCAGGTCAGGTTATGCAACGTTTGAGGTGTATCCTGGTGGTTAAATTGGGCTGGATATGACATGTTTTGAATTTCAAGAACATGACTTGACGGAGATGGAAAGGACAACAATATCTCCCGTGTGGGGAACTGGTCATAGAATGAAATCAATATCCCAGGCGCAAACAAGATTCTTCCCAACACAGTAATAATCAAGCCAGCAGACAGCAGGCTGTAAGTTCCGAGCAGTTTCTTTCGCTCTACTCCTCCAAGGCAACATCATCATCCCAAGGCTCATCCAAACCAGGGCACGTCAGGCAATATCAAATCCAGCCAGTGGCACATAACAGCCACTACTCCGAACACCTGTCTTTCTGGATGTCTACACTCTAGAAGCCACCAGACTCATATAAATGCCCCACAGCAGACCAATGAAACTCAAAAACACGATTCGCCTGTGGACGGGGATGAAACTGAAACTGATGATGGAAGCAATCGGCCAGATCTTGTAACCGGCAACGATGATGGGGATTGTTTCCTGAGAGGCATTAGCAATGAGCCGATGATGAAGGGCATAAACTAACCGTCTTGATATTGCTCCAGATCTGAGATGAAGCCTGACCCTTGAGAACGCCCATAATAATGAGGAAAGCCACCGTGTTCATAATGGCACCGGCAGAGATGCAGTCAACAAACCACTTTGTCAAGGTGTTCTTCATGCTAAACTTGGGCTCCCGGTCACGGTTAACCTCAGCCATGCGCTCTTCATAGCCCTCCTTGAGCTCGGGCGCATCCTCAGCAGGCGTCATCTCAATATCACCGATACGCTCCTGTGGGCGTCCGGACGGATAGGCCGGAAAGGTGCGCTCTAGGAACTGCTGCCAGTGATAGTTGGGAGGGGCAGTGATCAGTGTGAGGGTGACGAAGCGGAGCAGAGGGAGGAGATCCAGAGTTACAGCGCGCTATGGAAATGAGTTAGCCAATAGGTTATTTGTATGAGATGGTCGTCACAACAATCAATGGTGATTCAAATAAAATGCAGCGATTCACAATAGATAGAGACTCACGTTCTGCTGACGCGCCTCAATGAGCTGAGCCAGCACATTAGAAGCGGTCGAAAGGGCAGCAGCCTGAAGAGTAGCGGCGACAATAGGAGAAGGCATCTTGAAAAGTAATGACTTATAACGAGCGAATTCGAAAACACCAAACGATTGATGGGTTGATTGAGATGACACCCTTGAGATGATGTTGCTACTTTGCAGTGAGCAGCGAGTGGGGAGGGAGGCTGTTGTTTCACGTGTTGGGCGTTGCAGGCAAAGCCCGGGATAAGTAAAGATCCGATTACTCTGCCCCCTTTTTCTCATCCCTTGCTTCTCCATAAAATTCCAGACGTCGTATCCGTATTTCAGAATAAGCATACGAGGGAGAAGGTATTTTCAGGGTAGAATTCATGAACACCGATGGATTTTAGCCACCATTCTCTAGATATTGTCTTTTTGGGTGATGGTGGCTCAATCTGGGGAACAAACCAGCCCAAACTACCCCTGTCATCTTGGCCCCACAGAGTTCCAGACCTCACCTTGAGAACAGGCAGACTGGGTCTACCCACCTAACCTGGAGCTGGAGATATCATTGTCAGTCCGAAGCGTCCATCAACAATTAAGAAGCGCGATATACTGAGGATTCTTGTCTGAGTATTCATAGGCAGGCGCCTGACCAACCCTGACTACCTAGTGAAGCCCTTCCATGAATAAATTATGTCGCAACTAATAGGATATTGTTCACGATTTTACACTGTAAATTTCTGCCCAACGTCTTGCCTCACCAATGTAGAAGAGTTCTTGCTTCTAATTGAAGGCTGGGAACGAATTAGAGGCGCACTGTCAGCGCATTCCGCGGAAAGTAGGGCGGCAAACGTTTTCATAGGCTACGCTGTGCAAACTTTTGCACATCTAGAGGTCATTTGACACTTACAGGCTGGGGCAGCGCTGACACAGAGTCATCTTCAGCCAAACAGAACGAGTCAAGTAACTGCATATCACCAACCAACTGCGACCTTTGAGCATCGCTCGCTGGAGGCCTACCACCAATGCAGCTGTACCAAAACGTCATATGGAATTGATGCCTAAATTACAATTCGATGCGGCATCTTGATTGAAAACGGAGTCGTGCCATGGGTGTGTTTGTTTCTGTTCCCTTTGGTTCCACATCTTTATTATCACCCCGAGGTTATCAACCCTGCTTAACTTGATTTCCCCCTACCTTGTCACAACAATGTCTAATTCCTCGAGCGATGCTTTGAAATGGCTAAAGCTTGATAAAGACGGCCAGTCCGACATTTTCTACTCCAGCCTTGGCGCCATCGTGGCCAGCACCTTGTTGGCACTTCATCTCAATGTTCCACCTCCACGCCCAGAACCAAGCCCAGGCTTCTTCCTGAGCAGACTCTGGGAGGCCGAGATTATATATCACCTCCGCTACCAACTCTCCTGGGCCATAATGGTGGTGATAGCCCCGGAGCTCCTTGTGAGCCTTGCCTTTGGTGACTGGCGCGCTGCATCACAAGGTGTCTCCGTCTTCCGCGCACTCGGCCGCAAGAGCATCAAAGACTGGACTCTTGTGCATGCCAGCTTTGCCAACATGGGCGGTATTCGTTTCAAAATGACACATAGCGGACAGGAAATACCGTGGGCCGAGATACACAGCGACCTCGTAGGGTCAATGCCGCATTTCTGGAACCACATTTACGCGCAGTCGAGACCGCTCAACCGCGCTCTGGAAAAGCTGAAGTCATGGTGACTGGGGTTGTTTGAAAAGATATCGGCTATATCCCACACCGTAAAAGGATTCTTTCGGAAGCCTTTCAAGGGTAAAGGGCCAGAACAGGCATCAATGGACGGCTCCGAGGGGGGTATCGAGGCGGTAGAATTGGCCTGCATGGCATCTAATGAGGATGAGACCCCTACGATGCAGGATATTCCCACTTCTATCAACGGAAGCAATGAAGTAGAGGAATCCCAAGCTGGCCCCTCAACAGCTCATCGGACGTCGATCGACTTGGGGCAAGTTAGTCTTCCACTCCAAGAGAGCCCGATTTCAGTACATGACGAGGAAGAGACGCTTCTGCCATCAACCCCTGCCAGCGAACCGATTATACTCTACCTCAATGCCACTCAAATTGTCGCCGCCCAGATATTCGGTATTCTCGATGACGTTCCGGATTTGACCATGGCCGCCATCGACGACAGAAGCAAGACGAACGCACTGATGAAGGTGTCATCCATGATCCCGCTCATCTGGTTCGCGGCCCGGGTGATAGTGAAGAAGATAACGAGGCAAGTAATTTCACGGTTAGAACTTGCGTCTTCAACCTATACCCTCTGCTCGCTTCTTGCCTATGTACTCTACTGGTCCAAGCCACAGGGCATCGAGAGACCCATGGACTATCTCGTGGAACCCTCTGGCGCGGTACGCCCAGTGACGGACCAGGATCTGGACATGTTGGAGAAACTAGGCGGGTCCTCATTTCTCAGACGCAACTTTGTGCCCCCCTTTGGCATGGACAACCGCTCAGTTCGCCCGACAGAACCTATCCCCACTGGGACATCCTTAACCGCCTTTGCTTCGTTCGGGGGCAACCCCGGAGTTCTCTTTGCAGATGATGACTTTGCGGGAACTCTGGTTGGTGTCATATTTGGCGGGCTATACTTTCTTGGCTGGGATTCGAGTTCACTTTCGTCAATGGTGGAGCGAGTGGTTTGGAGGGTGGCGTTGATTGCAGTCACAGGTTCGTTGATACCCTATTCGATTGCTAACGGGGTCTGCACAATGATGTTCCGGGATTTGGTAGGCCCCAGAAGGCAAGGAAATACGCACGTAATTCATTGTTTGGCACTCTATGGGCTATTGGGTGTATATGTTCTTGGCCGTTTATTTATGCTAGCTGGCATGGTTCGAGAGTTCTTTGTATAGGTGCTGGAGCAGAGTTCCTTTCCATGTAAGAATTCTATCGGGGTGTCGTTGACTTAATTTGCCAACCATGACACGACTGCTTCTTTGTCGGGGCATGTTACCTTGTGTAACTTGACCATGAAAGGCCCCTTTAGGCCCCTGACGCTTGCATTCTCTACTTGTAATCTTAATACATAGTTTTCGTATAATTTCTCAAGCTTTGAAAGTATATGGTCCGCATACGAGCCGTGTTGCTAGATGGTATTTAGGCACCACCATATAGGTAGGCAAGTACACGTCAAGCACTTCAAAGACCTGAGAGCTCAAAATCATTCTGTATTTGCAAACAATTCATACAACGACGACCCAAAGACTTCATAACCGCGAATGGACTCAGGGTGCTGGCATAAGCATATACCCTAGCCAGTAGGAACTCACTGTGAACCGTATCAGTATCATCCTCTCCACCAGTCACATCCATGCAGAAACCAGCATCCGAGTCTCAGAAGGAGCCAATGATCGTTAGGTCGGAGATAAGAGCCGAAATACTTTTGCTACCTAGATCTCGACAACCGAGGTTCCAATGAAGGGCCCTTCACGGCTTCATCAACAGGGAGGATCCAGTTAGACTCGAAGGGATTAATTCTTTACCTCGGCTGTATGATCATGTTGATAGCGTGGTATGCCTCTGCTTGATTCCACAGCTCACTCCTTCTGCGATCCTCCCCCTTGTATCGTCACGTCCTTAACCACTGCACAATGACATCTGCTGTGACATGACCCCACGGGATACCCGGCATTCCTATCCATTTACATAATGAATCAACAATCCTAAATGCAAGAGCACTGAAACGCCATGGATTCTTAGACATCTCGTAGAGAACCCTACAAAATAGGTTTGCTTACCCGTGACAACTGCGTCACGCGCCTGCAACCGAAGCCGCCCTACCTCATATCATCAGCCTCTGGTCTCGACCTCAGCGTTATCACGCCCGCTCTCTCTCATCGACCTTCTGTAAGTGGTACACACCTTCTCAGCGTGCAGTGGCGTATCTACCGCGTACCAGTGTCCTTTATCACTTGCCGATCCGATAAGACCTACCTGTACCCCGCGTTTGTCCTAGTCCCCAACTGGCAATGTTAACCCGCCGGCGACACTCTCCAACTGTGACCGGATTCGGTCGTGTTTGACGTGTGTCTTGCTTTGCTTGGTGTCACTGCCGTTGCTGTATGATCAGGGGGCGTTTGTGGAAGAGTTACGCATAAAGAAAAAGGAATCCCGCAACTTCAAGTTCCGAGATGGTCACAACGTCGCTAATGTTTGTTCCGAAATCGTTTCCATCGAGTAAGATAGGCAATTTTCATTATGCTTGTCTTTTCTGAGACTCTTCAGCCTGCTACGGTCAAGACGGTGCTTGCTCTGTCTTTCTGTTTTAGCGCTGTTGTATGCCTTGGCATCCTTGTTCATTCTCTTATTCACAAGCGAAAGGCTCTTACTCAATACACGCGATGGCCTTCATCTCCTCCTCCGGAGCCGGTGAAGAGAACCTCTGAGGTGGATTACACCAAGGTGTTTCCGCCGTCGCAGCGATACGTTCTCCCGGACATCTCTTCATCCTTCTCTTCCAGCAATGTAGACCTTTCAGTCAAGCCTCTTCTGAGGCTAGATGAGGACTATCGTCATGCTAGTCCTACCAAGTACAACTTTACCGGCTTCAGCGTCAAGGAAATCAAGCAACTCGGTGATTTTCCCGACTACGCAAAGCTATCTGGCGTCCCTCTGCCTACGCCCCTGAAGAACTTCAATGTCAAGACTGCACTACCGAGACCTTATCGTCCTTTCCGGTGGGCTTACCACCAAACAATGTGTAAGTGGTAGTGGATCTATCTCGAACCAACCAGCATGCTAACATCCGATAGCTTTCAAGAAACTAGACACCGACTTTTGGTTGGAAGTGGAGAATACCTATCCAGAGCGCATCCGTCAGCGTAAGGAACTTTACGCCAAGCATGGTAAAGACGTGCTCCAGGCACTTCCGGGGTCTGAACTTGCGTGTAAGGAACTCATGGAGATGATCGTCCAGTTTCTCTGCGCACGATACCCACAGGCATTCGAGCTTAACGGCAACACCTTTGTGAATCACATTCTAGGAAACAAGCAGGATCTGGACATGATCGAGCCTCTGCATTTCATCCTTAACCACGTTCCTGAGGATTTCGCACTCACACTGCGGGATCCTGCAACGGGGCGATATTGCTTCAGAGCCGGCGTCATCTGTTCTTCTGTTGGTTGGAAGCTGAGCCAAAAGATGGGACTTGGGTTGCCTGAGATTCATGCCCCGGTCCCTGACTACAAGGAAAAGATGGAGTTTAGCATGGATCGGTAAGAATAGCCCAATTCTATGTGACTATTGACTGACTCGTCTAGTTTCTTCACAAAAATGCCCGCCAACAGTCCCATCCAACGCGGCTCATGGGGCCTCGAAATCGGGCAACCCCTATTTCTCCCCTCCGACCATCCCGACTTCAGCCACCGAGACTCACAAAACCCATCTCTAACCCCATCAGATCTCCACCTACGAGTAGACTGGCAAACCCTCCGCAGACTCCCCCTCTCCGGGGCCATAGTCTTCAACTTCAAAGCCCTCTTCACACCAATGTCTGAATTCCGAGACGAGCCCTACATCCCATCTCTCGTTCTCAAGGTCCTCAACGAAGGAAAGGAGAATCTCATGAAGTACAAAGGAACATGGCATGTAGAACATGTGGCGAAGCCGACTTTGAAGGAGTGGGAGCGTGAACAGGTGGAGAAGGGTTTGATTCCGGAGGATTGGGAGCCGCGTACTTTGGATGAGAATCCTTTCTTTCCGGGGTGGGAGAGGAAATGGAATTTGGAATGATTTTATGTTTGATGAATGTGAGGTATGAGTAGCTTAGCGAACTGTACTCTGATGATGAATATGATCTTGAAAATCTTCTCTTGCATGGTGTTGAACGATTGAACAGTCCATAGTTCTTCGGATCACGACATCAAGAGCGTGTCGAACGATGAAAACAACCGGCAAGACTCTCGGAACCCGTTTACCGAGGCACGACACAAGCAAGATTTTCAGTAGGAAGAGTAAAGTAATGTTCAATCAAGAATGCGGTATTTAAATATAACTGAAATTCATTATGCATCGCTCAATGCCTCGTAAACCACATCTATCACTATTTTGATATTTGCAGACACTCCCCACACAAACATCACCCTCTACCACGGGTATTTCCTCACCTCATCCTCCTTCTCAAGGTTCAACCCCCTCGCCAACTGCTTTTCATGCTCTCTGTCCAGATATTCAAGTAGCACACCACCATACTTCTCCTTGCCCTTGTAGTTGGACACCTTGTCATCCCAGCTGCGCACAGCACTTGCCAGACGACCTGGCACGTAGTCTTCCTTTGCAATATCGGTGACGGGGTGAAAGTATGTACGGATAGTGAAGAGAATGGCACCTGTCTTGGGCAACCGACGGAGAGACTGACGCTCAGAGCGGAACATGTGGTGCTCGATAGCCTTGTCCTTTTGCGCAGTGCTCCAGCTCACAACAGGATCATCTTCACTTCCGATACTCCAACTCCAGGGGAGAGAGTCATCGACTTGGAGGAAGTAGTTGTTGCGGCAGTAGACAGACTCGCACTTGAGACGCTTGAAGAACTTGCACATGCCAGTCTCTAGCTTCTCCTTGAAATGAGGCACATCTCCAGAATAGTGAATGTCCGAGAGCGACATGCCATATTTATCCGAAAGACGCCAGAAACCCGCAAGGAGTATAGCACCAGCCATGAGGTAGTACTGTCCATCAGAACGCTCAATCATCAAGGCGAGATCATCTTGGACGAGACGGGCGCAGATGGCCATGGGGTCTTCGGCAAGGGGACGTTCGACAATGTTGAAATCTTCGCCAGACCACTTGTTCTTGATTCCAACTGGTGTTCGCTCGAAGAGGGTCGGGTATCGAGAGGGGAGATACTCTGTGAGTTCCTGGAGGAGTTCGATGGCAGCGGGATAAGCGTCTGGGTGAGTAGCGACACATTTTTCACCACGCTCCGCGATACGAGCCTTCTTGTCGGCATGGTACTTTGGATAGTCGTTATCCAACTCTATCCACTCCTCTACAGGAACAGTACGCAGACCCATGGTGACCTGGTACTTTGGTCCGTAGCGGAATGCCCGATAGGGAAGGGGCTTGGTCTTTTCGATGGACCAGCCAGGGTAAGGTTCAGGGATGGGGGTTTTGTAGTCGCTGGGTTCCCAGCCGGCAGAGACTTGCGGGAGATCATTGTTGAGTTTGGACTTGCGGGTTGAAAGGATGCCGAATATTTGGTAGGCGATGAAGGAGATGCCTGTCAAGATGCTAAGGACGACGATGACCTCGTGGACACCGAGGGAGGATAGTGATGGAACCATGATGAATTGCAATTGAAACCAGAAGAGGTGGATGAAGAAAAAATATGAGATAATACTCAATTGCCCACCATGAGTCTTGTAAAGGTTGAAGAGCTATCTGTGATACTATCAAACCCCCAAGTGGTCAACACCCTCTATTTGAACTTCCCACCACAATACCATCCAATACAACCAAAAACCCTGAATTGAACCCCCAACCTTTCATTGGGGCAAAAATACACAAGATCGGGATCATGTGCCGGAAAGACAAACAAACTGATTACCTCAAAGCGGCCATCTCTACCCCGCCATCACGAGTCCGGGGAACTTGTCCCAGATAGGAAAAAGAAGCCTATCATGGGTTTGGCGGGGCACGATCGTCCGGATAGGTTTGTCTGAAAGAGATGGATGACGCGAGGGGATCGTTTTACGTTATTGAGAAGGATGAAGAGGGATTGAGTTGGTTTGTAGAGATGAGCGGAGGCTGAGAGGGGGAGAGGAGGTTTGGAGTTGTATATATGAGAGATTGTTCCTCTCCTACAGACACTCAGTCAGACAAGACACAAACACCTTCTCTACCATCTTCATCTCCCAAACATCCTCAAGACCATCCTCTCCAAGTCATCCTTTGCCTCTTAAAACCTCCAAAATGGCCTTCCAGCACTACGCCCAAGCCCAAACCAAGTACGAGGTCCCCCTCCTCGCCAACGAAAACGCCTTTCTCGGCGACGTCCACACCTCAGCCAAAGACGCAACAAACCCCATCTCAGCAGGCTTCTTCCGCCTCAAGAACGGCACACCCCTGACCTACACGTACAAGTACGACGAGACAAAGATCATCCTCGAGGGAAACTTTACTCTCGAGGACGCGACGGGTCAAAAGGTCGACGCCAAGCCTGGTGATGTCTTCTTCATCCCCAAGGGTGCCACTATTACGTTCACCACGCCTGATGAGGGGTTGGCTTATTATACTGGTGCTCGCAAGTATATGGATGTTTGAGATGGATTAGAAAGGGAATGGAAATTTGGGGCTAGGGTATAGATTCATGATTAAATGAAATAGAATTGCTCCCATCAAGTGTCCTGACCAATCTCAATAATACTCATACTCCATGCCGTGAATACCATCACCATACCTAAACCAATTCGCTAGCTATTTTTACAATTGATTCAAAAACTTCATAAATTATCCAAACATCGACCGTAGATTCTTATCCTCCATCACATCAACCCAATGTACCGTCGCTGACCCTGGAGGCTCATTGTCGTATGCATCCCAGATGGCCTTGATCAATTCCCTCGCCATCACCACCGGTTTCGGCGGTAAAGTATTCTCCAGCATGTTAAGTCTCCCGGTGATGAAATGCCGAGCATTGCTAATGTCGAGCGACATGCGGGAGATGAGGTTCCCCGGGGGTGCCGGCGACGTGCCCAGCGCCTCCATAGGGTCACCGGGTAAAGCACCAAAGGGACCTGTCTGAAACCCGGTGACTGGGCTAGCAGCTGTCTCGAATGAGAAGCCCGGTACGTCGAGGAGGGTCATGGTATCGTAGCGCAGACCGGTGCTGGCTGTGATGTACAGCAGAGGTTGGATGACACGTGTTCCAGAGTTGGGCGGGATCTGCTCGAGGACGTTGACGAGGCGCAGGCTGAGGGGGATGATCCACTCCTCCCAGGGAATGTGTCTGCTGTTTGCATGCGCAGAATCAAGCGGTAACCGCAGGGCGACAAGGTCAGGGAAGGTCTGGTACAGTTGAAGAAGCGCGGCCAGTTGGTAAGCTTCTGCGATCAGTGAAAGGTGAAGCGCAGGTGTGCGATAGTCTCCAGTATCGGTGACTGAAACAGCAGCCGAAAACTCCAATCCCAAAAGACGCTCCTCCAACCGTTGTGCTTCCTGTATCTCCTCCAACGCTCGTTGAAAGTCCCGTTCCGTCTCTTTAGGTAGCTTGAGGTTCCGACGGAAGCTCCGGCATAACCGTATCGACTGAGCAAAAAGCTGAGCAGCAAGCGGTGAAATGCCCGTCCATGGATGAGGCGCATTATCGATATAACGCTCAGCTAATTGCATGTTTGCGTCAGTCCGAGGTCCAATGATGGTGCTGTCTGATTCGACGACTGCGTCAGTTTCATCCTCGACTGCGGCGAGAAGCATTTCGCAGTATGCAAAACTCCTGTTGAAGAAGGAGAGTAACTCTAGATCTTTTTCGGAATATGTTGAAAGGCGACGGTTGAGACGTTTGAGAATCATCTTTGCTTCTCGAAAGAAGGGTAGACCCAATTGTCTGGCATCCACCCAACACACAGTCGTTCCCAGACAGAATAGAGAAAATAATAGTCCAGAGGGAATCGTATCGAGTACCGTCCGACAACTAACCTCCTTCGCTTCAGAAAGGACCGACCCCGTGGCCGCCTGTAGGAAATACATGGCAGACTGCCTCATGTTGGGCAACCGGGTCGACAAGAAGCCAGCAGACATGCTCTGCAGTGAGCTAAACACCGAGTGAGAGGTCGTGCAGAGTTCCAGGGCCAGCTTGCGGTTCAGATTTGTCTCCGAGTCGAAGCCCGACCAGGCGGTGCACACCTGCTCGAACCAGTTGCTAATGAGGAGCGACGACGTGTCGGTGATGAGACTGACGGTTAGTGGTGTGCTTTCGAGGAACTGGCCCGCGGGAGGGACGAGTGCTTGAGAGGTCATTTCGACGTTTGGAGTCATGGCTGTCATGTCGCTTGTGTCAATGATGGGATTTGTCTGGGCAAATAGGTCCGTCTCTGAGTCGGTGCAGGAACTGCTTGTCCAGCTAGCGTCACCCAAGATAGAAGCTCCATCCTCTGTGGCCAAATCATCTTGTTTCGAAGGTCCAGGAGCAGGATCTAGTATTGTCATGGGTACTGCTGTCGTAGGAGTCTTGTCGGTTCGAACGGATGATCCTCTTCGCGAGGGTGTAGGCGAGGGTCCAGTCTGGATGTTGATGTCCATCTCTCCAGGCTGGTGTTTAAATGACCACTTGAACTCTTTCCAATATCCTCCACACTTGACACCCTTTCGAATACATCTTAAACATTCTGGTCTCGTCTCGTCGCATTTTGTCTTGTCATGTTAGTCTTGGGATCGATATACCCACATTCAGAGAAGCCCTACATGTTTGGCCTTGCAGGTGGCACAGCCCGACCGCGACCGTGGATTAGGTCCATTCTTTGGTCTAGCGGAAGCACGCTTGCAACCGCTCTTTGTCGAAGACGACTTTGTCTGCATGGTTCCCGTCATTCGAATCTTTGTATATCGGTAGCCTTAAATCGTCGTGGCCGAAAGCATCCCGATCATGAACAATGACGGAGCGAAATCATCACGAGACGAGATGGGCCTGGCTCGTTCTTTATGGGATCGGACAGGGGGGGCCGGGGTGTGTTTTTTGGTTGGTGCGTGGCAGCCTATCTCCGACGAGATAATGAGGGAAAACGCGGGGAAATGCATCATTATCTCAGCCACTGAACGAAGCTAAACTGATAAGGAGCCTTGGAACTACGGAGGAGAAAGAAGCTGGTAGGCTCGGTCATCTCGGCAATTGGAGAGAAGCAAGCTAGTCATGCGCCGAGATGTAACAAACCCGGTGGCATCCATTGACTGTCATCTTGTTGACCGTCTCTGATCACAAACAAAAGGATCCTGTCAACAAGATGTAGAATCCAGATCGAGATAACCTTTCCCCATGAACAAGGGGAAACCCGTTGTCTGGTCCACTACGCGTCAAGGTAGACCTCTCGGGAGTCAGATCCGTCATGGTGAGAAAGTGGACTCTGGTGGAGTGTACTCCACAGCCAAGCATCAACGCCTGGTCCACGCGGGATGAAAGATAAGAAAAATAGAGGCTCAAAAAGAATTCTAGATTTGCTGTGCTACGAGTCATTCCGAATGCCGAGCATTGACATTGCCATTGTAAACGCCCGTTCTTATCCTTGGACATTGACCTCCGCACCAACAACAGAGTCCGAGTTCTCTCCCCTTTTCCCATCCATCATGAATAATAAAAAAGGTCAGGCGCCTAAATTCCCTACTCCCCATAGGACAACAGGTTGCAGTGCCGGTGTGCCTTGACAATGCGGGGTGCACACCGGGATAACGCATCAACAAATCCGCCATCTTCCCACCCAGTCAGAGTCCACTAAATGTCCCAGATCGACATTTGTTTGTTCTCTCTGTGGCTTTTTTTTTCTCTTTACCCCAGGAATTTAAGACAGTTTCCCCGGATCAAGCTATTACAAATGGAAACGTAGACGAGGTTATGTGCCGGGGGTGTTGGTCCACTCGGCAATGCAGAGCGTGGTTGAGCCTGGGGAAGTTCAGGTGGATAAAGAGGAGGCCATCTCTCCTTTCTATTAATGCCTTCTCTTTCATGTTATCCCACCCTTGAAAGCGGCGTCTTGTCCTCCCCTTCGATGTCATCTCCAGGGTCGCACGTCGCAACCCTCCCTCAAGCTAGCAAGTCATGCCACTTCCTCAGGTTGCGACGGTGACATTCCCGGGCGGTGACAAGTCTAATCAAATTCACGGCAGTCCTGCCACCTCGAATACAGTTTGTTGTCAGCACCTTCATTGTTACCCAATCTTAGGCCCTTACCGTTAGCCAACATGTGTTATTGGTTTGTAACGTTGGAGTAGTGATTTGTTGCCATCTGCTTCTCCCACAACCCTCCATTTTGGCAGGGGTTGGATAAGGACCCTGCGACAGTATCTTACAAGTCACATTTGAACCTGAGCGTATCTTGAGAAGAGATTTGCGTCTACCCCGTATATGCACCATATCTCAGGGATGCGATTCTTAGAACATACAGGCCGGATGCCCCGGGTGCTACGAAACCTCAGATGCGGGCGTCTTTCAGCTGAGTGGTTGCAATGACCGCCCTGTCGAGAATATGAACTTCACATTGCGCTCTCAGATCCATGTAAAAAGGGTCTCCTGAGTAGCAAACTATCTAGGCCATGTTCTTTATCATCAGCAACGGAAAAGAGGGACACGATTCCTCTCTCCAGTTTGAAGCCGTGTACTCTCCTTCATGGCTCGGCATACCAGACCGCGGCACTACTCGCGACCTGAGTAGCACCTCCAAATGAGCGATAGACCCCCAGCACAGAGAGCCCAATGCTTGGCCAACAGTGTATCTTTCGAAGCAGCATATACTTGAGCAAAGTGTCTTGTCTATCTCTATGTCTAATGCTCTCATCCCAAAACAACCCACTGATGCTTCCTACAATCTAGCTCTATTCTCCTCCACCTCCTCAGCCTCAGCCTTCGCATTCGACCTCTCCCACATAGCCTTGCGCAAATCCGACCCCTCGTTAAAAGCCCGGAACCACTCCCTCTTAAACGGCGGAAGCTTACGTCCAACCCCTGGCTCACCCTCGCCAGCCAACTCGCGCACTTTGTCAAAGTAATCTTCAAAGTCGGGAAACACGACTGAGAACTTGGGTCCGTCGCCGTGTGTCTTTATTCGTTCCGTTTCCCATTGTTCCATTTCTTCCAACGGGGGAAGGGTTGCTCGTCCTGCGAGGAGACGGGCTGCGTAGACGGCTTGCCATTCGAAGATTTTGAAGGTGAGACCGGCACCTACAGCGCCGATGAAGAGAAGAGTAGGGTCCTGGTTCCAGACTACATGTTGGTAGATTCCGGGGACTCTGTTGTTGCGTACCGGCACAGAGGGGAGGAAAGGTAGTGTCCAGCTATAGCCTGTCCCAAAGATGATGTGGTCGACGTCTAGGATCGAAGTGCCGTCGATGAGATGTACTGTTCGGCCAGTGACTTTCGAGATGGAGGGATGCTTCTTGATCTTGGGGTGTGAGAATGCTCCATCGCCAAAGTAGGCATTCACTGTGTGTCCGATGGTGATGCTGTGAACCGGCGACTTGGCTGTGCCGACAAGATCAACAGCAATGTCTGCCGCCGAGACAGAGGCTCCGACTGTGACAACCCTCTTCACCATAGTATTAGCATCTTATCCATATTCCAGGAAACCACAGATAAACTTACCTTTCCCTTGAAAGAGTCTCGTCCTCGAAAATGCTTGCTATGCAAAACACTCCCAGGACGAGACTTCTCAAACTGCTCCAGCCCATCTATCGGGGGAATATACGGCACCCAATAATGTCCACTAGCGACAACAACAGCATCAAACCATTCCGTCCACCAATAATCCTTCTCGTTACCTTCCTTTCGCAGAACAACCTTCCACTCATCGCCCACTTTTTCAACATGTTCCACAGTAGTGCTATAAGAAACAAGATCCTCATAATTATTCCGCTTCAAAAGCCCAGCGATGTAATCACGAATAACCTTCCAAGTCCGAAATGGCGTATCAGGCCCGTGAATCCCAATTGACCACTCACTGCGGATCTCGGGGATGGGTTCTTGAGTAAACTCCATCGTCACACTTGCGACATTGGTCTCGAGGTACGGATAAATAGAAGACTCTTCAAACCGCGGTTGAGCAGACTTGGGCGCATAGGCCGGTAGCTTCTCGGGGATTGTGAGAGGCGCATCCGCAGTGCGGTCTGCCAATTGCGACAGGTTTGAGACTGTTGGGGGTTGAGATTTGTCGCCGATCCTGAGACTGTCAGCAATTGCGCCAGAGTCTGATGAAGCCAATTGTCAATGACGGCGGGATCTTTACCAGCAGCCTCCTGGGCCTTCGCGACGTTCAAATACTCGGATGAGATCGAATGTCTTTTCTTGAGCCAAGGCATCAACAGCGATGGCGCCCGCTGGACCAGCGCCTATAACAGCCACGCGCTTAACGGGAGGGATTGACATGGTGCCAATTGAAAGTAGACAATGAAAAAGCACACAAAATATAAACTAGTCAGTTCAGAAACCTTTCTCAATCTTGAGTTGACAAGAGTAGAGTCCAACTCCAAGACAAGTCTTCGGGGCATTAACCACCGCCTTTTTTCTCCACCCGCCGGCTCAGCGGCAGCCAGTTAACTCGATGTGTGGGTGGGGGTATGGTTGCGATGCCTTCGATTGTGCTATATCACGCCATCGCCGAGGCCGCGGAGAAGCACACTTTTTTATATATGGGACGATGTATGGAGCTGCGGTGAGAATAAGTCGATTTGTCTTTGACTTGTGGATGTGGCTTGAAAGGGCCGAATAACATGTTCTGGAAGGATAGCAGATCTATTACTTCTCAGTCGCTTCGCTCGCATCTACTACCACCAACCATGTATATCCAACATAGGTACTTGACACAATCGCAACCTATCCAACAAGTTGGTGCAGTGTGGACCATTGGACGACTTACTAGGCTCCATCTCCGGCCAATGCCCTCAAGCGGATGGTCCTCAAACGATCTGTCACAGAGATTTGAGTTGTCAAAGATGGCGCATTAGTTGCGGCTGATTCGTCGCCTAAGATAAGCTTTGCCAGTCATTCTGATGACGGTTAAACTCGTCGTTGTCAGAACGTCCAGGCGGAAGATATAAGAACCGCCACGGGCTCCGTGAGGTACAGGAGATCCATTGCTACAACACTCCAAAGTAGGACAACTGAGTTGAACATTATATTAATCGCAGGCAAGTATCCAAATGCATATCCCGCTAAATCGCATCGTGTATATAGACTCCAAAACTCCAGCCGTATTCCATCGAAGAATACGTTCAAAACTCCTTGTAACGCCTTGCAACAATATCAAACCAACCCTCGCCAGCTTTTATCCACCACTAAACCACAGCTCCATATCGCACAGAAGCCCGCGACGACGGAGGAACGATCGACTGCTCGGGTCCGCAGCGCTCCAGTTCTCTAAGCCATGCATTCATCCTCGCCTTCTTATCATCCTCGAGGCTTCGGTGGTCGAGCGCGTTCCATTCGTCTTCGCTTAGACTCCAGAGTGTTAGGTGTTCGAGGATTGCCATTACGGCGGATATAACGATGACGGCGACGGGGTTTCCCCAGTCGGCAGACCAAGCGGCGTAGAAAATGAGCACAAACGCGTCCAGCGCGTCGCTCAGGAGATTCACCACCAGTGCGCGCGTCACTTCGCGACGAGCAGTCGGATCCGAAGGTGTATCGGCCGTGTAGAGGAAACCAGCGAGGAGAACATCGCGCACGCCAATCAAACTAGCAAGCATGTATGCGCTACCATCGGGAGGAATATCGAGGGCCCAAAGACCAAAGCGCGGGTAGGCTATGAGGGAGAGACCGCGGAGGAGACGAACGAGGGAGAAGGTGGCGATTGCGAGACACTGTACATTATTTGCGACCGAGGGAGGAGGATCTGGAGATTGCCTCGCAAAGAGAGGAGTAGCGACGGCGGTGGGAGTGGAGATGGGGAGCAGAGGGGTCGTCGAGTCGGCCGGCATGACCTTTAGTCTATCAAGAAAGGACTGTCGTCGAAGAAACTATGGGCGTCTGATACGGGAGACAGAGGAGGTGACGAAGCCGGAGTGTCTGGACTATCGACGAGTTCGAATTTATCTCGAGATTGGATTAGGTAGGTTATGAGGAGGATAGAGATGGGGACGGTGAAGAGAAAAGGCACGAAAGCGGCGAGCAGCGTTATCAAGGCGGAGGCCATGATGATCCCATCTGACTAGTTATAAGCTAATGGACTGCAACGTTGAGCTTTCACACAAAAAGAAAAGAAAAAAAAATAGGGCTCACGCGTTTCCCCACAGAGAGAAAAAAAGGTGGAATCGTCATGGGATGGTCATGCTGAGACGGGGATGGTGGCGTCGACTTGTGAGGGTGTCATGACCCCCCTTGCCCCTCAATAATCGTCCAAGCTTTTGTCTGCTTCTGATCAGGATCAGGATCTCGATGGCGCTAGGGACGGCAAAGCTATTCAGTGTGACAAGTCGGTGAGCGGCAGTTCTTTACTGTAACACAGTACTGTACTCCGTAATATCTAGGCTATTCACTGACTTCTATTGTGAATTATTTGAAGATTACAGTATTCCTGGCGAGTCAGGTTAATCCATCGCGAGTCACCTCATTCTCATCTCTCCCGCAGCGAACTGGTGGAGTTCCAACCTCTCACCACACGCATCCTCCATCTGCGCATCATCCCACGCAAGCCTTGGCCTGGTCTGTTTTCTTTCGCTTATCCGAAAAATCCATAGCCAGTCGTCTCCTTCCCGTGGGATCCCCATGTCGTGCACACACGCATTGCGACGCTCCACACCGAGAGATAAGAGAAAAAGCTCCCCCTCTTGTGGGGGTCCCTGGTCCTATTTAAAACAGTCCACATGACAACTCAAGCTTTCA
This sequence comes from Fusarium duplospermum, assembly GCA_003946985.1. Lineage (NCBI taxonomy): Eukaryota > Fungi > Ascomycota > Sordariomycetes > Hypocreales > Nectriaceae > Fusarium > Fusarium duplospermum. The sequence continues at coordinate 298,791 of NKCI01000006.1, forward strand.
CAATCTAACTGATTCTTTACTTAGCTCTCACAGCTTTGCAGATTCAATTGCCTTGTTGGGAATGTAGAGCTTTCTATCTCTTGGCGCTAGGACGTGATGGTGTGCTAGGTTCTTACGGCTGTATGCATCTTCATCTCAAATGTTTGCATCTTGGCAATCAGAAGGGTCATTTCCCCATGCTTCGAGTTGCATTGTTGCAGCGGCTATCTCGAGGGCCTTTTGAGGCTCTTGGTCACCGTATTGACCGGCTCGTGGTAGCTGGATCTTTAATCTTGCTCTCGTAGGACCACGATAGCGATATCGGAGATGGGTGTTGGTGAGGCTGGCATCTGCAGCTTGGCTTGTAGTACATCACCACGGGTTTGCGAAGACGGGCATTCGGACAGCCCCCTCTAGATCCGAGTCCAACAACAATGTCCCACGACATCATGTCCCATATTCAACTCCGCGGAAGTTCAATTTAACCTTCATCATAACCGAGGCAATCTCAAGCTGCGGCCAAGAAGACATGCTCTGCCTCTTCTTGGCCTCCCTCAACGAACCACACACTAACGCTCTAAATCCATTCCACGGGGACCTCGCAGTCTACGACTCGACAGCGAAAGCCATCCCCAAGGTCCCCGGCCCGAGGTGATCGGGGACTTGTCGAGATCTTCATAGGTGGAAGCTTTGTGGCTGTAGTCTTTTATCCTCCATCTAGGCGACATTAATTGGCGTCCCGAGATCTTGGTCGTGATGGGTCGTAGATCTTGGCATTGTAGATCCGCTCATCTTGGTGAAAATAGCATTTGGCATCCATATTTGGAGGCTATCTTTATCGGCGAGGTCGGTGGGGATTTGGTCAAGGTTTCCCGGCGTGGTGGAGCTGGGGATATATCCTAGAACCCATAAGGCTTACTTACACGCTCTAGACACTGATTTGGACGCACGTCTTGGCAGCTCGATCAATTGTGATCATGGTGTTGCGGGATGAAAAGGGGCTGACAAGGAACCTCGTCTCAATTACATGCTATCTCTCTTGGTCGTGAGAGTGCTCAACAGGCAGATTTGCACTCTCATGCAGCTAATCAATTACAATTGCTTCGTGGTTCCAACCACATCATCTTTCTATTCACAACACAGCTCTTCCGTCCAACAGCAGATGAATGTCTCAGCACCCCCCCCATCACAAACCTCACCCAACAACCAATCGCAACTCCAAACCTCTACTGCCAAGAGGGCTCGAGCGCAAGAAACGTCAACCCCAAGAAAACCAACAATCTCAAAAAGCCAAGTGAATCTGGGGATGAACACGCCCGTCAAGCTGGTATGCTCCAGTAGATCACTTCAAACGCCAAAAGACCTGTACCGAGTCCGAGGCCCCGGGGAACGAAGACCCAAACTATCGAACAAAAAGCCTCTTTTGATCAACACACGGCATCCCGTTCCCCTCACTCGCTGTCATGATGCGCCATGCCGTCTCGACTGGCATTAAAGCCCCGGGTCCAGACTCTTGGGTTTCCCAAGGTTTGTCGGTTACAAGCTTTCCAAAAACGCCATCTTGGCAGGTTTGCTGTCAATCATGGCTGGCTGGCTAACAAATGACAAGTCTTTTTCGTTTGGTGGTTTATATTAGTGGCATCTTTCGTGCCTCTTTTTTTCTTCTTTGTCTCAATTCTACACACACATTGTTTCTTGTTCCCTCTTCTCCCTTGCCTCAGTAACCTGTCACATTTCTGCACCAGGATAAATCCACGAGTGATACTCAAGTGTACAGGTTTCTTAGGTCTGCGCCCCACTGGTCGAACTGAGGGTTTCACTTCTCCTCATAGGGGAACCTTCCTCCTCTCGCAGACATTGCATGTTTGTCTCGTGATTCTTATTCTCTCTCTTTATCTGGAACGTTCCCGCTCGTCATTGAACCAGCGGGAGTTGGCAATTGACGGCGCGAAGAATATACCATCATGGGTACTTCAGACAAACGAACAAGTCCTAGGGCGAGTCCAAAGGGGAGTCCAAAGGGGAGTCCGCGAATACAAGACAGACCTAGTGATGTCAATGATCCAGGTATGGTAGCACAAAGGCTACGACACACACACATACTTATTATAGAAGCTAATCCTTACAGAACAACAAGAAGAACAAGAACCCCTCCCGCAAAATCAAGGTCTCCTCCACGGAAACGCCCAAATCGAAGCCGGCGGCAGCGACGAAGACGGCGAATTCTCAGCCAGCGACTTTGACGCCGACTCGATAGCCGGCGACTCGGATTCTACCTCGATCGGCTCGAGTATCTACGAGCACAGCTTTCAAAACGGTCGGAGGTATCATCGATATCGCCATGGGAGGTATCCGTTGCCGAATGACGAGGCGGAACAGAATAGGGAGGATATGTTGCATGCTATGATGTTAGAGGCTACGGATGGGAGGTTGTGTTATGCTCCTATTGGGAAGAATCCGCAAAAGATTGCTGATTTGGGGACGGGGACTGGGATATGGGCTATTGAGAGTATGTGAATTGGCTGTTTAAATCGAGGAGGTTGCTGACACTTATAGTGGGAGACAAGTATCCGAGCGCAGAGGTTCTTGGCCTCGATCTCAGTCCGATTCAACCTTGCTGGGTACCTCCAAACGTCAAGTAAGTTATGGCACAATTAGTACGATCATGTCGCTAACTCTGTTCAGGTTTCTAGTCGACGACGTTGAAGATGAGTGGCTAAACGGCGACGACTTTGACTTTGTCCACCTCCGCAACATGATCCCCATCCTCAAGTCCCCAGTGCTTCTCCTCAAACAGGCATATGCGTGTGTATCCCAGCTCATACCGTCTTCTAATCCTTCTAACTCTTATCAGCAACATGAAACCCGGAGCTTGGGTGGAACTTCAAGATGTCGATGGCCAGGTGCATACCGACGATGACACCATCCCTGAGGACTGGCCTCTTAAACGCTTCACAGAGTATCTCGTCCAAGCCTTTGCTCAATTCGAAACAAATGCCCATGCTGCTGTGTTTGGAGGGCAGTACCTAGCCGATGCAGGATTCGTCAATATTCAACACAACTACATCAAGCTCCCCTACGGCACATGGCCCAAAGACAAGTAATCCAGCCCCCTATCCTATTCACAACAAGAATACTAACACCACAGGGTCATGCGTCTAGTGGGAATGTACTACCGCACCGCCTGCGAAGAATTCTTCCCCGCCGTAGGAGCCCTCCACTTCCCAAAGATGGGATGGGAAAAGAACGAGATGGAAATCTTCTTTGCCGAGTGTCGCAAGTCGATGAGAGACCCTCGGGTACATGCCTACGGAAAGATGCATTTCTGGAGTGGTCAGAAGCCTCTTGATGCTGAGTAGTATTATAGGTGGCATTTTCGTTCAAGAGCGTGTTTTACAGCGTTGTAGACAACAACAACAACAACACAGCGCAATATGTGCTTTATGAATCATGGCTATCAGATACCAAACTTGTTAATCACCAAACTCCCAAACTTTTTTTTAAATACACCGTCTAAGCCATTTATATTACCATCCCCTTATTCACCTCCGTCCCTTCTTAACCTTCTTACTCCTCGGCTCTTCACCCTCATCAGCAACCCTCCTCTTCTTCCTACTTTCCTCAAGCAACTGCTGCATACCCTCCGTAGCCTTGAACTTGGGGTTGGAAGGATCGATAGCATACTCATGACTCTCAAACACGGCCTTGAAACGATCATCTGTCACGTCCATCTTGAAATCCTCCTGTAGACCACCCCGTGACTGTTTAGCTTCGGCGCGCTTCTTGGCTTTGCCCTTCTTCTTCTTGTTCTTTTCCGCCTTGATGATCTCGTTCATGTCAAAGTGGTCTAGGTGCGCGACTTGGTCGTCGTCTGCGTCTTCGGCCATGACCTTTTCTAGCTGTGACTTTTGCGCCTTGGTCTCGGCTTCTGCGGCCTCGCGGGCTTGACGCTTCTTGAGACGCTCTTCCTTGCGGATGGAAGTCTTGGATACTGGCGCGGGATCATCGGCAGTAGTAAAGAAAGGATCGTCGAAACCAAGGTCTTCGGTGTCGGCTGCTGGCGCATCTACAACTTCCTCATCTGATGCGTCAGGATCACGACCTTCTCGCTTAGCTCGAGCCTTTTCGCGCTTCTTCTCCTTTCGCTCCTTTTCCTTTCGCTTATACTTTTCGATTGTCGTCTCCTCCGCCGCCTCCTTCTTGGGTGCGGCCTCTGTGAGGGCGGGTGTAAAGGTGATTTCCATGTCGCCCACAGGTCCATTCTTGGAAGACTTGGTAGACTCATCAGACAAGCCCAGGGCAGCTCGCATTTTTCGACGAGCCAACTCCTTCTTGGAGAGTTTGGGCTCATCCTCCGTCGCTTCCTCTTCCTCAGCAACCTCCTCCTCCACGTCATTCTCGTCCTCGCTATCGCTAGCCAGATAGGCCTTGAGATCGTTCTCCTCAATCTCACCGCGCTTACCAGTGAAAGCACGGTTGATGGACTCCTTGCGCGAGACCTCCTCTGGATGCATATCCCAAGTGAGCTTCACCTTGGAGCTCTGCAGGGCATTGGTGACAAACTCGATGGGTGTATAAGAGTCGGGCACCTTGTCGCATTCATCTCGGGGCTCGTCGTCAAAGGTGACGTCGTCGGGGACGAATCGCAGGTCGAGGAAATTAGAGGAAGACTGATACTCTCGTCCATCGACAGCCTCGTACAGCTTCTGTGCGACGGATGGGCTCGAGCAAACCATGACGGCGTAGTAATAACGTAGACGGTCGAGCTGGTAAGATCGGAGCGCATCGCTGTCAAAGTCTTGGTCGTCACCCTCCTGCAACAGAGCCTTCTTGATCTTTTCGTCTCCATCCTCACTCTCCTCGTCGCTGTCCTCATCAGAATCCTCATCCGAGTCGTTACCCTTGGAGTCCTTGAACAATGCCTTGGGAGGTCCCTCCACCTCTTCCTGCTGCATGCGCTCCTTGCCAAACTCGCTGGGATAGACCGAAATCTTCTCAACTCTACCTCCACTCTCAGGTAAGAAACTGTTGAAAAGAGCCATCAAATCAGTAGACTTGACGTGATCCCAATCAAGGTTGACAATGGCGATTCGATTCGTCACCTCTCCAGCCTCGACCTCATTCTGCTCGTCCTGAAAGCGCTGCATGTCTCCCTCAGCGTCAACTTGCGCGCCACCCTCCTCCTCGTCAGAATCAGACTCATCATCAGAGTCAGAGTCCGACTCGGAAGAAGAGAAGCCGCCGCCACGCGCAGGGTCGTATTTCTCATGCGCCTTTCGCAGCTCCCTCTGAACGACCTCGTCGTCGTCAACCTCAATGTCCTCCTCCTTCTCCCCCTCATCTTCATCATCTTCCTGACGATATAGCCTCTGAAGAGCCTTCTTCTTGGAATCCGACTTTACTTTTCGGCCGTATCGATCAACTTTGGCTGTGGCAGTAAACTCGTTGTCCGTGAGCATATGCGCGAATCGCTTGTCGATTGTCGTCTTGGTCTGCTTCTTCGAGGGCAGTCGAAATCGGGGATCGGTTTCAAAGTCTGCAAATCGCGCATCGGCGATCCGGCTTGCGGACGAGCCGCTCTTCTTCTTTGAGTTCTTCATGTTGGCGTGCGACGTGAAAGAATTAAGCTGCGATTTGCGATGCTTGATGGAGGGGCAGAAAACGCATAATTTTTTGGCGGTCAACTTTTCTGCCCAAGGCGGTGAGCCCAGACCACACGAACCTCCAGGGGAAGCATCACCAATGAACATCACCAATGAACAGGTCCAATTCCCATGATAGAAGCGACGGAATTGGTCACCAGTTGTATTGCTTTGTTGTATATTTTAGATTGCCTATATGCTCAAAAATTCATTCCTACAAACGAAAGAGGTATCTAGATGCCCAATTTTCCAACACCCGACGCCTTGCATTCAACCAAGTTCAGTCTGCCCTCAATCGAGGACCTTAGTTAACCTCCTCCACGAATCCAATCTGTCTCCTTGCGTCCGCACCTCCTGGAACTGAGGCTATCCGCTTCGCCAACCTCTCCTGTGTCTCTACCAACTTCTTTTGAGCTTCCAATCTCTTGTTAATGCGCTCATCGGATCCTCTCTCGATTCGATCCAGCTCCTCTCGCTCGCTGACCCGCAGACTGCTAAGAGCTTGAGCGTTGCTCGCACGCTCCGTATTCATCTTGGTTTCCCATTCAAGCATCTTCTGTTGTCGTGTCTCCTCGGCCTTTAATTCCGCCGCAGCCACCGCCTTTGTCCGATCGAGGCTTGACTGGGTCAGCTTGTGTTGCTCTGAAAGGCGTCTCTTCAACGCAGCATTAAAGAGCGATTCCTCCAGGTCAGCCTTGTGTCGAGTCGCCATGAGGTCTTCATTATGAAGCTTGCGCCGGCGGGCATCCTCAATCTCTGCCTTGTTCTCCCAGATTTCTTTTTCCACATTGGCCACCTCCTTTCTCCGCGCGAGAGCAATGGCGTGGTCTTCGGACTCAAGCATGATGCGCCTAAGTCGTGCTCTTCGTTCCCGCTCTTCAACTTCCATATCAGCTGGCAAGCCAATGGCATCGTCTGGCTGATCTCCTGAGTTCGCATAGTACACATCCACCGCCCGGTTTTTCTGCAGCAGCTCAAGAAGTTGGTCTCGGGTGTCCGACTCGGGCATAACCTTCTTGATATACATCGTTGGTGAATAAGTATACTCGCCATCAGTGTAGTGGTTAAAGGGCTTGTTGATATCCTTCCACATGGCTGCCTTCAGAAAGACCCGCGTGGTCGCAAGGGCGTCCGAGGCTTCAAAGCAGAGAAGAAGCAATGATTTCCCATGTGACTTGATGCTCAGGTCAGATCCAGACTTGACCAGGAACGTCATGACCCTATTCATGAGCTTTTCCCGGTCCGCCGTGAGCGCTCCCGAGTTGGATCCGTTGAGGCAGACTTCTCCCAGGGCACTACGGCCGTCATGCAGCGGGCTAGGGAAATCAGGATGGTGGCCATGTTCCACAAGAACCGTTACAGCCGCCAGATTCAACTCCCTGGCAGCGTTGTGCAGCGATCCATCATCTTCTGACTGGTCAATGGCCAGGAGATTGCCCATCATCCGAGTAGATAGTTCACCACCGATTTCGGTCGCCATCGAGAGTGGTGTTCGACCCATGGCATCAGTAACATCGACGTTGGCACCTTCGATGAGTAGTTCTTTGACAATGTCTGGCCGGCGAGTTTGAATGGCCAGCATGAGCGGTGTTGTCCTGCTGATTGTTGTTTCAAAGTTGACGTTGGCTATCAGAGTTAGTACTTGTTCGTATCAGGGGGGTCAGGGACTTACCACCACGCTCGATCAGCATCTTGATCAGATTCGAGCTGACCTTTTTTTGCGGCTGAGCGATCGCCCATACCAAGACAGTCACTTCCTCGGGCTCGTCGACGTTATCGTGAATGCGATACGTTGTGGCTTGGTCGTAGTAGAATCCAGCGTCCAGCAATGTCTGCAGTACCTCGGACGATCTTGGATACTGCGAGATTGCCTTGACCAAAATTGGCTCAGATCCAGGGCTTCGTACCATGATATCCAGTCCGGCCTCGCCATCTCGGTATTCGGAAAACAGTTCAAAGAGCCTCAACACCTCGTCGGGGGACCTGGCCGTGTCGAACAACCGTTCAAAGGCAAGGGAGAGTGTTTGGGATGATGGCTTGCAGGTGAGCAGCTTCTCTGTCCAGAACGCATTGGCCTTCGATGCCGCCCAAATCAGAGGTTCCCCTCTCTCGTACTCAACGTCCACGCCATGTTCAACGAAGAGCTCAACGAACTGGTCGGCCAGAGGCTCAGTTTCGTCTGTGCTATTCCTCATCACGAGAACCATGGCACCACTCAGAGCGTCCCCGTTTGCTCCCTTTTCCAGGAGCATCTTGGCGACTTCGAAGCCTTCTGGGCTAAACCATGTTGCAAATTTCTCGGCCGTAAACCCACTCGAGAAGATCTGGTTGATGTCCTGCTGAGAGATGTCTCGCGCCAATAGCAGCTTCAATGGAGATGCTTTGACACCCTGCACAGCCTGGACCATAGCATAGCAGCCATTGGTCAGAGGGGATGCTCCAGAGTCAAGCAAGAGCTGGATCAGTCTTTCGTCTGGCTCATCCTCACCAACAGCCTTGCTCAAGGCGATGTGGACTTCGTCAGTAGCTATCATGCCGGCTTTGAACAAATCCTCGACAATCTGGAATCGAATGTCGCGACTTAGCTTCCAGCATGCCTTCAACGCCCTTATCAATGTTGGGGGTGATGCCTTCTTCTATCCAGACGCGTCAGCAACTCCACATGTATTAAGGCTAAGCCACTTACCTGGTTGCTGCCCTGATGCCATAGCCCCAATAACAACTCAAGATTTCCGACGAAAGCACTCCTAGTTGCCGCTACGACCGCTTCACCGTTGCTGTAATTAGGGTCCGCGCCAGCTGCCAACACAACTCGCAGAATTTCCTTCCCTGCTTCACCAGACTTGGCAGCCGACACGAGTTGAATGTCCACAACTTCACCCGAGACGCCTCTCTTGAGGAGACGTTCAAAGACCATAGCTCTCTTGTTTAAATCTCCAACTTCAGTGGCAGCCTGGAAACCTCGCTCAAGAGTGGGTTTCTGAACGTCAACATTTGACCTCAGAAGGACATCCAGAACCTCAACAGAGCCACCTCGGCAAGCCTCAATAATGGCCTGACCGTCGTTTGTCGAGATGCTTGCGCCATGGGCAATCAGGACATCTCCAAGCTCAAGGTCTCCATCACGAGCCGCGATGAGCAATGCGTTGGAAGCTGCTTGCGGGGATACCCCAGCTTTCGCTAGCCGACTGCAAATGGCAAGCCTCGGTGTCCAGTCTGTAATCTTCATTGCTGTCTCCAGGCAAGAGTTCCTGATCTCAATTGTATGCTTGGTCCGCGAGAGAAGCAGGTCAAGGATTTCAGATGATTCCTTCGAAACAGCCAAGGCCAAGGCCTCACCATCTGAGGCATCAGCAGAGCTGGCCAGTGTACTAACAAGCGCAAAATCAGAAGTGAAATGTCCGACAGCATGGCCAAGTGCCCTGTTGACTTCACGTGGTAGGGCGCCAGCTTCGACCAATGTCTTGGTGAAAGTCAAGCGGTTCATGGGGTCCGAAATAGACAGCGCATGAGGCAGAGCAGCTGCAAGTGAAGCCGGGGTCGGAGGTTTTTCGCAGCCAAACATGATATCAACCAGTGGCTCTCGAGCTGCAGCAACTGCAGTGCACAGGGGCCGTGCCTGGTACGCATTGGGGTCAGCGCCACACTCCAGCAGCTTCTTCAACGTGGACAAGGTAGACATGGACGATTTGTCCGAGCTATCTTGAACGAGGGCTTGGATTTCCCGAACCAGCATCGAGTTCAGGTCGAGCTTCCTAGCCGACTTTGATAATATCACGCCGAGCTTCCAGGCCTTGTTATCTGTGGACGGGAGAGGCGCCAATCCGTCGAGACAACGGGGTATTGTGTCCACATTCTGCTTTCCAATGCTGAGGACTGTATCAAGGACCTTTGGATCTGGATTCTGAACGGCCTTTAGGAGTATCTGGCCGTCAAGGGCGTTGATGTCGGCCCTTCCTTGTTGCAGGATGAGATGGAGAAGGGACATGTCGACTGGCTTTTCCGACAGCGTTGCGAGCAAAGCATCAGCGACATGCTGCACCCCGACACTTGCTCTGGCGTTGAACAGCATGACCATCATATCATAACGAGCTCGGTGGTCCGTAACCTTCATCACATCTTGTATGCGTGCCGCTGCTGTCTGGGGAGAAGCTGCTTGCATCAGCGAAGAGAGAAGTGCGAGATCTTTTTGTGCTATGATGGTGTGCAATCCAGCTCCTTCATTGTAGTTGCTATCCGCATTGTACTTCAAAAGCAGTTTGATTAGAGCGTCGTCTCGCTGGTAAGGGTCTTCACTGATCGCGTCTTGCAAGGCAGTGTGCAAGCATGGGCCAGTGAGTGCCCCTTTGAGAAAGAGCTCAACCATGTGATATCGATCTCCATTCGGCAGGCTCTTGATCATAGGGAAAATTGCCGAGAGGGTTTCATTCGAGGGCCTTGCAGTAAGGATCATCGAGGTCATATTAGCATCTCCTCTCATGACAGCGTTGCGCAAAGCCTCTCCATTCTGGAAATCTGGTGACGCGACAGCATGTCGGTTGTTGATGCGTGGCTTCCCATGGCCATTGGGTTGTCCACCATTGGGGTATCCGTTCGTTTGGTCATGAAAGTGAGGGTTCAGAAGAAGCTCGACAGATTCAGTATCTCCAGACTTGGCTGCTAGGACAAGGCTTTCGTTCAAGGCAGTTCCGTTGGCACCCTTCTTGAGCAGAATACGGAGCAATGCCTGTCTCGCACCAGCTGGCGCCTGCTGTGGGATCAAAGAGACACAGTCCGATGCCAAAGCAGGGTCAATGGCAGTAGAACCGTTGAGCAAAGAACTGACGAGACTGACTTGGCCCTTCAATACGGCAGCCTTTAAAGCAGAAGCATCATTATGCTCAACAGAAGCTCCGTAACGGGCCAGAAGATCAGCCATCTCAAAGAACTGAGACTCACAAGCCAGCTCGAGCGATCTAGCAAGAATCTCGCCTTGAGCACCACAGCAGAGTAAAAGTTCGGCAAAGTCGAGTTTCATCTTTGGATTCAGCTTTGGGTGTTCGATGAGTATCCCGAATGCCTCTTCCAGTCCCGGGCTTTGAGGAGGCTTGTTCCCAGTGGCAATAGCCATGGCAATGTCTCTTCGCTCGTTGTTGATGGCAGTTTTAAGGGCTTCAGCTTGATTGTAGTTTCCGTCTGCTGTAGAGCGGCTAAGATGCAGAACAGTATCGAAACACTTTGCTCTTACAGCATCAGTCAATCCTTGTGAAACACATACCGGTGATGGGCGACCCTCTGATCGTAGAATGAGTGCAACAATGCCTGACAAAGCGGGCACCGAACAAGCTTGGCGAAACTCATCCTGGCCCTCGGCAGTTTGTGAAGCATTCGCGCCGTATCTGAGAAGAACCTCGACAATTCGTGGGTTCCTAGTCCTGATGGCCGCCGGGAGGCATGTATCGAGTGACAGAGGGTCAGCATGTGGGATGAGAACCTGAACCATTTCGAGCTGGTCCCGCTCGATAGCAGACTTGAGTAGTCGCGTGCGATCAACACCATTATCGAAACTGCGACGTCGATTCAATAGTCCAGATTTGTGTGTTTGCATGCCGCTGAGGTCGATACCTGCAGCAGCCAACTTTGCGATGAGAGCTTCAGCAACACCGGCAGATCCGGAGCTATCAACCCAAGAGTTCAACACGTTGAAAATCTCCTTCGTATCCCAATGCTTGCCCTTCTTGAGATTACCAGATGAGAAAGCTCGGGAGAGACCACTCTTGGGCCGTAGTTGGGCGACTTCGGCGCATCTCCTCTGCAATAGGCCTTCGGCGACCTCATCGTCGGCTTGGGTTCTGAAGGAGGGCGGCTGCTGCGGCCGTGCAAGGGGAGCAGGTGCGCTAGGCGGAAAGGTAAAACCCCATTGCTGCGAAAGCTGAATGATGCGCCTCTGGCGGGCGTCGGCCGGAGTTTGATGCATGTTTGATTCAACTTGGAGCTGTCATCTGGGAAGATGCAGGGCTGCAAGTTTGTCCACGGGTTGCAGACCGAAAGCCTGATCAGGGTAATTCGCGCTCCAGGCGTCGTGAAACAGAGTGATCCTATGTGGCGGAAGGTCTGGAAAGCTGACGACGCTCAGTAGAGTAACGAGCGAGAGGCTTCAAGCTTTGGAGCGGTGGCAGAGGGTGTCGAGCGACGTAAAAATACAGGTTCAAGTTGAGTAAAAAGATGGAAGAAATCCTGAAGCTGCGCATCCCCTCATAAGGCTGGTTACCGTACCTCGAGGCCCATATGCAAGAGCTTCCCCGGTGCCTCCTTCCCTTTGAACAGGCCTGCAATTGGAGCCCTGGGTCCTTTGTTTTCATCTCGTTACAGCTGCCTTGGGTGCCTGGGGTTGCGGGCCATGGATCCATGAGCCCCACTGAGCCACAGCCGCAGAGTGCCCCACGACTCAGGGCCTCATGTCACAGACGGGGCCTAAAAACTACCCGTGAAAAGTGACGTATGGTGGAGGCAGCGCCAAGAGTTAGCGCTTGAGCACGCGTCTCCTCGAATTTCATTCACTCCAGACTTTTATAGCCGATGCTCAACTCGAGGTTCGAATAACGTCAAATAATGCGAGTAATTAATTTCTCAAACGGTATAAAGTTTAACATATCTCTAACAGAACCCCTCACAATCTTCAATTCGCCCCCGGGGCAGCTTGCGAACTTTCCGTGCGCAGCCCCAAGGGCAAAATGGCCATGTCGCGGTTCAACTTGCACTGCCACTCTGTGACATCCATGGCTGACCTCCACCATGAATGGCGAGGAACACGAATTTCGATCAACAAATTATGAGCATCACATCAAACGTCTCTCTTTCGCCCGCAGACCAAACTTGAAACCGCTTGATTATTGCCTCTAGAAACCTTGTCGTCGATCGCTAGACCCCAAAGAGAACCATTCGGGCGAGGCTAAGGATAGACCAGGGGTCTAGTCGGATCCCGCCGGGCACACGGTCTGGGGCCATTTACGAGGCGGTTACGCGTATGCTGGCGCAACCTCTGCAAAAAAAATTGAACCTGTCTCGGTTATCGACAGCGGACTTTTGTAGTCGGTTACACTCGTTTAGCTGTTAAATAGATGCCTAGATGGAAGCTCGTATCCTTCGGTTCGTTTCAAGCGAAGGATTTCAGTTTGAGTGCGTCATTAGAGACTTAGTTACTGACCGATCCTTTGATACTGGGGTCAAGTCTAGGCGGGTACCCTATAGCGGCAATAGTTTCACAGATTTTACGACAAATCCAACCTCAATGGACATTGCAATTGTCATATGATGACCGGGAATATCTTGGCAAAGGGTAAAATGACTTTTCGGTGTTACTCGATAAACGTCGACACGTTGACCGTTGTCCTCCATCAGTCTCACCGTAAGTATCACTTTGTGTTCGAATTTACCTGCGCTAGCAACTGTCGCTTCAGCAGCATCGACTAACACAATGGGCTCTGGATCGAGTTATAGAACAAATATGATTCCGTTGGAGCTACTCATTTGTAATTAAAACGCTTGTGTATGCTTGCATCTCTCCTTAGCGAAAGGCGGTATTGAGTCTATGTTTTCCTTCATCATAGATGGGCAGATTTCTCACCTCCATCACATGTTCCTAGATGAGACCCATCTGATACCTGTCACTTCAACGACATCCGCGTATTAACCATGGCATATTTTCCATATCTATCCTCGAATAACAAGGAGTATTTTGCAAAGCCACAATGAGGCCTTGCTAGCTGGCTCGGTCACGCGACCTGAAATATTTGATCGCATGTTTCATTGATAGATTCCGCTTGTAAGGTGTTGTCCCCATTATACAGACCCCTTGGCTACCCGGTTCTCACTACCGATAGATCGCATTCAAGCCGAATTATATGGTCTCTGTCAGCACCTACAATTATTCATCACTAACCCCATTCCTCTTCATATATCTAATCTCAACAATCTTAACAACAGCACGCGTGCTCAAACAAGACACACAATGCCGTACTTCCGCCCTCCGAAACCGCCTTGCATGACGTGCCTGTCTTTGATTGCTAAGCAGAAACACCAGGCGAGTGTTTTTACCCCGCCATCATGGAACCTATCCGACCCCGCCAGAGCGTGGATACCCGTAGCCGTTATCGTGAAGACCGTCTCAAGCCGATTTCCTTCCGACTTGTTCTCAACTCCCTTGAGAATACTTCATACATAGGTAATGGCCCAGTCGCTCGCCTTGCCGCTTCGCCGCTCACTTCTCAGGCCTTCGTCACTTTCAGTTGCAAGACATCTCATTCCCGTGCAGCGTATCGCTCGAGTTGCTTCTCACCTCTCCACCGTCAAGATGGCTCCCATTCCACCCACGATGAAGGCCGTTCAGATCAGCAAGAACGGCGGCACCGAAGTTCTTGAGTACAACGACATCCCTGTGCCCAAGGTCGGCGAGGGACAGTTGCTTGTTCGCAACTCAATTGCTGGTCTCAACTACATCGACACTTACTTCCGTACCGGCTTGTACCAGGCGCCGCATCTCCCTCTGACTCTTGGACGTGAGGCTGCTGGTACGGTTGTTGACTCTCATTCTTCCGTGTCCAACTTCCCCTCTGGTTCCCGTGTGGTCTTTATGGGCACCGTCGGTGCGTATGCCGAGTACAGTGTCGTCAACGCCGCAGATGCCATCATCATCCCCGACGAGATCTCAAACGAGCAGGCCGTAGCTTTATACCTACAGGGTCTGACCGCCTGGACCTTCATCCGCGAGGCTGGTGAGGTCAAGGCCGGCCAATGGGTCCTCGTCCACGCCGCTTCCGGCGGTGTCGGTACTCTGCTCGTCCAGCTGCTGCGTGCGGTTGGCGCAAAGACCATTGGCACCGCAAGCTCGGAGGAGAAGCTTGCTTTGGCCAAGAAGAACGGTGCTGAGTATGTCGTCAACTCGCACGACGATGTGGTGGCCAAGGTCAAGGAGATTACCGGTGGTCATGGTGTTGATGTCATTTTTGACGGTGTTGGCAAGGCCACCTTTGACGCTGATCTGGAAATGATTGCGCCCAAGGGCAGTCTCATCTCCTTCGGAAATGCCGTAAGTTGAACCCCTCGCTCTGGAATACGTGACTAACATGATAGTCTGGCGCCGTGGACCCCGTCAACATCCTTCGCCTCACCCCCAAGTGCGTCCGATTGATGCGACCCGTCGTCAATGTCTACGTCTCGCCGAGAGCCAACCTGGAGAAGTACACCACTGAGCTCTTTGACATGCTCAAGTCCAAGAAGCTGGAGGTTGCAATCCACGATGTGTATCCCCTCAAGGAGGTTGCGCGGGCGCACCAGGATATCGAGAGCCGCAAGACGACGGGCAAGCTGCTCATAAAATGTGATTAAATCTAGCCTTGCTCCTTTTCTTTCTTTGAACGCGCTACAAGTCTAAATGCTATGGATGGCTCAACCATTTAATCCAAAAACATGTACCACCGGAATTATTAGACCCAAGTTGCGAGAAGGCCTGCTCGCAGACGTGACCTATACCATCACATCGCTTTAAGCCTTGGCCTTGATAGCATCAAGAAGCTCCGCGGGAGGCTCTTGTCTGTAACCCTGGGGGTTGTTCTTGACCCAGCGCCAGAGGTCGTCGCAAGCCTCCTCCATAGTGAGCTCCGTCTTCCAGTTGAGCTCCTTGTTAGCCAGGGAGGGGTTGGCGGTAAGATCGAGGACATCGCCCTGTCGTCGGGGGTTGACCTGGTAGGGGAGGTCTCGGCCAACGACCTTGCTGAAGGCCTTGATAATCTCAAACACGGTGCTGCCACGGCCGGAACCCAAGTTCCAGGCCTTGACACCGGGTTGGTTCTCGCGGAGGTAGTTAAGAGCGACGAGGTGACCACGGGCAAGATCGACAACGTGGATGTAGTCGCGGATGGCGGTGCCGTCTCGGGAGGCGTAGTCTAACCCGTGTTAGGAATTGCGCGAGAAAGAGGCTGTGTCTGACTAGGAAACTTACCGTCGCCGAATACCAACAGCTTTTCGCGCTCACCGGTTGCGACCTTTCCAAGAAGGGGCAGAAGGTTGTAAGGAACACCCTGGGGATCCTCACCCATGATGCCGCTGGGGTGGGCACCGCAGGGGTTGAAGTATCGCAGAAGGGCACCGTTCCATTGCTTGTACTCCTTGCCGGCCTTCTCGAGGTTGTTGCGCTGAGCGTTGATAAAGTCGGTAATAACGTCCTCAATCATGGACTTGGTGCGACCGTAAGTGTTGGTAGGACCGATGGGGCAATGCTCGGGGATGGGGATCATGTTGGGGAAACGGGTGGCATCGCCGTAGACGGTGGCGGAGGAGGAGAAGACGATGTTGTTGACGTTGTTGCGCTCCATGGCGCGGAGAAGAGCGATGCTGCCGCCGACATTGACACGGTAGTACTCGAGGGGAATCTCGCCGGACTCGCCGACAGCCTGTGGATGGTGTTAACGGCGTTGATGGCTGCGACGGTCGCCTGGACCGAGAAGGATAGAGGACAACTTGCCTTGAGAGCAGCAAAGTGAATCACACTGTCAATAGCAGGGTGCTTCTGAAAGACCTCATCGAGGGCCTTCTCGTCGGTCACGTCGAGCTTGTAGAAGGCAGGACGACGGCCGGCCAGCAGCTCGATGCGGTCGAGGGCAACCTCGGACGAGTTGTAGAGGGAGTCGACAATGACAACATCGTAACCATGCTCAAGCAGGGCAAGAGAAGTGAAGGAGCCAATGTAGCCCGTGCCACTGCAAGATCCAAGAATGAGGTGGTTAGCAATGGGCTGTTTCTCTGAGACGACAACGCGCGGCAGCGTCTGAGGGGTGATCAGATTGCGACGAGAACAAAGACAGAGTCGAGAAGGGCGCAAAACGGGGCGCAAAGGTCGCAAGGGAGGGGGATTGTGGCGTACCCAGTGACGAGAACTGTTCCAACAGGCATTGTCGATTTCTTTGTTATGGACGATGGGAGAGAGTTTAGGTGCTTGCTTTGCGGTGAGGGACGAGTTGATGCGCGAGCGGCGGGGTTTAAGGCAAGGAGGTGAGAGAGATGGCGGGGCACTTTTTTTTTAGAGGAAGAGGGAGATGGGGGGTAAAGAGGCCAAACCAGGGTGGAGGGTGGAGGGTGGCGGGTCTAACAAAGAGATGGGATGTGGTGAGATTATTATGGGCGCGCTTGTTGAGGCAGCGAGTCGTATTATAATTAATTAATGGATGGATATTAATACGGGGTTGGCGAGGAGATGGGAGAGGACAGAATACTCTCGAAAAATGGTCAGGGGCTCTCTGCCTCATTATCTTGCAACTCTGTTTACACGAGTGTCAGAGCAACGCTTTGATTGCTTGAACGGAGAAAGCCAGTCAGAGATGACGATTCTGGGTTTGAGGGTGGCGGGGCACCGTTGCCAAGCAGGGGTGAGGAGGGTTCATGATGAGCGATGAACGGACGTTAGCTTCTACGGTGGTATTACCCGGCTTCTCTTTTGTTCCATCTTGTTGGTCCGGTTATTAGAAAGAGTTTTCAGCTTCTATAGATGGCTAGTAGTAATTAATACGAGAGGAGAAATCTGGTGGCTGACATGAGACTTGAATGAATTCCGCCGAGTCTTGACGCCGAGTATTATTCCGTCACTTGGCACATCATGTTATGAGTTGTTGGAGTGCAAGTTTCAAGACCCTAGGTGCAGTAGCGTCTCTTTTTGCCTAACAGATTCATTGTTTGAAGAATTACAGCAAACAATTCTCTTTTTACCTACATTGAAAGCCCTCATGTCTAGGTTCCTCATGGTCCCCAACACTTGGCGGCCAATTTAGCGGCCGTCCAAACACGTGATCACGCCAGCCTCTCAATTCGCGGCGCCTAATCCTCGGCGCGCATCGCGTCTCCAGGCGCATTCACCTCAACACCTTCACAGACGATCACGAATATAACGACAGGAAGAAAAAAAAAGAGGCGACGATATTTTTGCATTATTTTCGGATTAAGGAAAAGGAATTTTTCATTCTCCATCTCAAAAAGTTTCGACAACCCCCCGAGTCGCGCACCCTCACCGCATTGTGGAAAATTCAAGTTCGACCCGCCACCACCAACATGATGATTTCTTTGTTGTGACTTTGCGCGCGCAACTGAACTTGAAGATTGGCCAGCCCAAAGCTGGCGCACTGAAAGAACCGTCTTTGTCTGGCAGGACCGGGATGGGAACGGACCTATAGTCGGTCACCTGCATGCACATTGTGTTGCGTTTTCGGCAATTCAACTTTCTCATGGTTGCTATTCTCATCTCATAGCACAAAGAACGACGACATCCCTTGCGTGGACCGCCTTTACTCGAGGATAACGGCAGGCACCTGTTCATGACACAAAAGGGCCTGAATCCTTTCACATCGAGTGCACCACGTTGTTCAATCCCTTGTTCATCTCAACCTCGACCAAAAAATCACATTCTCTCTCAGTCATGCCTCCCAGAGCCGCCGCCGGTAGACGTCCCCGGTTCACCAGTCGGGAGCCGGAGCAGCCATCTTCACATGAGTCCCCAAACGCCCTGATACGACCTCAGCTGCCGCCACTGCAAGGTACTCCAAGCTCACGGAGACAGTACACCTATGGCTCTGGTGTTGAGCCACCGCCCAGAGTGAGCGCTGGCTTTCAGCGGATGGACCTGAGTGCGGCTGTCAACCAGGCCCTCTCCAAACCTGATGACACGGATGTGTTTGTGCGACCACCGAAACCTCAGGCAACTGCAACCGCGCGAGATCAGGAAACTTCTCGTGATAGTGAGTATTGCTCTGAAAAAATGGTATAGCATTGCTAACTTGAATCAGATGGAAATCGGCTAAGCACTGCGAACCTTCCTCCACAGATTGTTGGTGGTAGTGACGACAGCCTGCGAAGTTTTGGCATGGAAAGTGACTACTATGAAGATGCGACGATAGGATCTGCGCCCACTTCAACTCCAGGACCCCAGGCACGACAACGCGGCTCTAAAACAGTTACCCGGACAGAAAAAGATGCCCCTGAGGAACGTGTGTCACAACCTGCGCGCACTGGGAGACTACGACCGAATTACCAGCCTTCAGATGACGAAGAAGAGGAGGAGGATCCGAGAAGGACGAATCTTGTCGATCATGGAAAGAAGATCAACACGCCAGCTCCCAGTAGAACGCGCCAAACAAGGTCAAGTCAATTGGCAGCGCGAAATGCTGCCCCGGAAGAAGACCAAGAGGAGGAGAGCGTGGATGAGGAAGCAACCGGTTCAGAGGAAGAAGCGGAAATGTCAAATGCCACTCGAGCATATGCCAATCGAGCGAGTGCCAGTCGAGCGAGTGCCAATCGAGTGAACCCCAACCGTCCCCCAAGGGAGGAATTCGAGGAGATATTCGAGCAACCGAAAGGAACCCTTCGACAGAGACCACAGAATCGGTCGGACAAAGGGGGTCTCTTTGCACGAGCCGGCGAGATCAACAAGAGGGTCACCTCGTTCGATAAGGCCAACGAGATTCCAAATGATCCACGGGAGCGTGACTTTTTGATCCAGCAAGAGATCCGCGAGGTTGAAGACCAAGTTGCTCGTGAGCGAGAAGAGAGAGAAGCGATGACCCGAATGATTGCTCATCGCGAGACATGGAAGCAGTGGTTTCAGCAACAACTCGCTTGGGTGCTCTCGTTCTGGCCTTTCCGCCTATTTATACGACAGCCGATCAACTTGGAAGATGATGACGAACACGAGCAGCTTCTTCATGATCATCAACCTGCTCCCATGGAATGGTGGCGGCTCTTTCATCCCATGACGTATTTCCGAACCTTGGAATGGATGGCCGAGGCGCTGATGGATTACATCTTCAACTTTGTCGACAGAGTATCTGGAGTCCAACTTCGAGGCTCTCAGGCCGCCATGACTATTTATTTCATCTTGCTTTCTCTTCTTGCTTTGCTGCTTGGCGGCGCCGTTATACACATGGGAATGGGAGCATCTGGGATGTCATCACCGGATTTCCCAAACCTGGAATCATCCAGCGGTCTTCACTGGCCTAGTCCTTCTGGCTTATTTGAGAGAATTGGAAGCATGGTCCCGTCAGTGCCCTCCTGGGGTAAGGACGACGGCCCCGATATTTGGGATGAGCCAGAAGAGCGCGGATCTGGATGGGTAGCCAAGTTCTTGGACGAGTACAAGAAAGCGGTTGGATCTTTGAACGAAAAGGGAAACCTCCACGAGCAAGCCATCAAGAAGCTGGAGTCGATACTCCCTCACATCGTCCACATGGATGTTCAGGGCGGGAAGCCCATCATCTCACAGGAGTTCTGGCACGCGCTTCGGGATCTCTTGAAGGCGGATGGCAGTTTCTTTAATCTCGACCAAAGTAATGGCACCTTTGAGGTTTCTTCTGATGGACAGTGGCAGGCCCTTCTTGGACGGCTCATGGAGGATCCCCCTTGGACTACGTCAACCGTCGACAACAACAATAGCGACTCCACGGGGGTTGCTGACCAGGCGGAGAGTAAACTCTCTGGGTGGTGGGATCGATGGGTTAAAAACAACGACAACAAGATTCAGGAGCTCGTGAACAAGGCGTGGGATAAGAGAGAGTCTGCTGGTTCGGAACGCGACTTTGACGAACGCCTCGCCAAGATTGTCAACGAGAAGCTCAAGGAGCAGAATCAGGCCGTTGTTTCCCGCGAGGAGTTTCTCAAGCACGTTGAAAGCGAGTTTAGCAAGCATCGCGAGCAGATCACTGCTGAGATGACGGAGCTGAGAACAAAGATGGATGAGCGTGTCAAGAAGTTGATTCGCGCCGCAACTCTTGATGCCCCTAAGCAGGTCACCAAGACTGAGATCTCTGACCTTGTCCATAAGATTGTCAAAAAGGCCCTGGCTGATTTGAGTCTTCAGGCTGTGGCCAAGGGCGAGATCAAGGTCAACTGGGATGCTGTGCTCAAGAACCAAGTCAACTTTTTTGGAGTTGGCTCTGGTGCTACTATTGACCAGAGACGTACGACGCCCGTGTGGGATCCGTGGAATAGAGGTGTTGCTTCTGACGAGGCCTACGAGAAGGGTATTCTTGGAATTCACCCCTTACCTCCCATCGCGGCACTTCACCCCTGGCAAGACGAAGGAGATTGTTTCTGCGGTGCACGTACAGTCAACCACCGCGGCAACGCCCACAGCGCCTCAATAGCCGTCCACCTCGCCCACCTAATGATCCCTCAACAAGTCGTAATCGAACACATCCTCCCCGGAGCAACCACAGACCCAGACGCGCGTCCCCGGCACATCGAAGTCTGGGCTAGAATCGAAGCCGACGAACGTGAGCAAGTACGCGACTTTTCACATATGCACTTCCCCGACAACAAAGACGACTGGAACTTTACACCCCCCAACTTGGAAGATTCGTTTGTAAAGATTAGCCAGTTCGTCTATGAGAGTGATGACTCGCACAATGGCGTGCATATCCACCATCTCAGTCCGGAACTGGAAGATTTGGGCGCTATGACAGATCACGTTATTATTCGTGCTGTTAGCAATTATGGTGATCCGACTCATACTTGCTTTTACAGGTTAAGGCTTTTTGGGAAGCGAGCTGATTAAAGGGGGAATTCTTTTGCTTGTTTTTTGTTTCGGTTTGGGGGGGTTTATATATGCGTTTGGTACCCTTTTTTTGTTGGCATTGTTGAGCGTGGAGCTGGATGGTATGAATGGATAGGTTTTTGATGAATAGTATTGATGATTGCTTTGTTGATCTGACTGAATCTTGCTGTGACTGAATATCGTAGAATTATCTCCTCTCTCTCTCGTCTCACAGAAACCACAGCAGTAATAATACGCACAACAGATGAGTACACGCCCATGAAAAACAACCTTGTGCATTGTACTCTGCAACTTTTGTCTATCCGTAAACACAAGGCTCCAAAGGGTATCGAACCTATCCCCTCCTCCATCAACCATCCAACAGACCCGTAGCAAGAGCCTCCAAATCCTCGAGCGTCTCTGGCTCCTGATCCATCTCGATGACCTTCCCCTTGCCCTTCTTCCTGCTCTTCTTGTCTTCCTCCTCCGAATCGTCCTCGAACCACTTCTTGGCCCTCTTCCTCGGTGGTTCCCTCTCTTCTTCTCCCGATGATGAATCTTCTCCAGCAATAGGCAAAGATCGCATGAACTCCAATGGATCCTCTCCGTCGTCGGCGGCTTGTAGCATAGGTGCATCTTCGTCGGAGACAAAACCCATACGTTCCGCCCTCTCTGCTGCTTTTCTCTTTTCCTTCTTCTCGCGACGCTTCTGCTTTGCAAGAGCCTTGTCGTCGACATCCGCTTCCTTGACCCTCGTAGTCTCGTCTTCGACAAACTTGCGTCTCTGCTCCTCCGCTGGGCCTTCCTGGTGGAAGTCTTCCTCGTCTTGAAGTTCGTACATGGCGTGAGCGTTGCCTTCTTCGTCAAAGACAAGCTTGGTCGAGTTGCCCTTGAACTTGGCCATCTTCTTTTTCGACTTGAGGGCTTTTTCGCGGCGCTTCGAGTCTACGATGAAGGGTTCTTCACCACCTAGACCTTCGATGATCTTTGCTGTGCTCTTGTATGCGTCCTTGGAAGCCTCGTCGAGATCTTCGTCTCTGAGAACTCTCTTTACAGACAAGAAATCTGCATCCTCATCATCCTCGCCCTTCTTGTCGTCCCCGTCGATAACAAGTTTAGTGTAGTGACTTGACAAGACGTCCTGGTTTGTTCGTTCAAACATGCGATCGTACTTTGTCCGCACTTCATTCTTCTTGCTCTTCTTCTTACCATCTAGATCCTCGTCAGACTCGGAGTCGCTGGACATTCCCGCGCGAGGGGCATTCTTTATCCGCTTGATATCATCGCCCTTCTGGAACTTGATCTGTGGTGTTCCAGGAAGACCTAGACTAGCAGCGAAGCCGTCGAGGTCGAGCTTGTCAAACTTGAAGACGTCCTTGTCCTTTTGTATGTAGACTGATCGGGTGTAGCTGATAAAAGCCTTCTGTCCGAGGTACTTGAGGTCCGGGTTCTGAAAGCACATGCTTTGTAGGTGATCCTTGATGTTCTTCTTCTTCTTCTCCTTGACGTTTACCTTTTGTATGGGAATCTTCTTTTGCTCTAGCTTCTTGAGCATGCCCGGTTCTTCGCTTGGATCTAGGAATAGCACGGCTCGACCATTGCTCTCATAGCGAGCTGTTCGACCAACTCGGTGGATATATGTGTCGACGTCTTCAGGGCAATCAGCTTGGATAACCCAGTCAACAGCAGGGAAATCGATTCCTCGCGCAACGACATCGGTAGCGAACAGACACGAGTGCTTGGCAGCAGTGAATCTTGAAGTAATCTCCATTCGAGCAATCTGCTTTTGTCTGCCGTGGAGATGCAGTAGAGGAATACCAGGCTGAAGATGACGGAAACTCTCATACACGAATCGGACCTGCTTTCCAGAACTCAAGAACACAATGATCTTGCTCTTGAGATTGGCCTTGATGAAGCCATACAACGTGTCAAGCTTCTCGGTCAGAGGAGTAACAATGTAATGTTGCTGAAGGTTTGTAGGGGTGGCGCTCGCAGCAGCTTCGTGAACAGAGACGTATTCGGGATCCTTGAGGCTGAGTCGTGCAAGATCAGACACCTTCTTGCTCTGCGTCGCGCTGAACATGAGAGTCTGTCGCGACTTGGGCAGATGCTCGACTAGTGCGTCAACAGCCGACTGGAAACCCATGTCCATGATGCGATCCGCCTCGTCGAGAACTAGGATCTGCAGGTTGTTTGCGTCGAAGCCGGCTGTCTGGTCGAGGTGCTGCAGCATGCGGCCGGGCGTGCAGACGAGGATGTTCATGCGGTCCAATCGCTCGGCTTCCTCCTTGAGACTCTTTCCGCCAATGACCAAACCTGCTGAGAAGACATGGTTTCGACCGACCTTGCGTAGGACTTCGAAAATCTGAACAGCGAGTTCGCGGGTGGGGGAGAGGATGAGGGCGCCGAGACCATCGTACTCGGTCCATTGTGCACGATAGAGCTTCTCGAGGACGGGAATGAGGAAGGCGAGCGTCTTTCCGCTACCCGTCTTGGCGGCTCCGAGGACATCGTTGCCCTTGAGGGCGAGAGGGATGGCTTCGGCTTGGACGTCGGTTAGGACTTGAAAGTGCGAGGCCTCGAGGCCGGAGGCGGTCGGTACGGAGAGGGGAAGATGCGAAAAGTTCTTGATGGTACCCGACTTAGGGTCCTAAAAAGTCCATTAGCAAAAGTTCAAAGCGTCAACATGAGGACATCGCAAGAACATACCAAATCATTCACCCTCTGCTCCAACTGCTGAAGATCCTCCTGCTCCCTCTTGCGCTTCTGCTGTCGCTGCTCAGTGCGACCATTCTTGTGAACCTTGGCCGCGCGGCCGGAGTTTCGCGCGCTGGGAGCCATTCGTGGAGTGTGGTTGGGATATCCAAGGGAAGAGAATGAATGGTCTTGCTCAACCGTCAAAATCTGGAGTCGCGAAAGAGAGTCTCTGTCGCTGGAAATTTTTTGGAAAATGGGCGGCGCTTCGGGAGGCCGATGACCGATGGCCCCACTTTGTGGGTACGTACCGGCTAAAGTGCAGGGATTGACAAGATAGAAGCCAAGCTGATCTTGCTTGATGATTATCTCTTCATTGATAGGATTATTCGTGGATGTAGATATGTAGTTACTGTTCTTGCAATTTAGTATGCGCTTATGACTTACCGAGGGGTCGTGTGCGGTCCAAAGGGCACACCAGAGGCTGTATGCTCGATGGCTGGTGCATCTTGAAAAGTAGGACATGAGATCAGTCAGTGTAAGAGCAAAGCGATAAGCAATTGAAGTGTAAAAATACAATGATCCCCAGCTAGAGCCTGTATCCCGAGGCCAGTTATAGTTCCAACACCATCAGAAAATACAGCAACAGGTATAAGTAAAAATACAAGGTTCCGGAGTCCTTGCGCCCTGTGAACAGCCCAAACCATGTATATCCGCAGACTCAAATCATACAATCATGTCAGCAATAGATCCATCACATATCCGTCCCGTACTCAATTCTTTCGTGCCATCTTGATTGAGTCTGCGCCGGTCTCGACAACACGGTAACCGTCCGCATCGCCCTCGCCACTGGCAGCCTTGGCGTAGGCCTCCTCACTTCGATCACACAGCACGTCCAGGTCGGACTCGCTCAACACCTCTTCTCCGCCAGAGACCTTGTACACTTCACCATCTTTGAGAAGCAGAGCCCGGAGAGACTCTGGATCAAGGTCCTCGCGGAAATCCATCTTTTGCCCCATGGTCTTGAAGCCACCCTTCTTGATCACGAGCTTCTCAAGACGCCGCTTCGCATCGGCAGAAAGAAGTAGAGACTCCTCGACCGTATCCTTGGTTGCAAGACGGAAGACAATGACAGGACGAGTCTGGCCAATGCGATGACAACGATCTTGGGCTTGGAGATCTTGCTGTGGGTTGAAGTCTGAGTCAAACAAGATCACAGTGTCTGCAGACGCCAGGTTGATGCCTTGTCCACCAGCACGGGTGGACAAGAGAAAGACCTTGTACTCTGGATCGTCGTTGAAGTCTGCAATCTGAGTGCGACGGCTTTCTTGCGACACGGAGCCGTCAATCCGACAAATATTCCACCCACGGAGCTCCCGACAGTAATCCTCAAGAATGTCGAGTTGAGTCGTGAACTGTGAAAAGATGAGAACCTTGTGACCATCTTGGAACAGCCGAGGTAGAAGGCGGTCCAAGAGGAGCATCTTTCCAGATGCTGTAACAATCGAGTCGTCTACGGGAAGATCTTTCGATGCGTTCCATGGGTTGTAGAAGTTGTGTGGTGAGTTACACACGAGACGGAGTTGAGCCAAGGGGTTGCCTAGCTTCTTTTGAGCAATTTGCTTTTCTACTCAAGTTAGCACTGATCAAATATCAGAAAATAATAGACTTACTGGCAAGCTCAAATGTTTGAGCGCGTTCCATCTCTTCGGGTGTCAAGGACGTCTCGGCGCTGTTGTCGACATCCTCAGGAACCATCTCTTTGGCAAGCTTGGCCTCAAACTCGTCATCTGACATGGCTTCCTCGTCAGAGCCTGCGTCCTTGTACGTTCGCGACTTTCGAGGCCTTCCACGCAGGCTGACTGGTGTTGATTGGCGACTCGACTTCGCGCTCTTTGCCTCCGACTTGATGGAAGTTGGAGGGGACTTTCTCTTGCTGGCGGAAGAGGTGGTGGGTGATGCTGTCTCAGGCGCAGGGTTCTTGCGCGGGCGACCCCTGCCACGCTTCGGCATCATCATGGCGAAGGCGTTGTTAACGACTGGCGGCGATGGTTTATCCTCTACCCGCTTCTTAACGGGGCTTTCACGAATGGGAAGTGACGTCGTCTTGGGTGCTCTGCTGCTGGATCGCGATGTTCCTCCGCTGGGCTTGGTTGATGAGGGAGTGCTGCTAATCTTCTCCATGACCTTGTCCTCGAGGTACTTTCTCGTGTCGATCTTCTTGTTAGTTAGGACGTTGTAGAGATCAGTTTGTTCCTTGGTCATGGGCGCAAAGAGGACATATTCTCGCTTCTTGGGGAGGTAAGCAGCGACATCTTGCTTGATACGTCGCAAGAGCATTGGTTGAAGAATTAGGTGAATCTTCTTGACGAGGTCTTGTTTCTTTTGATCGGCAATGAACTCTTCAGTGCCGCGTTCATCTTCGAGGTCAGAAAAGTCGAACCATGACTCAAACGCTTCCCAGTCTGTGAAGATGTTTGGTAGAAGAAAGTGAAGCAACGACCACAACTCTTTCAAGTTGTTCTGGAGTGGAGTGCCTGTGATGAGGAGACGAGTGGCTGAAGAGAACTGGCGGAGCTGCTGGAATAGCTTGGCCTCCGCATTCTTCATTCGGTGGCCTTCGTCCTAGAGGTGCGTAAGTATGAGCATATGTAGAAATCACAGGAAGACTCACGATGATAATGAATTCCCAGTTGATCCTAGAGAGGTTGTGCTGATCCCTGAGAACCATCTCGTAAGACGTGCAGACAACTGGGAACTTCTCCGTCGGACGTCCACTCTTAAGGTGTCGCATCATCTTTGTCTTGAAGATATCCTCTCTTTGATCTTTGTTGCCGTGGTACATGACCACAGGAATCGAGGGAGTCCACTTGTGAAACTCGTCCATCCAGTTGGATAGAGTGCTAAGAGGTGCGACAATCAAGTGAGGGCCGAGGTAGTTTTCCTGCTCTCGTAGCAGCGCGATCAATGAAATGGTCTGCACAGTTTTGCCTGCGACAAGTTAGCTCTGATCGATCATCGCAACCACGAGTACTTACCGAGGCCCATCTCATCGGCGAGGATACCACTCATGCCTTGTGAGCAAATCTCGTACATCCATGTGAGACCCTCAAGTTGGTAGTCGCGCATGGTGCCGCCAACCATACACTTTGGCTGCTCAGCCATCTCCAGGTTATGCTCTCCCAGTGTCTTGTTGTCAAGGCTGCTGCCAACACGGCCGAGGACTTGTGTCTTTTTGGTGAGAATGTCACTGAATGCTGCACTCTTCGCCAGAAGGTCGTCCAGTTCTCTTGCCTTCACCTCCCGCTCGGCCTTGGTCTCTGCTTTCTTCTTCTTACGTTTCTTCAACAGAGCTTGGCGTCGCTTCTCCTCAATCTTCAGATTTTCCTCTCTCGCCGCTTCCTCTTCTTTCAAGAGCGCATCGTCGATCCCATCCTCGAGCTTCATGGTGGAGTTTGGCGACTCGGGTGGTGGAGGGGAACTCGGCACGCTGGTGGGCAGGCGGGAGTTGGACCGAACGGAGGTCGTAGCCTCGGAGGGAGATCTTGATGCCTTCATGATCGAAAAGGAATCTCAGAGAGACAATAGTAGAGGAGAAAGTTGAGAAAAGAAAAAGATTCCGAGCCCGAAAGCTCAGGGGCTTGGAGTTTCTGCCTGTCGATCGCCACTAGTGAGGTTTTCAGCGATGATGTCTTGGACTCTTCTCCTCGGATCGGTGGATGAGAAAAAAGAGGGAGAATTAAGAAAAATGCGATAACCCCCAAAAAGAGTTCTATAGAAAAAGTGAAATACGCTAAAACTCCAACAATTGACCGTGAAGTGCATCCAATCGATCAAGCGTTTGTTTGCACAAAGGCTCGTTGACAGGGGGAATCGCCAGGGGTCAAACGAAGGGCGTGTGGCGCGTTAAGCCGTGACGCAACGCGACGCGAGAAGGTAGCGCAGTCACGGGTTAGCGCGAGGAACAAAGTTTTCAGCCACAGTGCCACAGCACCCTCCTGAGTCAGCCACAGGGAAACCCCCCCCGCCAAGTGTGCCCCTCCCCCACCATGAAAATTATCGGGAGACCTGAACAGTCACTCCGACACTTGAAAGAATCATCCTCCCTTCCATTTGTTACTTGGAACAATTCTCCTTCAATCAATCTTTGAGAGAAGCCAAAAAAGCTTCCTCTTCTTCTTCAGACACACTGTTCTCCCTTCGAGTCCTCCGCACGGCTACCCGAAGCCTACCCCTCCGCCCGCTCACCACCTTCAGAATGGCTTCCTTCGCCTCGCAGACCTACACTCCTACCGAGGAGGCTGAGATCCAGCAGTGGCTCACCACCTCGGAGCGCCTCAAGTCCAACGAGGACAAGTCTTCCATCCTCGAGACCCTCAACGACCACCTCTCCAGCCGGTCCACCCTCCTCGGTAGCAAGCCCTCCAAGGCTGACGTCGCCATCTACGAGACCCTCGCCCCCGTCGTTGCCAAGTGGACGCCCGAGGAGCGAACCGGCGAGAAGGGACACCCTAATATCGTCCGCCACATCGACTTTGTCCAGAACTCGACTCTGTTCGGCCTCGAGGTTAATGATGAGGATAAGGTCAAGGTTGACCAGGACAACGTCCTCTACGTGAAGCCCCCCGTTGACGCCAAGGCCGAGAAGGAGAAGAAGAAGAAGGCTGCCGCTGCTGCCGCTGCCGGTGGTGAGGCGTCTCTCGTCGACCGCACCAAGGAGAAGGTCAAGGAGGTTGTCGAGGAGGCCAAGGAGAAGGTTGCTGGTGCCAAGCCTAAGAAGGAGAAGAAGGAGAAGGCCCCCAAGCAAAAGGCTGCTCCCGCTCCTGCTGCCCCTCTCTCCCCCGCCCTGATTGACCTCCGTGTTGGTCACATCCTCAAGGCCATCAACCACCCCGACGCCGACTCCCTCTACGTCTCCACCATTGCCGTTGGTGACCAGCCCGGCAACGACGACTACGTCGAGTACGAGGGTCAGATCTGCCGAACCGTCTGCTCCGGCCTCAACGGTCTCATTCCTCTCGAGGAGATGCAGGGTCGCAAGGTTGTTGTCGTCTGCAACCTCAAGCCCGTCAAGATGCGAGGCATCAAGTCGTGCGCCATGGTTCTAGCTGCCTCCCCCAAGGTTAAGGAGGGTGAGGATGACCACAAGGGTCCCGTTGAGCTCGTCTCTCCTCCCGAGGGCGCCAAGGCCGGCGAGCGCGTCTGGTTTGAGGGTTGGGAGGGCAAGCCCGAGGGTGTGCTCAACCCCAAGAAGAAGATCTGGGAGACTTTCCAGCCTGGTTTCACCACCACCGACTCCCTCGAGGTTGCTTTCGATGCTGGTGTTGTGGAGCAGCTTGGCAAGACTGGTCAGGGTCGTCTTGTCACCGAGAGTGGTGGTGTCTGCACTGTTCCCAGCCTCAAGGATGCTGTTGTGCGATAAAGAGATGGATTACATAGAGATTTAGATGTAGATGAACAAAAGCAATAGACCAAGATAGAGTCTTTGCGTATTCACTCTTCAAGCACCAATGTTTTGTCCCATTTCAAAGATGACTTTGACAAGTTGTGATCGTCAGGCACATGTAAACTCGTCTCTGAAACCCAACACGCCCAATAAGCTATAAAGCCTTGAGGTGACTTGATATACATCTTGATTGGATTGTGTGTTTGTTTGGACACCCCTGGTCCAGCTCCATCAATATGTCCAACAATACTATACAACGAGCAGCTCTCAGCTGCCTCATGTTTCTATCCATATACTTTTAGGTGCCGCTCAAAAGATCCCCCGCCTCTTCAAGAACGCCAGAATTCAACGCTACAATAACTCAAACATCCCATGCCCTCTCTCCGTCATACACACGTGATGATACATGGCGTGATAAGACCACCTCTTAAAACTCGACAGCCCAGTGATGGCCATGTCCGAATGCCAAGCAAGAGTCGTAATGCTAACACTCGGTCGAGAATCAAGAGAAAAAGTACTTGCTATCTCGCAACCGCGTCACGTCAAAGTCGCCCTGTTACTTGATTAGCATTCAACATTGGCCAAGATCCATAGCTGAAAGTTTGACGTACCTTCTGGGGAAGCTCAGGGAACTTGAGCGGAAGCCAGATGGGGATGACTTTCTTGACACTTGATGTCTTGTGCTTCTTTGGCTTGATGACTTGCTGCTCAAATGCTGTCATTTCGAGGTTGTTCATGAGCGTTTTGACGAAGTTCTCGTTGACGCCGCACGCCGCCCCTATCTCTTCTGCAGCTTCATCGAGCGCGCTGACTTCGCTTTCCGGAATGTCCCCGATTCCTCCAATCTCTTCAGTTTCTTTCTGAATCTCAAGGTCTACCTCGGCTGCAGCCATCTCGTCATATATCGAGGCAGGCGTGACAATCTTGCTAGCAGCCTCCAGATCCCAGGGATTTCCAGAAAGGAGAAGGGTGTTGCGCTTGTGCTCCAGCAATAGCTCCTCCTTGAGGGTTGCCTTGCCGTTCTTTCGTAGCTCCTTGATTTTCTTCCCGACGGGGCTATCCGAGTCGATGTTGGCCAGATAGAGAGCGCCCTTGTACCTTGCCTTGAACTCGGTGGCTAGCCGACCAACCACGTCCTCCTCGTGGATTCGGATGAAAGCATCTCGTAGAACGGTGTTCATAACGTCCACATCAGCAGCATGGGTCCAGAACGAGTCATGGACAGCAGCAAAGTTAAGGCCAAGCTCATCGCACTTGAGCGCCGAGAGCAGCATGTGGCTGGCATCCAGCGAGTGGATGAAGTTGGGAGGGAATCCCTGAAGTTGCTTCCTCCGGTTCACGGGGTCCGTCTGGTCAAAGGACGGGTATGAGATGGACTGCAGACAAGTACGGATTTCCTTCATGCTCGACTTGCGGTATGGCTGCGCGACGGGCATGCGTAGAGGCGTGGTCCACACAACGGTAGATCGGAACTGGGCAGTCAACTCATCGAGGCTACTCTTGCTGGCTATCTTCTTGCCCTTTGTGTCGCTGGGGGGGTTCTGATACTCTTCCGCAATCTGGTCAAGCTGAGCCGGAGTCAGGGCTCGGCAAATTCGACCACCACATTCACCAAGCCAGTACTGAATGTCATGAGCACCACGGAACATGGTCGCTAGGGCCGCAAAGATGTGCTTGGCAATGTACGTTGCCAGGATGAGATGAGGTATCCCGGTTTCCTTGTGGAGGTCAGGATATAGGGAATCAATTTGCCTGGCGACCTGCTTCTTGGCTCCTTCGAACGTGACCCCGTAAACGTTGGTCATGACGGTTTGCTTCACAACCTTGCGGGTGATCTTGTCCTTGCAGATCTCTGCAAGAGCGACTTTGTTCTCGGCTTCCTTGCCGATCGACTCCTTGACCAGATTGGCGACAGCCGAATACACATCAGCCGGACGGCTTCCTGGCATGAGATTGACTTGTTGAGCACCCCACGTGTCACCGCCCAGAGCTGCATAGTGCTGGAGACCGTTGCAGGTGCCATCTTGGTGGACAGGCAGGTTTGACACATACTTTGTAGGGTCGGGGAGCTCATGCGCGGCCTTCAGTTCGAAGCAAGCAGCTAGACATTGCCAAGGGTCCTCAGCCTTCAGCCACCATCGGCTCCCGTGGAGAGGGTTGGTGGCCGACTCGACGATCTTGTCAAGGTTGTCTGTAGCAAAGGCCTCTCGCTCGTCAAAGCTGGCCTTGTCGAATCCGTAGACGTTGGCCATGTGAATCTTCAACCACCTGAGTCCAGTCTCGCCAAGCTCCTTGCCGTTTGCAAACTTGAGGAGAGATCGCATGTGGTCGGCTCCCATGTGGTTAAGATAGGTTGGAAGAGGATAAGCACGACCTCGGTAGTCGACATTGTGGGGGAAGTAGATGACCTGCTTGCGGAAGGCCCTTGCAATCTCCAGTTGGAGGTTCATGTAACATCTCTGAGAGTGAAGAGAGGCCCGGGTGTTTTCGACCGACTTGAGGGCACGCATCCAGGCGCGTCTAACAAGGGGATCGGATGTCTCTGGCTCTGGGGGGGACTCCAGTACGGGGCTGAGCGCTGGGATGTTGGCAATCTCATCGCCCGTGTTCCAGGCTTCCACCATGACATCCAAGAGCTTGTCGTTGATTCTCCAGGGAGTCTTTCCTAGCACATCCAGTCCCTTGAACACTTGGTCCATGTCGCCTCGTTGGATGGCTGCCTTGGTGTAGAGCTTTTGTTCGTCGTCTCCAGACTTGACACGGACTAGGCTGACTTTGCTCTGGAGGAAGCCACCAGCCTGCATGCTCTTCCACGGCCGGGGCTCAGAGATCATGGGAAGATGCTTGGCGAGAAAATCGCCTACTGGTTCGCGCTTGAGTTGGTCAACCAGGAATGGGTTCAGGGCCAAGACACCAATCTTTTTGCCCCTTCGCATCGCGTGCATATGGGAAAAGGCAGGCTGGAATTGGCTAATCTTTTCCCTGGTCAACCGGTTCTCTTTGACAACGTTGACTTCGGCAGTCTCCATCAAGGACTTGACGAGAACGGATCCAATTCGAATCCTGACCGGTATCGACCACCCGTTTCTCGGGTCGGAATCAGCATCAATAGCTGGCATTGGTTCGCGGGCATCGGCGATGATGGTTTTTTCGCTTGTTTCTTCCACTTTCTCGTCGGGGTTTGCCGTGTACTTCACTTTACGCAGACGTCGACGCTCCTTTGCAGCGTTCTCAACAGCCTGAGCTCGAATGTCCTCATGAGCTACCTTGGCAACATCGTTCACAAGGCGAATCATGGTGACACCCTTATCCAAGCCCATCATTGCACCGCTGTTGAGGACAGAAAGGATGGTGACCGCAGCCAGTCGAGTAGGGTTGGCTGCGCGAAGGATGGGTCCGTAAACGCAACGTTCCAAGTCTTCCTCCGTCTTGGATTCCCTCTCCTCCGACTCTTCAACCTTGCTAATCTCCTGCTTTAATCGCGTCTCCATATGCGTCAGCCAATTGTGTAGGGTATCGCCGATATTGAAGTCGTCGCTTTTGACGTTGAGGGCAGTGTTGATACCCATCTTGTCCATCTTCTTTTTGGCACTTCGCCATTTCTCGATTGCAGCGTCGATGGAATCTCGTTCCAGACGAACTTGAAACTCTTGCTGCTCTTCAACTGACAGCTTGGAGATGTCGACATCTTGGAGCTCGTGCATGAGAGATAGGGCGTTTTTGAGAGTGACCAGCCCCTCACCACGCTGAGGAGTGGGTCTGACCTCAGGATAGGCCTCGGCCGCTTGTGCGTCCAACTCCTCTTCGAGACCCTCCTCTGCTTCAAGGTCCTGGCCCTCAGACACCATGGTAACATAGTCACTGTCCTCAGATTCGGGAGCGAAGCTGTACGTAGGACATATCTCGGTGATGATGCCCAAATCTTGATCGGTGAGGATATCGGCCATGCTCAGAACCCGCAGACCGGCCTCGCCGGGAGCCATGCTCATATATCGGGTGATGAGACGTTCGAGCCTTGTTCCCCGCTCGGAAAGGAGCGAAGCCTTGAGCATACAGGCGATTGTCTCAGCGGTCTGAGGCATGTCCTGGTTGCGTATCTGGAGCTCGTACCATTTGTGGAGTTGTTCGGCTTGTTTTCGGTCGGGACTCATTCGCATTTGGTCGAGGGATGCGCGGAGGTACTGGTTGTGAAGTGTAATTCGATGTTCACCTGACAGATGGCCCATCAGGTTCATCCGCTTCAAGATGAGAGCAGCTCTCTCGAGCCTGCCGACGTTGATGCAGGCGTCAAATACGGGTAGCATCTCATCAGCCTCAGCAGGGATGCCTTTGACGTTCATCTTGCCAAACGGTCGGCGAGTGGTTGGCTCTGGAATGGTCAAATACGATGAGGGGTCAAGAGGGCGGATATCGGTAGGCGAGGTTGGTGTCTGGAAGGGTTGTAGACCTGAGCCAGCGAGCTGGTTAAGGTCGCCGTAAGGAGAGGCGCCAAACTTGAAGTCGTCGACGGCCGTGGCAAGACTCCTGCCGTGGACAGTCACATGGCTGGACTCTGATCCTCGTCGCTTTCGAGGCTGGTATTGTTGCGTGACGACACATCTTCGAAGGTTGGTCGTTTGGAGCGATGACAGTCCAATTGGTCGTGTTGGAGTTGCCCGCTGGGAGGCAATCGCCCTCCGAATCTGTCGGGCGAGCATTATGATTATTGTAAATAGGGCTGGTCGCACTGAGTAGAGTTCAGGGCGGCCTCGCTGTTGCCCGTCGCATGAAGCAGAAAAGAGAAGTTCCCAAAATTTTCGCTTCAATCACAGCTAGTGGAGATGGCGGGTGGCCACAGCTTAGTCAGGATCGGGATGTTATTGGTCGAGTGGTGGACCTTGAAAAAAAGAGTGAAGAGGGACCAGTTTAGTCCAGAGGCAGCACTCAACTATTGAGAGAGTACCCATAGAGATTGAGCGGTGTAGCGGTGAATTTGAGCAATTGCTCTCTTTAATGTTTTGTCTCCCTCAAATCATAGTAGAATTTTGATCAATCGCTATCGATTGGATTTCTGTCGAGTTGTCGAGAAGGGTCACGTGGGCAGGCGGGAACGGCCGCCTTTCCAGAAGCCGAGAGCTCGGACTATCAACGCTCTTCCCCACTTCCGTCCGACTGGGTTTGACGAAATTGAGCTTGAGGCTCCAGTTCGATTCGGTTTCTCGATTTTATTGCTGTTGAGCTCTTGCATCTGCATTGGGGTTGAGAGCCAGCAGTCAATATGATAACTCGCCCTGTGGCTGCGGCATTGAGTTGCCGTCAATGCCAATCCGCCATTCTCCGCGCCGTTGTCTCGAGGCCGACAGCCAGCTCTTTGCGCACGCTCCCACAACGCCAGGCGCGACAGCTTCCGATTTTGACGAAGAGATTCTTTTCAGAGGAGAAAACGATCGAGCCAAAGGCTGAAAGGGTCGCCGAGGTCTTGACCACTCCCGAGAATGTTCCCGAGACGAATGACAAAGCCGAATCCGACGATGTACCCTGGTTCCTCGAAGTTGAACCACCTCGGCATCCCGAGAGTCAACACAAGGTCGAGCTACCCAAGGTTCCCGAAAATGCACCCGAAGTCGTCGGCCCAATGATAAAGTACATCTTTGAGGACATGGGTCTGGATGATATTTCACTCTTGGATTTGCGAGATCTCGATCCGCCCGCTGCTCTTGGTCCCAACTTGATCATGCTTTTTGGGACTGCTCGTAGTGAGCGACACCTTCATATTTCCTCGGGGCGATTTGTACGATGGCTGAAAAAGAATTACGACATTGCTGCAAGGGCGGACGGCCTGATTGGACCTGGCGAGCTGCGAACCAAACTCCGTCGACTTCGAAAGAAGGCCAAGCTGATGGGAACCAACACTGCCATCATTCCTGGTGGGGACAATGGCATTTCGACGGGCTGGGTTTGCGTGCACTTTTCTTCCAGTGGCGACAACACCAATGAGACGGCTAGCTTCGACGACACTGGGCGTTTCTCCGGTTTCGGTGCTCCTCAAACGGGAACCACAGTTGTGGTTCAGTGCATGACCGAAGCTCGACGGGGAGAGCTTGATCTGGAGACTCTATGGCAGGGTGTTTTCAAGAAGAACCTGCAAGAAAACAAGAAGGCCAGGGGTGAGAAGTTTGCGGATGCAGAGGAACTGAACAAGGTCCTAGCCTCCAAGATACAACTTCCCACCAGTGCATCTGCCCTCCAATGGCAAGCCATGCAAAAGGCATCACAGCAACGTCGCAGCTATTCCACGAGTGCGCGACGACTCTCTTCGGTGGCACAAGAAAAGCCCACATCTGATCCTCGAGTCGAGATGGCAGAAGTCGCGGAGGAGCCAGTGATCATTGAGCTAGCCCAGATTCGACAACACATCCAAGATATCCAGCTTATAGGGACTCCGATCGATCAAGACTTGCTGCACAGTCTCATCAGGGGGGCCATGATGACGCCGTCTCCGAACAATGCTGCCAAGGACCGACTGTCCCTCGTTGATCAACTTCTCCTGATGGCTGAGGAGCGGGGTATGGAGATTTGGAATGACGACATGTTTGTCACGCTCATCGAGGCTGGTCTTCTTTCGCCATGCTATGGTCCTGAGATTCAACGGGCTCAGAAGAATCTCGAGTATTTGATGAAACAAAAGGGATGCCGGTTTGACGGAGACCAGGTTCTTCGACTGATGAACGCTTATGCATGCCGACAAGACTGGGACCGGTTCTGGGACGCGTTTCGCATGCCGCCAAGGTTCAAAATGGCCAGGGAATCGAAACACTATGAACTAGCCTACCGAACCATGGCCCTGACTTCGAGCCAAAAGATGTGCATCGCCGCCTTGCGCTGGGTGTATCCTGAGATGATGAGCCAAGATCCTCCGATAATGCTCGTCGGCGCTCTCTACGAGTCGCTCAAAGCGTGTCTCATGGTTGCGGATCCAGGCGCGGTGACTTGGCTGTACAACCAGAACATCAACAGGTACAACCACCTTCGGCCTGTCCAGCGCCGTAGGCTTGAGAACAGAGAGTTTCTCAAAGTGTTGAGGGAAGTGGAATCAATCCGGGCCGAGCTAATGAGGGCCGGCCTTGTCAAGGAAGGGTCTGCTGCGATGCACTCTTAATGGGGTGCAATTTGAAAATGGTGTTGGATTGGTATGGATGGCATGACCACTTGGGAGGTCACAGGCGTTTGTGTGCATGTACAACATATGAAACCATGTAACAACACATCTCAATGCATACGGTTACTGATTTGTCATTCAACGTTCTCCTTGTGTATATTGGCATTGTCTCTAGCTCATATCTTGGAACCTTGACCCTCTGATAGTCAGCTCCTTTGTAGAGCCTCCCTCAACAACGGTGCAACCTGCTTCCGACTCGCAGCCAGTTCTCTCTGCCTCCAAGCAAACCTCGTCTTGCCATCATCCAACTCACCTCCCTTCCACGTCTCCAGCTTCAACCTATCCCCATCTCTCACAAACCGCTCCACCGCCCCGCGACCCCCGTCGGTCAACCCCCACACGAGCAGGTGACGCTGGAACTCTCCATCCGGGTGCGACGTGGTCATGATGCTCGCAACGTCAAGCTTGCGTTCCTTTGCCCAGGCCTCAAAATCGTCCAGAAGAGTTTTGGGGTCGCCGGCCTTGTCGACTAGGTAGTCGAGGTTTTGGACCACGCAGCTTATGCCGAGCTTGAGACCTGAGCCGTCCCACTCTTTATAATCCTTGCGGAAGATGTCGCGGAAGCTGAGATGCGAAATGTCCTCCTTAACAGCAGAGATTTCGTCAAAGTAGGCTTTTTGGCTGAATGAGTTGTGGATGTGCGATTCGAGAAAGGGAACTGCTTTGGTGTCCTTTTCGCGGACCTTTTCTTTTGACCTTAGGTTGTTTGTATCAGAGAGGATGGCTGCTAGACCGATCTTGGCGAGCTTTTCATCCTCGCCGACGTCGCGACATAAATCTTCCCAGACTTTGCGACTCTCGTCCACGACTAGACTCATGCAGCTTCCACAAGGTTCAATCACTCTCGGATCAGCATCTTTCGGCACGACGTTCTCATCGGCGTGGTGATCAACGCATCCAAATACTTGTCCGGAGTACTTGGCCAACGGACCGGTGAGGGAGTTGTGGTCCACCAGCAACCAGCGGGTCTCCTCTGGTTTGAGATCAGGGAGCTCAGAGAGAGTAAGAAGATCTGTGAGGTTTAAACCGGCGTGCTTGAGCACTGCGTTCATTTCCGTGCGCAGGGCGAGGTCATCGCGGGGCAGGTTTGAGAGGGGGATGTGAAGGGTGTGAGGAGGGGTATGGGAGCGGATGTAGGCGTAGACCACCGCTGAGCAGAGGGAATCGAGGTCTAGATAAAGATTAGAATATTGTTTACATGAGAATGAGGTTATACTCACCGGCGGATTCATTTCCCACGACAAATGTTAGAGGTCCTTTTCTCTGCGCAGCCGGAGCTGTCAGCGCTGTCCTCGCCCTAGCAAGAAAGGCACTGAGGGATTGTCTCGACGTCATAGTCACAACGGAAGGTTGAAGTAAGATGGGCATGACAAGTCTGGAATAGAGTGTAAGAAAAAAGAGGGAAGATAGAGAAAATATAAATGGGAAAGAAAAAAGCAGGTTTATCCACTTGTAAAAAAAAAAGATACTGCTCAGATTTACTTGCCCACCCCCTCGTAAATTGGATCTGTAGGATGAAACTTTGTAAGTTGAGCTTCTGAGCTTCTCTGTCAAACGTCACCCAACCATTTCGGCCCCGTCCGACAGCCACAAACCTGTCACTCGAAGTGTGATCCTTGTTCGACCTGTGGCTTATTTACCTTCACCGCCTAGTGACGAAGCATCACTCCGTCTCGCAATTCTGCCCGCTTATCTCGCCTCTTACATTTACAAACCGTTGACTCCCACCCCCGCTATCGGTGTTCAAGGGTCCTGGGATGCATTGACTACTGTACGTATGTGCGTCTTTGTATGCGCAAGACTGGAGGTAGCCCTCTTTTTTGTGTGCTTTGCGTGAGGGAGGGGGGATCCAGTTGATGGATCCTCTTTCTGGTTAAACTCCATGACTCTGTATTTCGCGCGGAAACCTCGTATTCTCCTGCTCCTCATTCTTCTACTTGTAACCTCGACCGCTCTTTTTTATACTGCCACCACCCGCAAGATGGGATCCGCCGCTCCTTTGCGCCTCGCCATTCTCGAGGCCGACACGCCGCAGCCGCAGACTCGCGATCGCTATGGCGGATACACGGGTGTCTTTACGGCTCTGCTCAACGCGGCTGCCAATTCGCTCAAGCCGCCTCAGAAGCTGGAAGAGATTGTGACGATCAAGGGATACGACGTTGTCAATGAACTCCACTCTTACCCTGCACTCAAGGATATCGACGCTATCCTTATCACCGGCTCCAAGCACAATGCTTTTGACAATGATCCTTGGATCATCAACCTCGTCGAGTATACGAAAAAGGCCATCGCGACGGACCGTGTGCGCGTCGTGGGTATCTGCTTCGGACACCAGATCATCGGTCGAGCTGCTGGTGCTAAACTTGGACGGAGCGATAAGGGTTGGGAGGTTGCCGTGACGGAGGTCGACCTGACACCCAAGGGCAAAGAGATCTTTGGGTTGGACAAGATGGTGAGTTACCCACCTTACCCGTCTTCTTGTACGACGGTTACACTGATACAATTGCGACAACAGCGCATCCACCAAATGCACCGCGACATCGTCTCCGAATTCCCCCCGAACTCGATCCCCCTCGGTTCCAACGCCATCTGCGAAGTTCAGGCCTTTTACTCCCCCGGGCGATACATCAGCGTACAGGGCCACCCCGAGTTCACAGAGGAGATTATATCTGAGGTGCTCTTCAACCGACACACGGTCGGAATCTTCAGCGACGAGATGTACGCCGACGCCATGAAGAGGGCGCCGATCCCGCACGACGGCGTGGCAATTGCCCGTGCTTTTCTCAAGTTCATGAGGGAGGGGTGAAATGTTGCACCAAGACACCACTACCCCTGTTCGCGCATATTGACCAGGGGGGAGGAGTTTGCCAAGAGATATATATATACATGTCGTCATGAAGTAATGCACGAACTTTTACGAGATAATAGAAGAGAAAGATTGCTCCAAACCCATCAATTGCTTGTGATACCCGTCTATGTATGTATCCCATTGCGAAAAACAAGAAGCATCTAACTTGATTTAATTCAGCGCCGCCACCCAAATGCAATCGTTTGTTTGTAAATGCTGGAGACTGTAAACGCCTGTCAATGCAATATCCCGAAGCCTTTCTATCCTCTTCCAAGCCTGGGGTATCATCCTCCGCTCATCATCCCATTAAACCAAACTCTGTCACTTGGTTCAATTCAATCCTCATTGTCCCACCACTCGGGGGCCGTCTTGGGTTTACTGCCTGAATTCGTGGCGGTCTGGTCGGCGTCTCTCTCCAGCTTCTTAGCCGCAATCTCTTGGTCACGTCTCATTCTTGCGAATCGACCGTCGAC
The DNA here is from genome assembly GCA_003946985.1 of Fusarium duplospermum. Lineage (NCBI taxonomy): Eukaryota > Fungi > Ascomycota > Sordariomycetes > Hypocreales > Nectriaceae > Fusarium > Fusarium duplospermum. Next base: position 338,621 of record NKCI01000006.1, read on the forward strand.
CATCATCTCCTCTCTTGTGCGTCCGACTCTAGGTCCTGCGTCAGGGACACCTCTCTGGCGCTTCCAAAACATGAGGCTCTGGAGGTTGACAGCTTGACCGTGTTTCCAAGGCTTCTCTTTTAGTGAAAAGACGATGGAATCTGCAAGACCCTGGGAGCACAGGCAGATAATACTGGCAAGTCTCATGCCAAAAGGCGCGCCCTTGCCGTATCCAGTAAGTTGGACGATGAATGGCACAATCCAGACTGCGACATAGACCAGGGGGTAGATAAAGAGGAGGCGAAGCTGTCGAATAATCTTTTCGCGTGTCTTGACTGTGCCGGGTGTGTTAAAGTCCCTTTGGGATAGAGCAACGTCCGAGTCGGAGCTGCGAGCTATGCTACGTTCTTTTCGGAGCATGGAAAAGAGGTTGGGGAGGGAGGGTGTTCGCGACGGCGCAACGGATGCGTCGGCCGACTTGTGTTGGTAATAACTTCCTGGGCTTTCCGCCGAGTTCGATGGTGTTGTCGATTCAGGGGCAGGTACCTGATGTAGGATGTCCGGTTGTGTATGGATCTCGAGAGGCGTGATGACATCGTCTGAGCCGCAACGAGTCGTACCCATCGAGACTCGAAAGTCTGACTCGGATTGTCGCCTTGTTAGAGTCGTCTCCGATAGAGTTGTGCCCGTTAGGTCAGTGCTGAATTGGGATGACCACATCTGCGCAGAGCCTCTTCGTGCCATACGAGCCGAGTGAAGTCTGCTGGGATGCGACACCATAGGAATGTCCATGTGGAGGGTGCTCAGCGTTGCGAGAGAGGGTCTTCGAGCCCTGTCTTCGGGGACAGTGATGGAGTTTCGGCGCGAAGACATGGATGAAGAGATGAGTCCGTGGCATTTGATGACTGGAGTGGGAGGCACTGTCGCCTCCGGTTGCCGATGTCGATCGAGGCTCTCCAAGTTGGACATTCTCGATAGAGTCTTGCTGGAGTCATCGCCCGCCGCTCCAAATCGTCTCATCAGTACTCGAACGTAGATGTAGATGGCGACGCAGAGGACGAGAATGACAGCAAAGGCCAAGTATCGAGGAATCCAGGTCAAGGCGAGTCGCTTCCACATGGGGTTAAAGGGTAGATAGCAAAACTGGCCAGTGTTGACGTATCCGGGGCTGCTGACGAAGGTCATGGTGGCCAGGACGACGGGGATTACTCCTGCAAAGCCGTAGGCAATTTTTCGAAAGGGGTAGAGACCCTGTTCTCCGCGAAAGATGTACAATGCTGTGTGGAGTGCGATAAGAGATACAGCGACATCTGAAGCCTCGATGCTCAGGGAGAGGAAGAAGCCGCTGACTTGGCAAAATGTCTCTTCTGTTTCGATCTTTCCTGCGACCAGCTCAACAGCAGGGAAGAGGAGTAGCCAGAAACCCTTGAACATGTCACTATAGATGAGCAGCATAATGAGACTGTCAAAGGTTAGCAGTGATTTACACAACCATCACTGAGACTCACTCATGGCGAAAACTCCTCCTCATTCGAAAGAACCATATCGAGGTGAGGATAGTGGCGGAGATACTGAGAGATGCGACTACAAGTGTCGCAACGTGGAGGATGTAGGTTTGGTTGGGTGTCAAGACGGGCATGGTGAAGTGCTTAACTGCTCTCGCCTCGATGGGCGGCATCGCAACGTCCCATGGCGAAGACCCCGTGGCCTGATGGGGAGGCCACGGAGGCATGATAGATGTCGTCGATGAGAAGGGAGAGAGGTGAGAGTGAATCAACTCTGCGGGTCGGTCCCCCTCGGGTTCGTATCGGTTTCACTGCTTTGAATATGCTTGCTTATCGTCGATCCTTGTGGGGTGTTATAACAAGGGGCAGGTCGACTGATGTTGACTGATGTGCAATAACATGGTTACAGAGGAGTAAAGAGAAAAGAGAAAAGTGAGACCCCGCAGCCTTAGAAGAGGGACATGTCAAGGGTATAGTCGAAAAGAAAGAGGAAAGAAATCTTTGGGATGGGCCCGTCAAAGGGGGCGTTGTCGTGCCCTGAAAGCCAAGAGAAGCCAAAGTGGTCCCGAGAGACTAGAGGCGTACAGAGTCCGAAGAAGCGAGGTTTCCCGCCGCGTGGGAAGAGACAAAAAAGAGAGTTGACCTAGACCGGAAAAGATTTGAGTTTCTGTTTCCGTTCCTGTCGTTGCTTGATTCTCTTTTTCTTCTTCTTGCCGGCCGAAAGATGGGAGTCTCTCTGGTTGGTTGGCAAAGGATCCTTCCGGGAGCGGAAAGGCGTGAGGTTTAAGTCGTGACACCGTCTTTTTTCTCTACCGGAGGGCTCGAACCAGAGATGTGTGTTGGTTGTCCGTTTCTTCTTCGTCAGAGGCCTTCTGAGTACGCCCGCTGATGTTGGGTGGAGGAGGAGGAGAGGGAGAGACAAGGGCAACGATGGTGGTGGACGAATGTGCGTCTCCAGGGACAAGACGAGTAAAATTCCAAAGGTGAGGACAAGCACTCTTGATGGACGGGCAACAATAAGTTAACTAGGGAGACAAGGGAGAGAGAAAGGGAAGAAGCAAATAGAGGAAAGAGGAGAAACAATTTAGGACGGCAGACCAAGACAAAAAAGAACATGGATGATGCTGCTGCACAAAGGGTTGCCGCGCAAGAGACAAAAGCACGTCAAGGCGAGACAAGAGCAGGTCCGTCCCATGTCTGGCCGACAGACGGATCGACACCATCATCGGCAAACCGACACCCAATCTGGTGGCGGACCACCACGACGGACCCTTAGCATACCCTCCATCTCACGACTTGACAGGCGGCGTCACCTACGTAAGAGACGGACAAGCGAGGCCATCCAAGTCTGGGCTGGCGCATGCGGGTCTTGGAGGGCGAGATCGGCGGGGCGGGGAGCATTGGATCTCTCTCCCCTCCCCCCACTGAGCTAGTGGTTTACAGGGGCAAGCATCTCCACCAACACCAAAGAGTCTGGACGCGGATGAGGGTCCCGCCAATCGCATCTTCCAACTCTGTCGGCACTCGAAGGCGTCGAGGTTTTTGTGAGAGAGTGTAAACGAGGTCGAGACGGGAAGAGATCAAATCTCATGCGAGGGATATGCCACAGTGGCAGCGGGTAGATGCGTCCTCCCAGGGGCAGGTGATTTTTGCATTCTCTCCAAGGGTCCAACAACCACCACACCTTGTTGTGGGCATCTCTAAATCGACCAGCGTAAAAAAAACTACATATCCCACCCCAGGTCACCGCCCTGCCTAGGTAGTCAAACTCGTCTCCGCATTCTACTGACCTCCCGGCTGACCGGTGACGGGCCCCTCGTACGATTGATCGCGATCGAGGTCCTCTTGGTGCCAAGGGTTCGCTTTTAGGCGCGCTTTTGTTAGCAGTGCATCTTCCGCATTTCAGTCCATCTCTCCCCCCTCCCCCTCTTCCGCTAACAGAAAGAGAGGAGGGCCCTTTCGGCTGATGAACCGACGGGGATCTAGACTCTCTCTCTTTTTTTCACCGTTGGTCCCAAAACCAGGCACCGAAAATCATGACCCTTTCACCGTCGTTGTCCCCATGATTCAGTCTCCGCCGAAGCTAGGTCTGTTTTAGGCTGGCCCGTACCAGATCATGACAAATGACCAAGGGGAGAGAGGACCCGAGAAAGCCTTTCTCGCTATCGCTTTTCTCCCTGCCGAGGGCGACGCGATCAAGAGGAGGGGGAAATTCAAGTTTCTGCTTAATTAGACTTTACTAGGTTACGTTTGCCACGAGGTTTTTTGAGCAGCTTATGCGCGTTCTCTCTTGGTTTGTTTGTTGGTCGGGAATACCGTCTTGTGTGGTGGTTGGGTGATATCTTGGCCATCGACTTGAGCCGCATTCGATATTGAATAGGATATCCAAGTAATTGTCCCCAAAAGACGCAGAGTACACATCAACAGAACACAGTCAATTATTTTGTGAATAGTAATCAGACGTTTGCCGCAAGCTTAATCCACACCCGATCAGCGCTCCAGCATTCCAGCTGTTCAGCTCTCACAGCCAAACGCTCACTCTTTCTCGCGCGCGCCGTGTCCACGATAGACTTTTACAGACGGCTTTTTCCAATCTTCTACGGTGAAAGCCTGCTTTTCCCCTCCCTCGGGTCCTCTCCGTTCTGTTTGGATTGGGCGCTTTTGTGTTTCCCGCATACCGGTATCAAGGAACGGATTCCGCGTGGTGTGAAGTGAGTTCCAGTCTACTCCATGTGGTTGACTGGGACATGGGCGTTCCAGATGGGAGTGAGGACAGGCTGCGCGACGTTGGTAGCATGGCTATGATGATCGAGTCAAAAGAATACCAGTAAGATTGATGGCGATGACAAGCAGCAAGAAGGTCGGTCTCAGGCATTGAGTTAGAGCATAGATAGCATGATTAAAATGCTACTCTTGTGAAGGTTGGTGGAATGGCGCGTCGCACATTGATTCATAGATGCAAATGGGCATTCGCCCGTTAGTCTCTAGGCAGGCAGCGGAGTTAAGCTTATTCCCAATCCCGAGCACAGAGACATCAGTAGCCTAAATTCCAATGATAGGTTAAATGGTAGTTGGATTACTCAGGCGAGACTGTTTATTGAAGGGAATTATTATATTCATCACCTAATTGTCGGGTGGGTAGTTGTTCATCCGATGGAGGTCTGGATTGAATGGCAACCTACCCTGGATCTACAACCGGAGAGGCCGCGGGAACTCGTCCACTTTTCTTCCTTGAACAAAGGAAATCACAGGATAGGAATCCTTGATGGTCTAGCAAAAAGGTAGTATTTTTGAGGCCTGAGTGGGAAAGATGATTGGAAAAATTGGGATGATTAGGAATGTTGGAGAACCTGCTTATCTCAACATCCTGCTGTCGCTACCTGAGCCCACGTTCCCTTCACCAGCCCGACAAGTCAATTCTCCAACAAAAACAACATGACTCTTAACCCGAGTAATTTCATCATTTTCTCTGCAGACTTCAGGGGCGAGAACGCGTCCCAGCATGTCCTTGCCGCTATCGCCACCTATGCTGATCTCCATGCTTGTTTAGTAGGCTATTCTGGGGATTAGCATGATCACCCGTAAATGGCTATTGGACGAAGACGAGCTGCCTAATTCTCGACTCGAGCAATTGGGCTCAAAACTGCGTTAACATGATTGATGACTTCAATGTTGGGCTCTCTTGATACCTGGATAGCTGACTAGTAGAATGATTAGCTGTTTCCGAGATCATTTCCCGCTGCGCTCTTGACGATGATCTTTTCTCCAACGTCATTGTAATACTAGAAGAGAAGTCTGTGTTAGCACGAGGCGACAGCCTTCGAATGACTTGGGCTAAGATCCCCTGGATCAACATTTCTGTCATTTTCTGTCCCCATTGTCCGGTTCTTTGGGACCAAAACATCACCAGCGTGGACCCTAGGAATGACAGCGATTCTCGCAAAACGGACATGGCTTCCTCAGGATCTTCTAGAATTGGCCGGTAAACCTCCATTGATTGTGGATGAGCTACCTACACATCTCTGCTTTCTGATTTAGTGGGATACGCAAATCAGTGCTTTAGGTGACGATGAACCTCTCAAATCATGCACCACCCAGAGTCTTCACCAAGCCGTGGCATATTGCGACATCCAGGAAGGCTTTGGGTAACCATCTCCACTATAATCTTCTCGGCGCCTGCTATTTTCCCCTAACCCAGTAACGCATTGGTGCTTGTCTCCAGATCCTGACTGATCATGGTTCACTTGTCCGTCCACTCCCGTGGCTGCTGTGTTGCTAGAGTTGAGATCCTCCACACTTTGCTCCTCAGGAATGTCACTCAAAAGTACAGTACTAGGCCTGTTGATCGGGCGTCGGCGTGGAAACTTGGGACGTTTTGGGGCTGGTTCACGACAAACAGTGTCATCGGATAGACGATGCTTCGGAGCGCTGGGAGGGTTTGTAGAAAGGGGCGTTTCTGTATTCGCGGGCAACTCGGTTATTGGTGACGAAGACTTGTCAACAGGAGTGCGAGGAGGTGCTCTAGGAAGAGGCATTTCTGTATCCCCAAGCAGCTCGAAAATTGGCGAGGAAGGATTATTAACAGGGGCACCAGGCGGGCCTGTAGAAGGAGGCACTTGTGTGTTCGCAAGTAACTCGGCCATTGGTGCATGAGTGCTTGGAGGGCCTGTAGAATGAGATGTTTCTGTATTCCCAAGCAACTTGACGCTTGGCACCCAAGGTAGATGATCAGGGTGGCCTGCTTGAGCTATGCTTGCCTGATCCGATCCATTCTGGAGATCGGAAGTAGGATATGGAGGCTGGGGCGTAGAAGGATTCAACGTTGAGTTCTGAACCTGGCTGGGGGCTTCTACAGATATTCTCGGGATAGGAGATCCGGTATCGTGTCCCGGTTGCTGCTGTTGAGTACATCTGTCTTGACTTTGTTGGTGGTGTTGTTCCTCCGAAGAGGCCCTCGTGTGTATTTCCTGCCCCGGATCTTGCTCAAAAGCAATCCTGGAGGGTCCCTCGATCCCGTTAATGCGACCTTGACTATTACGAATCGCATAAATGGACCCATGGATTGAAAGTCGTCCATTTCGTGATGAAGAATTCGTTGAGGGAGAGGATGACCAACGTGAGGAAGACTGGTTGTTGCCAGCAGTATTGACCCTACGACCATGTTTGTAACGCCAGTAAAGGTAGGTAAAAGCCACACCGAAAATGAATGAAACGACGAACGCTATCGTGAGACCCACGCCAAGTTTAGCGTTGTTCGACATCCCCTTCAGGGGCTGGCCAGATGGAGGTGTCGAGTCGAGGGTGGATGTGGCATCTATCCCTGCCTCTATGGTCTTTGTGGATATGTACGAGGCGGTCAATGTTGCGGTGGTGATTGATAGCTTGGATGATGGGTTCCCTTTCGAGTCTGAGCCTGGGGATTTTCCTCCAACAAACAGGTCGGCATCGTTCTTCTTGTCGCTCAGCTTGGCTGCTCGAAGCTCTCTATCCGGACAACCTCCTCTGCTACAGGGGTCCACGGCACAGCATCCTAAGAACGGAGGCTTGGTCTTCGGGCACGTGTACCATGAGACGGCGAAGTTGTCATTGACACAATCTTGAGGAGGAATCCTGTACCGCGCTTCATAGGTGGCCGGTTCGAGATGCTCATCGGGGCAGAGACCTTTTCTGTCTCCGCAAGGATTTGAGGTACAGCAGCCGATGAATCGTATTGGGCTGTCTTTACAGATGTAGAAGGTCCCATTGGAGGGGCAATCGAGGCCAAGGTCAATGATGGGATCCGGGCCATCCATGGTGATGAGTACCTGAGAGTACGAAGATGTTCTTATACACTGAGAGTGAGAATGAATAGAGGGTAAGAATCTGAACAAAATCCCTAGAAGCTCGTGAGGACTATATAGTGTCGTCTGATGTGTTACTATCGAGATACTTCTTTGTGTTGCCGACCGACAAACGTCTTCCAGATAACTTGTCAATGGGCCGACTTGAGGGATGCGAAAAACTACGTGACCTGCATTACAAGACCTTTCTTTTGTAGAATTCAAAGAAATAGCCATTATGAGGGCTCAAAAAGACATATCGGAACACCCGCCGGACTCCTGCCGCGGTTTCTTTGAGCAGCCTTCAAAGAATTGCTATTGGCATACTAGTTGAAGGTCAAGTGGGATGACAAGATATATAACCTAGTGGGCATTTGACTAAAGGCGGGAGATAAGAAGACTACACTCGAGTGTTGAAGTATGTTGAAGTTCATTAGCTGTTCTCTAGCGAATGGTGTTTCTAAGATCCAATAATACTACCTAATATAAATAATGAAGAAAAGATCAGAGGGAAAGCAAGTCTATAAACGTCCCCCGATGCAGAGTCCTCTTCCACCCTATCAACAGTTTGAAGATGTCACTATCGCTCCTTTCATGCAACTCTGACCCTTTTCGGCGGCTTTTGCATTCTGCAGCAAGAGTGGCTTGTATAGGCTCTTTGAAGCATAGGTTTAAGCCTTCTGGCACATGGCTCCACCATCCCTCCAATCGCTAATCTTCTTGGGCGCATACACATAGCCAGTGCGTTCAATGAGCTCGCTAATCTGGCGAACTTGACCGTGGGTTGGAAGAACACTGCTCATGTCAGACCTGACGAAGAAACGACAGAATGAGAAATACTTACTATGCATTCTCGGGAAGACCGTCCTTGTCCACTTGGTTCAACCATTCTCTCATCAGCTCGCGGTCGTTTTGTCCGTCGGGCATGCCGGGATGCCAGATGTCGGCCTCAAGCACAGCGACGGAAGAGCGCTTCGAAGGGCATTTTTCAGTGACAAAGGCGTAGGTCCAGTCGATGGAGTGAGTGGCTTGTTCCTCCCAGATGAACCAGGCTTGGGTCTTGCTGTCGCTGTGGATGTAGGGGTGGGTGTCGCTGGCAGGTGTTAGGATGTTCCAGTACAGACATGAATTTGGGAAGCTTACTTGAAGGTGATGAGCTCGGCACCAGGGATGCTGGACCAGTATTTGGCTGAAACGTCGGCGACGATCAACTTGGCTCCGAGTTTGACGTAGTCAGCAGCGCCTCCGGTGTGGTCGCGGTGATGATGAGTAGGCTGGTCTTGTTAGCATGTTCCCATCGTATGCTGGGATATAGACTTACCCAGAGGTGCGTGATGGGCTTGTTAATGTTCTTCTTGATCCACTTAATAACCTCCTTGGTGTGCTGAGGAGGAGCATCTCCAACAATGACATGGTCCTCAAACTCGATGATGAACTGCTTGACACCGAGCTGATCAGGGTCGAGAAGAAGCCAGTGGACGTTGGTCATCCCAGGGACATGCTTCTCGCTCTTGATGGTATCGACAGTAGACTTGGTGATACCCGCCCACAGTCCGTTCAAGCTAAACTCGCCAATACGCGCATGCGTAATACCCTCAACCTTCTTGGGCGCAGCCTTGGGGAAGAAACCCTTGCCATCTGGAAGACCCTGGAAGAAGTTTCGCGAGAACTTGGGGTTGACGGTGATCTCCTCGATGATAAAGTCCTCAAGAGTGGCGTCGAGCTTCTCGGCGGTGGAGTTGTAGACGGTCTGGACGAGGTGGGGGAACTTGATGCCTTTGACGGCCTTGTAGTCGCTGAGGTAGAGGTCGCTGGTCGAGGGGCCGTAGATCATGTGGTCTTCGATGGTGCGGACGATGTGAGGGAGATGAGTGCGAGTGTCGAAGATGACGGTGATGTCGAGCACGGGGTCGTAGACTGGACTGTATTAGTGATTGGGATGATGAGAAGATGAGACACGTACCGGCAGGCATCTTGACACCGTTGACATCGACTTCGGTGGCCTTGATGCCACGGTGATCCTTGACCTGGGTTCTTTAGTATGTCTCAACTTGCGCCGTGTTGATGACAAGCTTACCTGAAGCAAGAGCTTGGGCGAGAGCATGTTTCCATGGAGCACCAGGTACTCAGCGAGGGCAGCTATAATGAACCGTAAGAATATGACCAGAAGGTGGGAAATGCACGACTTACGATCGGTGTATCCAGAGGTGAGGTCGGCAGGAAGCCAGATCTGGTTGTTGCCGCGGACATAGCACGCAAAGCCATCCTTGCCACCACGGACAACAAGTGAGTGGTTGAACTCGTCGAGCCTAGGCGATCCCCAAGACCAATACTCTGTCTATGTGTTAGTTTTGACCGTAAAGGATTGTGTATACAAGGACAGACCGGAAGGCTTGAGGATTCGATCAATTCGCTGTGTCAACTCGTTCGAGTCAAAGCTAAAAGAAACATTTTGAGCACCAGAGATAGCCATGGCTGTATCAGCTCTGTCCATGTTGTAGCTCTGCATAAGACTTCGAGAGCGATAGATGCTGGGCCTTGTTAGCTGCTGTTGCTTCGAGAAAGAGAGAGCGTTCTACTTTGGCGAGTGGTAGGTAACTCCATCGAGGCGCGTGATGGCATCTTCACCACCCATCGCGTTCAAGGCTCGATCGAGGATAACATCGGCAGAGTTGTTAGGGTAGTTGATGGTCTTGGAGGAGGCCAGCGACACCAAGGTGAAGGAGAGGGCGAGTATCTTGTGTATGGCCATTGTGAGAAAGAAACTGAGGCTGAAGAGATATCAGAAGAATGGTGTTATTTACTTGCTTGCTGCAATCTCTATTGACGAGTGTTTCCCAGCTTTATACACATCCTCTCCCAACCCATCTGCCGTGAATCTTTACTCGCGCGGAGGCGCATTGAGGCATCGGAAATTGTGACGTGACGACGGATGACCGAGAAAGCGCGATAATTACCAGCTTGAAGAGATCGTCCCTAATATTCGCAGGGCTGAGATGAGGCTCGGGAGTTTTAGCGTAGACGCTTGGTGGTTAAGGTTGATGGCGAAGCTTATGCGCGGGTCAATATTAACGTCCGCGGTCCGCGATGCCGCAGATGAGAGACCGCTCGGGGTTTTTGACGTGAAACGCACCATTGGCGATGACCCAAATATAGAAATATTGTTTATTTTCTTATAGTGGTCGTGTAATTGCGTTCGGTCCTTTCTCCTCTGTGTGTACTTTTGCTCCCGACCGTGTCAACGGCTTGCGTGACCGGGCCACTGATTGAACTACTGGTGCCTAGATGCTCAAGTCTCGTTCTGTGAATGTCATTTGGCTGATGAAGTGTTTGTATCTGAGCTCTGTAGAATGTTTTTATTTGGACATGATGTAGTCATTCTTTGCCATCGCCGTGCCTATGGACATGCACCTCCCAAACGAACAGCGGCCACGGATACCAACTTCTGATGAACATACTGGCTAGACTACACTGTTCCTTTAGTAGTAGTAGGATGGGAACTATATTTTCCATGGTTAAACTTTGATTGAACGCCCGGTAGGTGATTACACTTCAATGTGTCCTCCTACTTGGCTTCGCAAGAGATAGGAATCGTCTGGAGGACAAGGCCGCCAAGTACTAGGCGCCATTCAATCGTAGAGTATCATGTAGCGAACCCGTTTATGTGACAAACTCTAGACGAATCTTTCGTAGAGACTCATTCTACCGTACAATTACGGAATGTCGCTCAAATGACTTTTTACCATCTCGCATCGCTCACTTAGCCGGCCCCTTGCCCTTCTTTTTCTCCCTGCATTTTGGACACTCATCTTCGTGAACGTAGACAGTTTCGTGCTTAGCATTATATTGGCAGGCTCCAGGCCTCTTTTGTAAAACGTGGTCGCATTTCTCTTCGGTGTATGGCATTTTGATTAGGTAGGAGCATTCCCTACAGAGGTAGCCGGTGCTGATGAATTTGCACATTTCGAATCCCAAAGATGTTGGTAGTGAATGGTGTGTTTGGGAGATTGCTTGCAAATCTTTTTGTAGAGGTGAGTGTCAAGTCTGGTTGTGCTTGAATGCATTGCTTGAAGAGATTTCGAGGCTACAAATATTCCCAGAAAGGTAGTAATCACTGCTCATCTGAAGTTGCACGAGAAGATCCTTCAAGTACGGTCCGACTGTATCACGTATATGAGCATCGTTTCACCGTCACACCGCCATGAGGTAAAGAAGACTTCAGTTACTTGGCCACCTGTGAGGGAGTGATCCAACCTTGTACCTATCTACTCATCCTCATATTCGTCCTTCTTCTTATTCTTTCTGATGCACTTGGGGCAGTCTTCGGCCTTCACCTTGGCCTCTATCCTCAATGTCTCCCAGATGCAGTTCTTCTTATGATCCAAACACTCAACCTCCCGTGAGTGTACCCGAATTAAATGGTTGCAGGTTTCGCAGATATACCGAGTAAAGAAAGCCATACACATGGCGATGGCCTACAAGAGGATTTGGATGCGATATGTGGGTGTTTTGGGGTGTGTGCTAGTGGGCGAGTGGATGTAGAAGGTAAAGCACCTAGATCACTGGGGTTGGAGGGGATATTAAGTATTGACGGATAACGGCGACTGATATTTTGATATCTGGGCTCAGCGTTGGATGTGATGCACTAAACCCATTGCGATCGTTATTTACTGGTGTCGCAGATCATTGTGTGCACAACATCACAACTCAAACCAGGAACGAAGTCACCTGCCCTCCACAATCTACATCTCCTGATCACGTCTGACATGTAAACGTTATAGCGTCTTTCAATCACTATGCTGATAGCAAAATCCGTTACATCCCGACATCAGCCTTAAGAGAAGGTGATTGTGTTCTATGATGGACGCTACCACGCCGTTCCGTCAATCATGGCTGTGATCATGTTCCTGTGCTTCTGCAGACCACAATTCACATCTACATCTCTAATTAGTCACTGGCTAGATTAATTCACCTCTAACTTACCACCGGGATCCGAGACTGTACGGTTCCAAAGACCACTCAGACGTTACACACAATCTTCTCATTGCGTGAAGAAGATGGAGCCGTGCATTTCTTGCAATAAGAGAAGTGAACCTTTCTATTATGGAAGGATGGATTGCCCTGTTGGTCTTGGCATGATTTGGAATTCTTCAAGAAACATTCTGTGACGTCGATATCGTAGGTGATCATGAAACCGCAGGTGTTGCAGAAGGTTCGGGTGTATGTTGTGATGCACATCTTGATTGATGAGATGTGAAGAATGAAGTAATGTTGCTGGAATGACGCCGTGATTGAGAAGGAGTCGTGGGCAGAAGGGGCTGTGATCTGGGTAGGAGCGATGACAGTCGAAAGTGAACGCGGCACTGCCTTTGGTGAATGATATGTTGAATGAAGGTGATGCTTTTCAGATGGACAAGATGTTCTTGAGTTGATGACATTTCGGGGCATCTGATATTCACCTTCCTTGTTCAGAAGCGTGTACTCTCGTCGTTTGGTTTGGTAGTGGCTCAGATCGTTTAGGTCAGGACCGATGAACAAAACAGTTGATTCCTATACAAGTAATTCTACCTGTACGATACCCATTCCATTTGAGAGAATTCTGTTCGCCCCGATGTGTTGACTTGCCCCAATTCTCGTTCGCTGGTGTTGGCTGCCACTGCCGCGCCATAACAGCTCCTCACGGGACTCGGTGCGCGCTACTATACAATCCTCATGAGAGCCATGGGAGCTTTAGTTTTTCCACTGCGTTACTCGTGAGCCCATCGTGATACTTCTTCCAAGAGAACTGTTCCTCATCGCAGCGCCACTTACCATGTGCAAGACGTTTCTGTTCTACCTGATAAAAGGAGTCCCACGCCTCAGCCGGATCAATTCCCCAGAAGAATTTCATCCGGCGAGATCCAAGAAGCCCTTGTCCCACCGACATTCCCCGTATTCGTTCCTCGACCTCGTGGTACTTTTCATGTCTGTGGAAGCCGCAGTAGAGGCAGAGGGCCGGGTCGCAGACGACGATGACGTTGGTGACGACGTGTGAGCACTTTTGGTTTATGATTGAGCGGAAGCAATACACGACGGGGGGTTCTTCTGGGTCGCTTATGTCTTGTCCGCAGCGGTGACAGGCCCAGTATGTGTTTTTGGTGAGACACATGTTGGCGTGGGCTGAGGTGTGTCGAAAAGGTGGATTGTCGGGTGAAGGATGCGATCAAAAAGTGAAGAATGGGTTTGATGAATTGTTAAGATCCGTTCGGGTGTGCTCCTGATTCTGATATCGTGATGATTTGGGGAGATGGAGCTCCAGGCAGACTCTAGAGTTGAGATACGGTGCTCAACACGCGTTCTGGGGTAGATGCGACCTTCCTTTAAAAGATTATTTGAACTGTTGAGGAGGCTACTCTTCGCTCCATCTGACCAATCCCTTGCCCGGTGTCACTGATGAGTCGCTGTTGGCAGCCGCAACGGGGTTGATCATGCCGAGGAGGAGCAACCCGAATTGCTGTATACCGCCACCAAGGTTGATCCGGCACAACATTATGGCACTGAGTGAACTTGTATCTGTCTTTTTGGCACACGGTCAGAGCGCCTTGGAGTTTATGGTGGTTGAAATCTCCATCTGTTCTTCATTATTTTGGCATCAGGCCTAAAGCCCTGGCACAGGCAGATGAACGATGCCGCGTCATCTCGAATTTTCATCCACGTAGTAGTTTCTAATTTGTTTTCAATTCTCGATTTCCCGTGTTGCATATACTTACGCAGATGTTGAACTCTGGTTAGATGCGTTCAATTGCTTCCCAACTTGGAAAATAGTGGGCGACACAGCCCCCCTGGTTGATAGCAAATAGGCCCATCCTTTGAGGTCACTGCCATATCCCGAAAAGGCATTTATTGAGCGCACCTGAAGAACTCAAAGAATAAAAGACGCCCGTGAGCCCGCATATGAAGCCTAGCACAGACAATAATCACCCACTGCGTTCTTGAACCTCTTCACCAAACACAACAATGCGCTTCTTCCAGCTCTTCACTGCTCTCGCCGCTTCAGTTACGGTCATGGCAACTTCTTCGCTTCGCTGTTCCCCATTTCCTTCTTCCATGATGGAATTCTCTTCCGGGTTTGTACAGCCGGAGCCACCACTTGTGAAGCCCGAGTTCAGGACCAACTTTGTCCAGCACAAATGGTACTCCTCTCTCCCGACACTTCCCTTCTATGCTGACAGAAACTCAAAGGAACGAAAACTTGTCGCACATTACGACAGGAGTTATCGACAACTCTCCCTCCAAGGGCTTTGTTCGTGCTGATGAAGCGTTTGATGGCAAGCTCGCCTCGTCTTTGTTCAACTATGCAAATGTCACCAAGTCTGGTCTCGTCGATAATACCTTGACTACTTATACTCCTGGATCTAACAAACCTGAGATCTGGAGAGGATACGTCAACTCCAACTTCCCCATCTTTCAAAAGGACATTCTCGTCAAGGGTGGTGCTGTCTTTCAAGGCCTGGTTCAGAGGAAGTTTGTCAAAGATCCCGTTGCAGCGGTAAGACCCTCGTTGTGATTTCTTGAGCCGATACAGGACTGATAATTTTCTTCTTAGTGGAGCCTCATGTGCCAAAATGCGATCCCAGTTACTGTTTATGTCGACAATTGTCATGTTGTGGTTGGCTATGACTATTTCTCGCCGGGCTTGCGGACTCGAGTCATTAACGAGTTCTTCAACACGGAAGCTAAGGAGTAGTCCTAGGCAATGGCGACCGCATATCCAAATCGGCGGAATTCACCCGGAAATATGCCTCGGAACTTTCTTTCCCCTTCTTTTGTTGTAGACGTTGATAGTTGCTAGACCGGTGTTTCATTGACTCTGATAATTCCAAAGTTCCTGCAAATCCACCATTATCCTCTGTGAGATGATGAAACCCTTTTGAGACACCCGGGCGAGCAATTTAGATGTCTTCTCTCTTTGTTTTAACTCAGTAGCATTTGAGCCAGCCATCCGTAATGGAAACAAAATCAGTACTCCTGGAATGCTTGATCTTTCAAGGATGGCCTCTGAAAGGTTCGTGATCGTGTCGACATGTGCAGTGATACATTCCTCTGCAAGCCAGGGGACCTTCTTTTCACCCCAGCAGGAGTAATAAGTAAAGTTTTTGCAGATGAAAAGCACAAGAGCATGGCAATTGGCCATTGATAACTTGAAGTATGGGTCCAGAGGATTCGGATATCTAGGTGCTTGTTGAAGCCAAGATTCCAAACTTACCTGAAAGTACATGGCCTGAAGAGTGAGTAGTTGTACCGCAGGATGGTTGCCACGGAGATGATTAGGAATGGCCTCGAGATGGTGAAAGAAGCTACTCAATGGTTAGGTACAGTGTTAGAAATGAGTTTATAGGGGGTTTTGCCTTTTGCTCCAAGTAGAAATCCGGACTAGAAATTCGAGCACAGCTTCTATTGAATCTGGGAAATCTGTTGCTGGAATTTTCTTACGCGTCATCCATGAATCATCGAATAGGAAAGTAGATTCACCATAGATGATGGCTCTACTGGCTTCTAGAAGCCGGAATGCCTCAAAGAGCCTCTCGCTGAGGGGCTCGAGCTTCTCTGGGCCTTTCGACTGGAATATCCTACATGTGCCATATAGCATATGCTTGAGCCACCTCTCTCCAGACATTTCGGACATTAACTGATGACCAAATTAGAGCTTTTAAACTAATTTTGCGTGTAGTTGGATCCTACCTCGAATAGTCCTAGAAGAAACGTACACCAAAGCACACCTTCGGATTGCAAAGCTGCTGGTGAGTGTAGCTGTTCTTGAAGAGCCTGGATTGACTTGTTGTATGATTTCAAAGCAATATGCTGTGGGGATTCAGGACCAGATGATGTGCTTCTACATCCTCTTCTGCTGGCCTCGAGTGCGCCGATCGCCACCGTCGCTTGTTGGAGTGGTAGGCACGTGTCGATGAGTGCAACAAGGTCGGAACTGACATTTCCAAAGTCTCTTGTAAACTCGCAATGCTTCATGAATGACGCAAAATGATCCAAGTAGATACTTTCGGGGCTCCTGGAAACCTGCGCGGGTAACTGGACCACTGGTAGAGACGTGGCGATTGGCGTCATGGAGATAAATTCATGTCTATGCTTCGACGGAGGAAGTTGAGCAAGACACTGCTTTTTAGTACGGATGCAGTATTCGCATGGGAAACCGCCCTGGCACTATTTCTACGGTATTAGTTCCCTTTTACTTGTACGTCAGAGTCGATAATCTATCCATACCTTGATGCGCCTCTTTACGCACGACTGACATCGCGTCACTCTCTTGCGCTTGTCTAGAGGCCCGACGGCGCGCTTCATTCTCCTCGGATGCAACAAATTTCATAAGGAAATTACCTCGAAAAGGAAAGATGGAATGTCAAAGTCCAAGTTGTCTGAGGGCTAAGAGAAACATGTTGTTAGCTGCCTGGGCTAACTCGATCAGGAAGTAATCGAACGCACTTCACGGCCACGTATTCGTAACCAGGCACCTACACCGGGCAGACGTTTACGAGTTGTTTGATTCATCAACACCTGAGAGGATGCCGCGTCATTGTGTGGTCTATGGCGAGAAGGCAGCCAAAGTGCAATCTCAGACGTTTGATACAAGTTCATACTATTTCACATTGAAAACAAGTTTTCCTATCATACAAGCTTCTGTTGACTGTACTTGGTGTACAGGTCAGGATACCATTTTTGCCCAACATCGGGGTGACTGATGACTCGATTACGAAGGTATGCTTCTCCAAGCTATAGGCGGAAGTTAACACCGTTTCTTTTTGGCAATAAAGGAATGAACTTACACAAGAGAATAGAGGCGAAAGGTATTCACTTGGTACATCGACAGCCCTCTTCTTGGCATCATCCGAGGCAGGGACTTTGGACACGATATGGGCGGCCACGCTCTTAAGCTGATCCAAAGTCAGGCTAGGGTTGATACCCTGAAAGAAGGGAACGCTGTATCGCGTTGTGCTTGTGGGAGCCTGGAGGAGTTAGCAAATGTGATATGGTAACGATGCAGTGGACATACAATCACTCTGTGTGTCGTAGCAGGGCAAACTCCTCCAGTGATGGCCTCGAATCCTTGCTGCACGTTGATGATGAAACTTCCATCAATCGGAGGTGCTTCGATCCACTCTCCCTCCTTGCTGAGGACTTGAAGGCCTCCGACTGCATCTTGAGATAGGAAAGTAAAGAGGCCAGCCGAATCTTTGTGAGGACCAACTCCGACTGAGCCAGGGGGACACTGAGGATACTTGACCAGCTTGAGACGATGCATGATATGCTTGAAAGGGTCGAATACGTCGCTGGGTAGCGAGAGAGACTCGCCGACGTAGCCTAGGAATTCGTTTGATAGGTCTGTCATTTCTGATAGATACCGTCTGAGAAGGGCTTCACAGCCGGGGTAGTCGGGGAACTGATATTGTCAGTCATGTTGACTCTTCGAGTGGACCATTGATTCACTTCACTCGGACCCTCCATCCGACGCCATTGAGGTTGTCCCTCCTTCCAGATCTCTTCATTCACAGTTCCAAAGTCAAATTGCTGCAAAAGTCAACACGAGTCAAGTTATTTGAAGAACACTGCACAAACCTCTCTCATGTCTGTGGCACCGGCTGTCGTCTCTGCTCCAAGCTTTGTGTAGCCGACGAAAGCGGGGGACTTGACCATTGCAACGGCTTCCTTCTTTTCACTTGGGAGGGCGAAGAGACCTGGTAGCATCTTGTAGACATCTTTCACAGTGTTCTGTGGTTGGTAATGTCAGTTTCAAGTCCTCGGGATGTCATCCGATACACTTACGGCAACCTCGGTGTTGATGAGATACAAGAATCCGATGCCGAAGAGAGCATGTTGGAGAGTCTTGAGCTCTTCCTGCTTTGTAGCCGGATCTCTCAACCGGGCAAAGTCAACGATAGGAAGCGAAGCCTTGTCTGCCATCTTGAAAGTAAGTTGTTGTTGTTTGCTGAAGATGTAATGTCCCAGATCCTAAGTTATCAGATCAGATGATGCCGATTTCGCTCGTCATTTATGATTCCCGATAGCCGGTCCGCATCGGCTTTGGGGTCTTGGCCGGTTTATGTAGTCAAGCCAAAGCCCCGCAGGCCGTCGTGTCTGACGAATGACGTTATTCAAGTTCCGGTTGGAGATGTTCGGCGTTTTTTGTCAAAAGTCCGATTCGGGGAAAAGCCGAAGGGCGCATCTTGTGCTGAAAGTTGCTTTTTTTGTGTGGTCAAGATCTCGGGAATGGATTCATTTCACGGATTTGAAGAGGGTTGCATCTCGGTTTAGAATTGCTTTGTCACATTTCTGGTGAAATTGATCGGTTTTGAGCTGGATGTATACTAGCGTCGATCACGCAATTTATAGAGGCTGCATGGACGGTTCTCGGCTTGAAGAGTGAGCCGAGATGGACTGACAGGCTGTTATGGCTCATGGTCTATTTTGGGGTTATCCTTGACGATAGCAAACATGGACTGATGGTGATATTGAGCTTGGGTGAAAGGATACAGTGACTAAAGAGTGCCTAGCAACAAAGATTACACAGCCATTTGTAACTATCCTGTACCAACCAGGACAAACAACATTCAAGACGAGTGTAAACAACGACTTGGCTTCTGCTACTCATCCAAGCTCTTCAGCCAACCTGACTGTACGAATCTCACTCCCTCTCTTCCTTGTTCAGCTCAACCATGCGTTGAGTCGCAGTGACAGTCTTGTGGAAGCGCCACGGCTTGATCTTTCTCTCAAAGAGCTCATCAAGTTCAGCAGCGGAGCGACTAAGTTACCAGTTAGCTTCTTTCAATGCTTTTCATCAGGTATCGGCAACATACCCAGCAGTCTCAGGGATAAGGAACCACATGGCAAGAGTAAAGGGCGCACCCAGACCGGCAAACAACCAACTGGTCTTGAGTCCCCAGTTCCACTCGTGCGCATTCACCATGTAGGGAATCAAAATACCCATAACGACTCCAACGACACAGGTGGAAGCAGCTGCGAATCCAGCCGTATAAGGTCGTAGACGTTGCGAGGAAATCTCACCGATGAAGCCCCAACCTGTAGCTCCATTGGCCACGAGGCCGATATCTGGATGGGTTAGTTATCCATTCTACTTGACTTAGTTGCGTTCACTTACTCCAGATGCAGGCAAAGAGCACAAAGACATAGTTTGTCGCTTTGACCTGTGGCACAACGCCTAGAATTCCAACCACGACACAGCATACCCAGCAGATTGCTGTTCCGGTATTGGCAAGCCATCGACGGCCAATAGTATCCGACACGGCGATGACGACGATGGAGAAGAGAATGTTGATATCGGATGTGATGTAGGTGATCTTGAAAGGATCCCTCAAGCCAGCTTGTTGGAAGAAGTAGGTGGCATAACCAAAGAAGATGCCGAGACCAATGAACTGTTGTGCCATCAGAGTCCAGCAAGAGATGACTGTTCTAAGTCCATCTCTGCCTCTGAAGATGGCGTACCACTTCTCTCTGTTTTTCTCGGCGGCAATCTCGCGTTCGTGCTCGATGTTGATGAGCAAAAGATTGTACTGATGGTCGACGTCGAAACCATCAACGCCCCGGTAGATGGTGTTAAGAGACTTCTTGGCTTGTTCAGCCTTGCCCTTGCTGGCGAGCCAAGCTGGAGATTCTGGGACCAGGAGATAGATAATGAGCATGAGACCAATCTGAGACCATTGGGTATAGACCGGTGTCAAGTAGTCGTTGGGATCCTTCTCGAGCATAACCTAGAGGGCGACGGGTGCGAAAAACTGTCCGAGAATCCACCACAAGCTGTACGACATGAGAAACATGCCTCGAACCCTGACAGGCGCAACCTCTGAGATGTACGCCGGGATGGTGGACTGCAGACACCCCACACCGATACCTCCAAAGACCTTGGCAACAGTCCAGACACCCCAGGTTTTGGCGAAACATTCGATGGCTACGCTGATGGCGAGAAGGAGCCAGTACCAGTACATGGATATCTTTCTGCCGAATCTGTCGGTTATGAAGGGTAGTGTGACCATTCCGATGATCTGGCCGACGGATCCGAGAGAGGCCCAGACACTCAGGACTGAGGAGGCGAGGACGACTCCACCGTCACCTGTGTGCTGGGTTCCAAACTGGGCAATAAAGCCCGCGTTGGCGATGATGTTTCCTATGAGTCTGCATCTTTTGTGTTAGTTCATCGTCGTGGAGTAAGGACTTGGGGTACGCACCCGATCTGGTAACCATCTGTGGCGGCGCTGATGGTCATGGCCGTGCAGATGAGGCAGTTCATCTTGAACTTCATGACCGTTTGCCATGGCGTCAACTCTTCATAGCCGCTGACGCCCTGGCCTCTGGCAGCCGCCTCGGAAGTGAGGTCTTTGGGAAGGATCTGCAGAAGGGATATGCAGAGACTTTATAGTAGTCGAGCTACACCGAGGCCCAAGCACTAGGGTGTTAGCCTTGCCATGGTTGAAAGGTTACGCATCTCCACTTTCAAGCAATGGGGAGTCGTGTGGAGGATTGACATGGGGTGCATTAGCCTCTAGTGTGTGGTTGGTACCGGTAGTTCGTCACGGAGGTCTAGACCAAGACCCAGTCTTGGGAATATACATTCCGCGTTGACGGAAAGCACTGCGTGGCCCACTGTCCTGGTTCATTCACAACAATTCATCAACATGGGGATGGGCTCCAACCCCTAGACTGTCCAACCAAAGGACTCGTTCGGCAGTTATTCAACCGAGACAAACGGTGTTGGCCTCCTAACGACAAGTTAGAACGGCCCGGGAGTCCATCAGCTGGGCAAGCCACCCGTACCCGACAAGGCCCTCGGGAGAGTGTCTAGCGGTGCTAAGGAAACATTCGTCGATTCCCTCGGTGATGGCGCCGTCTGGGGGACTGAGTTCAGGCTAACACACACGCTATCTCCGGGGAAGAGAAATCTGGGGTATGGGGTCCCCGGGTACCCCGTGTGTATGGAGGATGGAGGAAGGGGATGTCCCATATGGTCCAGGGAGAGGGGGAAAGGCCTTCCCCATGTGGAGGTCGAGGATGTCGGGGTCGAGAAGTGGATGAGTCTAGTTGCCATGAGCCTTTGTTGGCGTAATCTATCCGATTGGTTCAGCATACGCTTCCCCTTATTCGGCATGGTTTTACGTATAGAATCCGAGGCCAGTCCGGAATTCGGTAACAATCCACGTAAATGTCCTCCTGCAAATCTCATGAGTTGAATCATTTTGTACGACCTTAAGGTTGGAGCTCTATAGTGATGAAGGTGGTAAGCTACCTATGTTGAAGCTAGAAGACGTCGAGCCCGTCGATGTCCTGTGATAGCCCCAAAGCCTTAACCAAAGGACGCCCACTTCTTTGGTTCGTTCGCTTTCGGATTATTCCTTGACCACCAAGTGCTTACAACTGCCCCATAGTCCACTTCCCCACGAGCCCGCTTCCCCGCGAGCCCGAGTCAGTCGTTGTTGGTCCCCCGGACCACGGCCCCGGACTAGGACCGCTTCTCGGTCAAGACTGGCACGAGAGATGTCAAGCTGACCGGTTGAGTATATCCAAAAGGCTATTTACTGCCTTGCCGGTTAATTTACCCCAATGGCTCCGGGTAAAAGCACCAGAGGCACTTGGCGTCACTTCTCCACGTCCATGGGCCAGACTGCTAAAGGTTCCCTTAGTTGTCATCGCACGATTCAAGACCCCGCAGAGTTATTTAACCGTGTGGCACTGATTGCAATGTTTCTAGCTCGGGTAAGTGATGTCCGAGAAGCTGAGTAGGGCAGTGGGCTGGGCTTGTCATGTTGAATGGACATGCAATTCGGGGATAAAAGCGTGGTAATTGTAGGTATTGCTACCATAACGACACATACAACATCCCATTACCAGCAAAACAACCCCCTTCACATTGTAAAGCCATGTCTTCGGGATATCTCAAAGTCAGGGGTAGCGATGTTGTTGACCAAGATGGCAATGCAGTCGTCTTGCGAGGCACTTCACTGGGAGGATGGCTCAAGTAAGTAACTTTTGCCAGATAGCGCGTGCCAAAAATGCGACCAGAATAGCTAGAAGCTAACCATGTACCACCTTCCAGCATGGAGAACTTTTTGACGGGCTATCCGGGAACCGAATCGTTCACTCGAGCTGCGATGCTGGAGGTCATGGGCAAGGAGAAGTACGACTTCTTCTTTGACCGTTTCCTCTATCACTTCTTCACGGAAGACGATGCAAAGTTTCTCCAATGCTTTGGTCTCAACTCGCTCCGACTTCCATTCTCGTATAAACACTTTGAGGATGACATGAACCCGCGACAGTTGAAGGAGGAGGGGTTCAAGCACCTCGACCGGGTCATTTACCTCTGCTCCTCCCGTGGTATTTACACCATTCTCAATATGCATACTGTACCTGGATGTCAGAATCAGGACTGGCACTCGGATAACCATACCTCCTATGCTGCGTTCTGAGACTTCAAAGACCACCAAGACAGGGCTGTATGGCTCTGGGAGGCCTTGGCACAACGATACAAGGACAATCCTTGGGTAGCTGGATTCAACCTGTTGAATGAACCAGCCGATCCTCAGCAGACTCGAGTGGTAGAGTTCTATGGCAGACTGGAAAAGGCCATCCGAGCCATTGAGCCGAACCATCTCCTCTTCCTCGATGGAAACACTTACGCAATGGAGTGGAAGGGGTTCAAGGACATCCTTCCAAACTCGGTCTATGTCATTCATGACTATAGCATGATGAGATTTCCCTCTGGGCCTCGATACAAGGGAACCGCTGAGCAAAAGGCAAAGTTGAGACAGCAATTCTCCAGAAAGATTGAGTTTCACCGCTCGCACAATGTCCCTATCTGGAATGGCGAGTTCGGTGCTGTGTATGAGACTGAGGGACCTGAAGCAGACGAAAGGAATGAGGAAAGATACCAGCTCCTTGGTGAACAACATCGCGTCTATGAGGAGGCCCGTATCTCCTGGGCGCTTTGGACCTACAAGGGTGTTGGAATCATGGATATGCTCCACACATCACCAGACTCTGCCTGGGGCAAACTCACCAAGTCATTCATGGAACGAAAGAAGCACCTTCATGTGGATAGTGCCACTGCATGTCCGTCAGAAGTCGACAACCTTATTGATCTGCTCGTCGCGTGGATCGACAAGGTTTCGCCTTTAGCGACAAAGACGTACCCTTCCAACTGGAATACCAGAGCCCATGTGATTCGGAACCTGTTTCAGACCTTTCTGGCTTCTTCGCTGTGTGGGGAGTTTGCAGAGTTGTTTAGGGATAAGAGTGAGACGGAGCTGGAGGAGTTGGCGCAGAGTTTTGCGTTCAGGAGCTGTGTTCATCGGGAGGGATTGAACAAGGTGCTTAGTAGCTGGGTGATTTAATAGTCTTAGAATGCATCTCATACTTCCTCTGTACTTGCTAGTGATTAAGACATCGAGTTGAAGAAAAGTCACCTGCTCTCGTAGATTTATAAAAGACGCTGGTTGGTGATACCAAGAAACTGGCAGTTTGATCGCACCAGTCAGTCCTTCAATGCAAGACAAGATTTGCGCATGTGGGCTGCGTTGCATCCAACGAGTAAAGTCGGACGTTACCGCTGGGCGTGCTTTGTTTTACCTCGCTTTCTACGGCCAAAAGTATAGATAAAATGAGTTATACAAGAACGCCAGGTATACTTCTGCACAGAATGTTATTCATTAAATCTGCGACATGTTGAGTAACGGACTTTGCCCTGAGAGGTAAGCGAGAGGCCAAGCCAGCCACTTGCGACTCCGCTCCGACTTAGCCAGTATCTCGTTCATGATGTGGGAAGCCCAGCCTTGGGTGAACCAGTATCTCTCTACCGTGCGCAGTAGAACACAAAAGTGGCCCAGTATCAACATGGCGATCGGGTCTTTCCTGGTTAGACCCTCAACGTAGACATCGCCGACTTGATATATCCACATCATAATTACCTCCAACTTTCCCATGACGCCCAAAGTTGCGTTCTGTCCCTTGCCAAATGTCTTCTCGCAGCAGTCCGTGAGAACTTTCACCTCGTGTCTGTATGAGTCTGCAATACCATCTTCGGTGAAGACGGTAATCAGGTCCAGCACGTCATTGAGCGATGCCCTCCAGTCTTCGACGCCTGGTTCCAGTAGCGTAGGGTCTAATGGAAATGCTTCTCTTTCCACGCTGGGCTTGGGGTAGTATTCAGCGAGAGGGCCCGAGAATATTGAAGTCCATCCCACACTTGATATTACCAGTCGGACGCCTCGCAGTAGGTTCAAATACGGAACTTCTTGGTCTTCTGAGATTAGAAGCAGGTTACCCGGACTTGGACCCTTGGCGAATCCGATGAAGCAGATGAGAATGGATATTATATAGGCGGCAGGGCTGTTCTCGTGGTTGATATGGCCGAGGAGTATAGTTGCTGTCTGTAGAGCCGTTCCCAGGTGCTGTTCTGCCAGATCAAGGTACTTGCGCGCCTCTGATGGCTCCAGTCTGGCCATGTGATACGAAGACAGGGAGAGCAGAAAAGCTAATACACAAGGGTGCTGAAAGCCTAGCTGGGGTACTCCTTCGCACCAGAGGCCGCGCTCACGCGGGTCACCACCATGCAATGTGCTGGCCGTCGTGGTCATGTAGTTATGGAAGAGCTCCATGTCGGAAACATTGAGGCACCCATTGGCTCCTTGAAGACCCCCTGAGGTCGATGCGTTCGAGAGTCGGATCTGTTCGGCCCACGAGGCCCAGTCGGATCGAGGACGGCCACGACGGCCTGGCCCGGAGCTCGTAGCTGGAGAAGGACGAAGGACATGTGAAGGTATAGGAGAAAAGTCGCAGCAGACGCCGAATCGAAGGCAGTTTCCACACTCGGGCTTGACCTCATCGCACTAGAAGAAACCCGGCAGATCAGCAAGGGTCAATGTCAAGAGAATATGGATACTACTCACCTTTATTTTCCTCTTCTTGCATGTTTGACAGCCCAGACGGGACTTTTTGTGGGATTTACGCATCTCGTATAGAACTCGGATATGATGGAAGAGGCGTGTAAGAGGAAGGGTTGGTGGTGCAAGTCGGACTAGCGGGGAACTTCCACTTTGTCATGCAGCCTCCCATCGGAAGGCTCGGCACAGAACAAGGCGAGATGAAGGGAGAAGAGAGGCTGAGAGATGCATGTCTGATGTGAAAACACAAACATGACGTCCAGGGGAGCCCGTGGTCCTGTTACATGAGGAGGCTGTTGGACTGGACAGGGATGTCCTAGTGGGGATTAGCGTATCTTGGGTTTACGGATTCGGTGCGTAAATGTTGTTATTGGTTTGTTACCCGGCAATGGGGTGGTTGAGGGGAGCTGAGGGTTAGAAGAAGCGCTCCCTCTGGCATGTTTTGTCGGGGATTGGCTCCTCAGAAGGATGACGGTGATGTCGCTGGTAAAGAATCATTAGGGAATACGAGTCATGATGGAGAGGAGATCTTCCCTGACATCTGCCCTGGCGAATATTTGTATCTCCTTTATCCCTACCATGTGGAAGAATGAATCCGTGATTGGAAATGAATGACTGACGACTCTATGCTCTCCATAAGAAGAGGATTTCGGCCAGATGAAAAAATCCCTTCATGGCCTTGCCTTTGCGGTCAGAGTCTTGTTAACTGCAGTTTCACCGGTGGTTGTGCGCCAGGCTCTAAGCGAATCTCTGCAAATGCCTTGAGCTCATTCTTGAGCAGTTTACTGTCATTCCTCCCGTGGATTCACACAACTTCGACGCCCTTTCTACGCGCATGCCACATAGGCAGTGACGACCTGTGGACATTTCTTTGCTAATCGTGGTCGTGAGAAGCTCACTACAGCAAAGAGATGCCTATCGCATTGGAATTTGCGCGAATGACCATCTCGATTAGCTTATCGGAGCTTCCGCGTCCATAGGGTTTGGTGTTCTTGCTGTTTTCCGCGATCAAGGCAATATGTCGTCTTGAAGTTAGCTTTGAGAGGCAGAACATTCTTGTTGTTCATCAGGACGATAATGAACTCTGCAAATTTCGGATAACGGTGCGGGTTTCTGGAGCATTGTGGCCCAGTAAGTCAAGTTTGGCTTCCTTGATCTCAGGCTTGACTTACGAACTAAAACTAAGCACAAGACCCTCTTGACTATCGTATTGACCGTTGATATGGTACCCTTTCGGCATCCCGCGACCGCCCTGAGGAGCTCTACTCGCTACTGGGTTAGACTTGGCATCTCAAAATCCATGCTGGCATTCAGTGCTCGGATGTGCTGTGAGTTCTCCACCGGTCGCTGATGACGAAGCCATCCAAGTCCCACGTAGGGGCTCTCACTAACGTGGACGCCATTGACGCGATCATGTGAATACGGTATGCCGCTCATGATGGGCCTTTTTGCCAAAACTTTGACGGCTCGTCTGAGAAGAGAAGATCGCTGAACATAGATGACAGGAGCGATGATGACAGAGAGAGCTTCGCCGACGAGGAGTGTGCCGACTTTTAGCATCGGTTCGGAATAAAATCCTAGGACCATTGCTGTATCGCAAAGTAAAAAAAAGTTGCATTCTGCAATCTTTGTCGGTAGGCCGCTATCTTGAGCACCTCCAAGGAGAGACGGACGGTGTTGAAGTCTGAAGAGCGGGAAGCCGGGAGCCCATGAGGATCATCGGATGTCTAAGGACAGGTTAGCAGATGATACAAGGCGACAGAAATGTAGTTATAAGTTCAGAGGAGGAATGCCTAGGCACTTAACGCCTGTAGTGCGGCGTCTTCTCTACCCCGCGAGAAGACTGATGTTCTCATATCAGTTGGCTGAGCCATCGATGACCTTCAGACCGGAGATGCTGTAGGCGAATCACACAAATTATAGATGCTTTTACTCTGGAATAGAAGTGTAATGCGGCACCAAAAGAACACGAGACGCGTCATATATGTGTTTGCGACAACTTGACGCGGCCCATGTCCTCGTGAAGCTCCGTCTCTCGACAGCACCAGCATGCCACAGTCGATCCTGTCAACCTTTTCGTACGAGCGAGCGAGCAACCAAGGATATTAGTCAACGACTAACTCCTTCACCCGAAAAGGTATGTGATTATTGGATGCCAGTTAAATCCCTTGACCAAGTCATCTACGGCCCAAGCTCACCCCCCTGACTCGAAGCTCGCGAGCTACTCTCCCGGTCTCCGAGAGACCAAATCGGGGACTGTGAATCGGTGACATGCAGCTTTATTCCGAATGGTCCAGTATCGCGAGTGAAGATTGAGGGGAATGCGGAGAGTCTGGGGGAGTAGGTCCGTCGTTATTCCCATTCAGCCTGAAGAAGCTGGTTCGTGGTTTACCACTTGCTAATTTTACGGATTCACTCGCATTCACTCCTAAAAGGCGATACTGAGCGCCAATGGAGGCTGCTTGAAGTCAATTAAAGAGGGTTTGATCAGTTATCTTTCCCTCCTCTTCTCGTGATATGCGCCCAGACAGAACCGTTTCCCCCAGGGCATGGTAGCACTTGTCGCATGGCTAATTATACCATTTTGTACGATACACAATAGCTTAAGAACCATCATTTGTACAAGACTTGCTCTCTGAATTCAGGCAAGGCCCCAGTGAACGTCCTTGGCTCTGAATCGATGAGACACCCAAAAGGGCGACTGTGCACAGGGAAGCTGATGGTGATCATAGACATGATATAGCTACCCAATAAGTAGAGGCCATGTATCATGAGGATAAGGAGGATGGAGTCTGCTTGGATGCTGCTGGAATGTAGTACTCGATCTCGTCTTTCGGTTATCCCGACTTCAACTATGATAAAGAACACATTTCCAGCACATCATAGCATCGAATGTAGTACTCATCCTCATGGGAGCCTAGTGGCATGCTTGCCAGGAAATAAAGCTCAGTATCTACTTAGCATACTCCTCCTGGACCACCACTATGCTTTGCGAACATGGCGACGCCTCAAAAACAGGCTACCTAAGCTGCCACGCCTACCCTACTTCCAACCATCTAGTAGTACCTGTCTCTCTTCTTAGGCTTCCTGGTTCTGCATGGAAAGCACAGACCCTTCTTCTTGGTGACCTCGACCAACTCATCGACTCCGCAGGACCCATACACCAGCAGATCTCCCCCATGAGAGGCTTTATCGCAGAGTAGCTGGTTGGTCTCGTGACGGTATTGCCAGTTGCAGCGGACGCAGATGTATTTGTAGACAACCGTGTTGCACATTTTGATGGTTAGCTTTTCTTTGTTGGACTGTTCTGTTTTCGAGTCTGTATTTTGGTCAGATCGGTAGCGTCGTGTTTGTTGCAGCCCAGAGAGTAGTTTCGGTCTTGTATCAGGATTTTGCTGTCTAGAAGAAAGGATTTTATCTTCATCCATGTCTGGAGCCTCTGCTTATATGCTCGGGCAAGGCCATGATTCGCAATCGGAACTGCTGTCCACGTGGGTCTCGTGGACAGCAGAGTTATTTTCTGAGAACCTCCGTTGGGAGTTCTATCAAGACGAAGGTTGTCAGAGACTGTCGCAAAGCGACGCGTATGCGGATTCTGCTACACCCTTCTGGAGGAGTCAGGTTATGTATATACCCAGCCCCTACTTACCAAACCGGACAGCATTGATCAACTGTTAAATGCCGATCGCGAGCTCGGAAATCGTCTTCGTTTGGCCTCTGAGTTGCCGTCGTTGAAGTGAGGTGACCTGAAAGTCGCCCTTGAATGTCCGCCACGGTCAAGAATGACCTGTCTCAAGCGTTGACTCACAGCGACGTATTTTGATACTCACTGCCAAAGTCATCTATATATGGCAGCCGGAGGCTTTTTGTTCGACATCCCCTTTGACCTTTCCTTCATCTCACGAAACTACGAACCGCCTACTGAACGAAACGAAAAAACCTATCAACCATCAAGCTCATCATCCGCCAGGCAGTCACCATGTGCTGGAAGACCATAATGTTTACAGTCTGTCCCGACTGCGAGTCCAAACGACAGAGAAAGATGACCCAAGAGTCATGCGAGGAGGCTGGCAACATGTCCCGATATGGCCAGTGTCAGATGAAAGTCCAGATGAGGGATGCTCTGCAACCGGGCCGTTGTGGCGAGTGCCAGAAGAAGAGAGACAAGGGGAAGAAGAAGAAGGTTCACTTTGAATGAGGTAAGAAGGAGAGTAGAGAGGCAGCCCAAGTTGTGAGGGTGATTTGTGACTTGGAGGTCTAAAACATTGAGGCCTCATCTGTTCGCAATTTGGATTTTCTATGCGTTGAGTATTAATTGTGTTTTTAACCTGGAACTTCATAGGACTGCTAGCTCCTTGCTTCCAAAAGGCATTGTTTCTGGACGCCTGTTATCTTGATTATTGTCAATACGGGCGGAAGATTCAACAATCTGAATACTCTAAAGCCAGAGACGACCTGTCTTTTCCTGCCAGCAGTCCAAACCTTTAGGGATATCTTTATGCGACTTAAACTACTACATGCGTAAACAACACGGCCCGTATTCGTCGGTTTACGCAACCAAGCGGCGCATATCGATCTCGAATGACACTAAGCAGGAATCAACAGCAAAGAAGAGATGTTAGTCCGTGTCTTGGCTCTAAATTTGGGGTCCATGGCCCACAGACGTTGCATTGCTGCGCCGCTGGCTCAGCCCTGCGATCGCACCCTGAATCCTTTTGTGGGATCCTACTGGTGGAACTCAACTCCGAAGTCCTACGGTGCATTTTTCGCGTAGCCTTATGACTGAGTTAGATTGCAGGGGATTGTCACAGCTCGTGGGTTTCCTCACGGCGAAGGGTGTTAAATACCTCAAGGGCTGAACAAGATTGCACAATATGATCCATTCAATAGTATTTTCACCTTTCAAATATGAGCGCCACGATCAAAGAGTGTGTTGCGGAGCACAAGGAGCTTCTCCAGGTCCATGACCACTGTCCCGAGAGGGCATATGTCGAAGTACAAGTTCCAGCAGATGCGAACAAAGTTGTAGCAGTCAGCTTTACTGCGATATCGCGCGATCAAGGTGGGCCAACATGTATTGTGTCCTTGACTATTCGCTGACATCTAAACAGGTTGGGCGAGCAAAAAGGAAGAGCCATCATTTACCTGGTTCGATGCCTCAGTCAAACGTCCTGAGGGTCGAGGGGACCTTCGTACTATCATCGTATTTCACAATCGCCTGGCAAATAATGAGTTCTTTGAGCTCAATGCCAGGTGGCACCTTCGCGATGGACCCCGTCGTCGACTCTGGATCGAAGCTTTGCGCCCTGGAGATGTTATTCAACTCATTCCTAGAGCAATCTATACGGCTTGGGTCAACATCGTAAAGGAATGCCGGATCAAAATCGAGTATGAGACAAAAACCATGAACGAAGAACTCGACGAGCTACACTTGTTTTCCAACACGGGGCATTACAACAGTTTTCTGAGCGTCAACGATCAAGAAATCCGACTTCTTCATGTTGAACCAGGCGAGTTCGACGACCCTATAAAGGCTTATTTCAGTCAAGCGAGCCTTAAAGATTCCGAGAAAAAGTCTTTCAACTTTGATGCGCTGTCATATTGTTGGGGAGATGTCAAAGACCGGACCGACATTTTTCTGGCACCTAGCAAAAACGACGTCAAGGTTGATGGGGCTCTTCAACGATTTAGTGTTGGTCGATCAGCTGCGGAGGCTCTCCGACGGCTGAGAAAAAAGGACGAAACTTTGACAATTTGGATTGATGCCGTGTGTATCAACCAAGATGATCTCGAAGAAAGAGCTCAACAAGTCACGCTCATGAGTTCCATCTACTCGCTCGCCTCGACCGTACACATCTGGCTCGGAGAAAACAATATCGGAGTCGAAACGTGCCTCCATCTTATTCGAGATATCTGCAACTATAACTACAGAAAGTGTCCTGGTGGCGATCGCTGCTCATGCTCAGGAACCTCTCACACTCTATCTTTGGAGGAAATGGATGCCCACATACAAGCCCAGAAGAAGGAGAAAATACCAACTTCTTTCCAGGGTATGTGGGAGGTGTTTGCTATCCATGAAAAGAGTTGGTCAAGAGAAATCATCGACCTTGCGGGCTGGTACAACAACACACAACTGTCTTATCTAATGAGCACGCTTTTTGAAAATCCCTGGTTCAGTCGCGTGTGGGTGGTTCAAGAAGCCCTATCTGCCAAGAAGGCTTTGGTTCACTGCTCTGGTGAACAGGTTCCTTGGGAAGAGTTGATTCAGGTCAATGCCTGGCTAGGAGATACACGTTTTCGAGGGCAGAGCCCGCATGTCATGTCTCAAGCTATCATGCAACCGATTTGGAAGTCGTTGAAGCCAAAGGGGAGAACGACAGAGACGCCAATTACCCCTATAGATGCGGAAGATACAGGGAAACTCTCTGGTATCTACGATGTTTTCTTTGCGGGATTGGACCTCAAGGCAACAGATCCTCGGGACAAGCTCTTTGCTCTGCTCACGTTTGCAGACGAGACTCATGTTGCTGAAGACTTGGATTACCTGATCCGTCCTAACTATGACAAACCTGCGGAACGAGTCTTTGCTGACTTTACTCGCTGGTGGATCCGAGAGCATGGCTCACTTGACATTTTGTCTGCAGTTCATTGCCATCCGGCCCGAACTTGGCGAAGAACTGTTGGCTCAGACTACCTCGAGATGGAGCCTAATAGGCCAACCTGGTCTGTCAGCAATATTGGAAGCTCGAGATGGGTTCAAGCAAATCTCAACTCTCGCTTCAAGTTTTCAGCAAGCGGCAAAACAAGACCCAACAACGACCTTCTCAAGGCTTCAAATCCTTCAGTCATTCGGCTTTCAGGGTACTACGTTTCCGAAATTGCAGCCATCAGCCACTACCCCGTCGAGTACCTCTATCCCTTTACGCACGACAACGGCGAGCAAAGCGACATATGCGCAGTATTTGACAAGCTCTTTGATCCATGTGGATTCACAGGTCTCTGGACTCTCAAGCCCAACGACGAGACTGTCGAAAAGGCCCGCCACAAGTACGAAGATCACGTCGGTGCCCATTGGAACTACGTCAAGAGGCCGAACTTGCAAGTTCTGACTCCCACTGGCACGCCAGAGCTGGAATGGTATGGGACAGATTATGTACCTACGTGTCTTGATCCTTGCTTCTTTGTCGCTGAAAATGGACAGTATGGATTGTGTCCTTGGCCTTCCAAGGTGGGAGACGTGATTGTGGTGCTACATGGTGGAAATGTGCCTTATCTGCTGCGGACGGTAAAGAAGGAGCACGGGTCGAGTGACGGGGTGTATGAATTTATTGGTGAATGTTTTGTGGATGGGATTATGCATGGGGAGTTTTTGCAGTCACTGGGGGCTATGGCCGAAGTACATGAGAGTTTTGATATTATCTAGCTTACGAAGAAGATACCATGAGTTAAGTGCCGCATCTGAGGTCCGACATGTTCTAAGTGCCTCAAAAGTTGTCGTGATATACAAGCTGTAAGGAAACTATGGACTAACCAGGCGCCAAAGGAAACGTATAAGACATAAAAAGTGAAGGGTACAACCAGCAACTGGTTACAGACTTCGAGCTCGCCAGTACTTTACAGCATAATAGCCAAGTAACCCAGTCCCCGAAAGGAGCGTTGTCAAGGCCAATACCAAACCCGTCACAATCCCCTGGTTGAAGAAGCCAATGCCTCCTGCTCTCTTCAATCTCACAATCTCTGGCAGTTTTGTAGTTGCTTCCCGGTCCAGTGCAACTAGCTCACGAGAAGATGCACTCCTAAACTTGGCAAGTTTCTTGCTGAATGAGGAGTGTGTGAGATACTTGGGCTTTGGCTGAGAAAAATGATCCTGCTGGTAGATGCTGTAGTTGTTGGGTTGTGGAGGATGCCCTTCGGGAGCAATCGGTGAGTCTATCACTTGTTAACTGGACCACTTTACTCAAGACTCATAGACAGGTACTTACACATCAACTCCGTTGGGATCTGGTTCACAAAGCTGACAGCCGCATCGACGAATTGACACATATACTTGGCCATGTTCGGGGTCGTAAACATATATGCTGCTGCCAGGGGACCGGAACTAGAAAGGTCAGACAGAGTCCTGAAAAATATCTAAGGAGCCGTACCTTCTAGATGCATCGATTGCGTCGTCCATACTAGTGACAGAGTGAACGATAAGACAATTTTCCGTCACTTTCCGCCCAAGAAGAGCAGATTTTCTAATCACCGTTAGACACTGATTTCCGAATTCTTATGGCGTTGACTATACCTCTCTTCAACTTCCAGTATGAGCCCGCCGGATCCTGATGATATGATATTGACCGAGACGTCTTTTTCAACTTGTTTGGCCAGCTCGGATTTAACACCTTTGGCTGCTCTCCGAGATGAAGCTGGGTTGGCCATGAAGTCGGTGCTTTGCTGAACGAGAGCACGCAGGAGATCCTTCTTTACCCACTCGTTCACAAATACGACATCCGGGGCATACGGGGATTTTCCGCCGAGACCGAAACGAGAAGAAACTAGGGCTTTTGCTGCTTCTTGCACGTCGGCATCTCGCTCCACGAATGCGAGAACTGGTGCTTGAGGGTTGGACACAAGGTCTCGATTTGATGTCGAATGCGTTGTGCCGTTTTGAAGGACATTGATGTGTGGGTGGTTGATGTCTGCTGAATTTACTTGCTGATTTGTGACCTCCAAGATGTCTTTGTCTAGAGCCTCTTGTATCAGACCTAGCACAAGGGGTGGTGTTTCCAGCAAAGAATTTTGCGTCTGTCATGGTTAGCCATGTTTTTCTTGAGCTAATACCGTTCAAGTTTACCTGAACTATCACGCAGTTACCTGCTGCAAGAGCCGGCACCAAAGCTGCGATGAGACTGTAGAAAAAGGCATGCTGCGAAGGCTCAATGACTACAATGCCAACTGGACTCCGGCTATCTGCATCATCGTGTCCCTTTGAGATCGCATATTCGTCCTCGATACACTTTTGGGGGTCAATTGACACAAAGGCATCCGCGATGCAGCGTAGAGCCAGCCAGTACTCGCCCTTGATTTCGGCTGATCTGTGATTGGTGTCCTTCTTGATGGCCTCTTGGATCTGGGTTGCGTTATCTGCAAGGGTGCTGTGGAGTTGTCTGAGCTGAGTCTTTCTGTAGAAAGGATTTTGTGTGCGGCCGTCTATGGCAGAGGATCTGACTGATGCGAATGGCTTGGTCATTGTGGGTGGTGTGTGGCTGAGATGCTAATGAGTAGGCTGGCCAAGACGTCAATCTGGAGAGACAAACACCCAAATAATCTCCTCTTTTTGCCCTGGAACACATCCAAAGAAATCACATGGTTTCAGGAAGCTCCGTTGGGGGTCTTCCGAATGGCTCGGGAAGTGGTCCGGGGGAGTCTCCTCCACATGCCGAATGGTGATCTCCGACCGCCCCAGCCGACGGTCCGACGTGACGTCAAGCTGCCGAACCGCGAATGGGCCGAAAGGCGAGTTGGGGAGAACACATTGCTTACAACACAAGGCTTGCCTGCCAGTATCCATCGTTCCGCTCAGTATCATCATTGCCCACCAAGCTCGCCCACAGCAACAACTCTCTTTACACCACATTCAAGATGTCTACCACCACCACAACTGAATCAGTCACCGGGCTGAATGGAAACTGGCACAGTAACGTGTTGGCAGACTACGAGCTCCACCACTCTCAGTCTCAGTCTTGCGAGACCGGTACTCAACCAGCGCCAGCTGCATCGCAAATCGACCGTCAGTGGGATACGGAACACCGCCGTGTGCCCCCTTACAGGGCCATAAACAGAAACAGAGATCAGTCTGAAGTTCGGGTCTACACAAGCAATGTGGAGCGTGCATTCATCACAGTCATGTTTACGGGTCTGCACATCAACGCCGTATGTCTTCTTTCAACTATGTAATGCCCACTTACTCATTATTGTGATTTAGGGTGCTGCGCAGTATTGGAGAGCTTCTTTTGGAAGGTTGACTGATCGGGTATTTAGATATCAAGTGGGAGGAGAGCTATGAGTCGGAAAGAATGTAGTTATCCCGATGCAGAGTTGCCCGGATATTGTGATTTTCAAGTACCAGTCTATCTACATACACATATTTAACTCTTGGATTACTTTGACGCCTTGACCCCCTGCATGGTACCATAATCTTCCCCCAGTTCCTTTCCCTCCACAGTAATTGGCGATGAAGGCTGCAAAACGTAGAGCATTCTTGCCCAATCTTTGTCGCTGGCATTCCTCCACGCGTGCATAGTACCTCGCTGCACACAAATATCACCCCTCTTCAGCAACTTGGTCTCCCCAGAGTCCAAGATGAGCTCAACTTCTCCCTCAAGAACCACCCCGTAATCAAGGCTGACAGTACGGTGCATGGGGGATGTGATGCTAGGGCCCATATCGACGTAGCGTAGGACAGTACCAGTCGAGACTGTAAGCCCGGGTGGACTATTAAGGAAATCCTGGTAGGCCTTCAGGTCGGTTCCTTCGTTGAGTTGAACAGGGAATTCTTGGGTGACGTAACAAGAAGCGAATGAGGCAACTTTATCTGGGAGTTCATAAAAGGGTGCTTCTTCTGGGACGGACGAGTCAATGATTGCCTTTCCGTCACTGTTGTGGGAGGTGATGTAGCGTTTGGGGTGGCTGAGTTTTCCTTGGAGTGCCATGGTTGAAGTTGATTGATTGTATTACGGCAGAAAATCCAGTATGGAATTCTTGATGCATAGCCAAGCTGTATGCTGAAGCATGAGGTGTTCTATAGTGTCGTGGCTCTTACAACGCGATCCACTGCCGTACCTAGTTGCCGATCGGGATGTGGAGAGACGCGCCCGACATTAACCTCACCCCTATCTTGGCGCTCCGGAGACAAAATCCGGGGCCGACTTCCGAGCTGGAAATGGGTTGTCAGGGATATTTCATGATGGCGGGCTGCGTTTGATGAAGAGAGACACTTCAATTGCTATAGCGCTTTCTGTTTAGTTGCGACCACCATTGAGAGACCAGACATGATGGATTTTTCACACCATTTCTCAGATCACAATATCCCATTCGGCATCGCATCCTCTGGCAAACATCAGGACCCTCAAGCTGTTACTAGGCTGGGGAACACTGTGCTATTCCTTGCTGACCTGCAAGATCATGGACTCTTCAGTAGTCTTCCAAAGGGGGTGTTTAAGCAAGACACACTGAACGAATTTGCTGCGCTCCCAAGGTCTCAGTCCGTGGAGGTTCGCAAGGAAATTCAAGATGTGTACCGTCAGGATGGCATAAAGGGGTTCCCTTCCGCATCGCAAGAGGATGTATGCTCAGTTAAGATGCATCTACCTGTAGAAATAAAGGACTTTTCAGGTACTTAATCTTCCATATAATACGGAGGTACACAGTTACTAACCATTTAGACTTCTCCTGCTCCCTTGAACACGTAACAAACGCAGGGCGCATAGTCGTTGGCAGCACGCAGCCGCCCCCTTCATTCTTCAAGTTTCCCATTGGATATCAAGGCCGTACGAGCTCCATCGTGGTTTCTGGGACCGACATTGAGCGTCCTATGGGACAGTTTCGAGACAAGTCTGTGACGGATCCCCTCGGCGAGAAGGTCATCGTCTATGGACCTTCGAGGCAGGTTGACTACGAAGTTGAGCTGGCGGCGATTGTCGGAAAGCCGCTGCCTATGAAACAGAGGTTGAACGCTGAGGATGCTGAGGAGCATATTTTCGGTTTCGTTATTCTCAATGATTGGAGTGGTAAGTATACCGTCTGATGGTTCACCGATGGAGACTAATAGGGATTACAGCCCGTGATATTCAAGGATTTGAGATGAATCCCTTAGGTCCCTTCAATGGCAAGAGTCTAGGCACCTCTATATCCCCATGGGTAGTCACACTCGAAGCCTTGGAATCTTTCAAAACCAGTGCTTGTCCTAAGCAAGCTTCACTGGTTTCCTATCTCCGACACTCCAAGCCTTCAACTTACTCTATCACCATGGAAGTCGAGATTCTGACCAATTCAACCGCTACAAAAATTGGTGTTTGCCCCGTAGACTCCCTGTACTGGAGTCCGCCTCAGCTCCTGGCACATGCGGTGAGCTCTGGCAGTGCGCTCCGGACCGGCGACATCTTGGCAACGGGAACAGTCAGTGGCTCCACTGATGGAAGTCATGGCTGCTTACTAGAGACGACTGAAGGTGGTACAAAACCTATTACGCTGGACGATGGCAAACAGCGTACATATCTTGAAGATGGGGACGTTGTGCGGATCACTGCTGTGGCAGGAGAGACTTCGTCAGGGGTTGGATTTGGTGAATGCATCGGTCGATTAACGCCAAGCCGCCCCCTGTAGACTTTATAGATAATCTTATATATCTTTCCGCAGGAATCTTTTCGGTGCCTTTCAATCGCACATGCACATAGTCCCCATATTATGGGCGTTTCGAAAGTAATTGTGCAGGCCTAATAACTGACCTGGAGCGTTCCGGCTCCTCTACGACAAGTTTACAACTCCTTGAAAGCCAGAGAGGAATATCAAGAATTCTTCGCTTGATTGAAAGGGTCTTGTTAATGAGATCGAGCTTAAAACCTAACAGTCGAAAACTTTATGAACATGAATCTACTCAACCCGCTTTGCATGCGCGAGATCATCAACACCACGTCCCTCCTCCACTTTACTCTCAACAATGTCATACACCGGTATCTCCGAGAACCCAGCGGCAATGTGATGAAGAGTCGGCAGATTCCGCCAGTTTCCTTCCGTAAAGACGAGTTGCCCCCCACTACCAACAGTTACCTTATCAACCTCTGGCGGGTTGTTCGCCAATCCATTCTGGAGAAAGACGGGGTAAGCTGCATCTGCGACTCCGGGATTTCCAACCGCCGGTACGTATCTGTAGACCAAGAGGCCTTCTTCTGGAGGAGGGGGATTGCCGATCGCTCCGTTAGTCAAGACGTTTGCTCCTTTCCCGAGACCATCTAGGCTCATTTCGACAAAGGTGGTGCCTCTCCAGCTACACCGGATGCTAGCAGTGGCATCTTGCTTCTCAACATCAATGTCGCAGTAGATCTTTGGCATGCCCAGCTCTTCTCGACCAGTGACGATGGGGTCGGTGAGAGACTCGAGAAGGACAGCAAGGAATGAACCGCGTAGCTTGCTGCCGTCTTTCTTCTCATACTGGACGCCATGAATCCATAGGCCAAAGAAGTTGTAGCCACCTCCGCCAAGCCACTTGAGATCCTTGAGCTCCGTGCATTGGAAGGTGGCTTCGACAATGGTTCCTGGCTGGTAGAAGCTGAATGCGGGCGTTGGTAGTAGCGTCTTGAGATGCGTAGCAGAAGTCTTGAACCGTAGCTTGTAGGTCGTGAATCGCGAATCCTGACTGGGAATAGGTCGCCCATAGTGATCCTGGCGTGGACTTGGCATGGGCCCGAAAGAAACAGGCGATCGCCAATAAACACCGCCTTTCCGAGACCACAAAAGCTCCTTCAGTGCCCGGGTCGAGTTGTGCCACTCATCGTGCCCAAAGTTGTAGCCCATGAACTCCATAACTACAAGCCATTAGCATATTGATTGAAAGTCTAGATAGGGGACTCACTGTTGAAGTCGCCGCGGTTCTCATCGTTGAGATCCATGCCAGCCTGCCGAGTAAACTCTTGAACCTTGTGGGCTCTATGGTCACGAAGCCTCTCATAAAGAGCAAGTCGATCTGCAATGTCGTCTCTGCAGGTACCTCGTGGGAGCAGTGCGCATAAAGATGCGGCGTCTTCGATCGCGATGCCACCTATTATTGTCAGTGATTAATCTCTCCGGGAAATTTGCCGTGGTTCTCATACCTCCTTGTCCCTGATCTAAGCGACTAATGTTAGTAAGACGTCTTCTTATGGTATCATCACCAGAGACTCACGAGGTAAAAACGGATGCGCGGCGTCTCCTAGCAAGACTAGTCGCCCCTTGTACCAGGTCGGGATACGCTCCATATCTAGTAGCGTCCAAACTTTGAGCTCGTTGCTATCAACCAACTCCAAAAGGGATCGAACCCTTTGTTCAAAGCCCTTGTACACATCAAGGAGTAGCTCTTTGCTTCCTCCTTGGCCCCAGCCTAAATCCTAAATCAGCCATCTTAGTTCTCCATGCATTCTTTCGCAAGACTTACCATCTCCTTTGGAGGCAACGGCGGAAATCTCACTCGGATGGATGCCGACAAAGTTCATCACCGTATTGTTGGAGCAAGGATACATGATTAGTCTCCTGTCGTCACCCATCCACATGGTCAGATAGCCTTGCCGATCCAGAAATTCCTTGGTGATTGGATTCTTTCCAATCCTTTCGCACGGAATCATAAACCGAAAGGCACTTTTGCCAGACCTATATGGTTTGATAGCTGGTCCAGCCACAATTTGTCGTGTGATTGACTGCAATCTGTTAGAATACATGGTCAACAAGAGGGATCCAGATGAGGTGCTCTTACGCTAACACCATCTGCACCTAGGACTAGGTCCCCGGAGATTGAGGTTCCGTCGGCAAGCTCAACTGTGGCAGTCGACGGATCAACATCTACTACCTGGCTTGATGTTTGGAGAACAGCGGGTGTTCCTAGGGCTTCAGAGGATACAGCAAGCTTCTTGAGTTCTTCATGTAGCTGAACACGATGGGAGAGTACCCAGGGCTACGTCAATCCATCAGTATCAACCCGTTTACAAAGAAGAATTTGACTAGGCTCATACATGTTGCCAAATGCGAAGCGCCTTTGAAAGATCATTGTCAAACTTGAGCTTTCCAGCAGCATCGTATTCCGTTACCTAAATGTCATTAGTGACTGTCATTCACGTATGCCATGTCATATTACTCACCCCATTGACTGGATTTGCACCAAACTTTTCGGGGAAAACTCCGAATCTTCTAAGGATGCCATGGCAGTTGGGGGCGAGATGAATGGCTGCTCCAGTTTCCTTGGCTAAGTGAGAGCGTTCAAATAACTATCACATGTCAGCGTTAGTAATAACTTCCAACAGGAGAAAGGTAAACGCACAGTCACTTCATGGCCCTGTTGACGGAGGCCCAAAGCTGCGGTTAATCCTCCAATGCCTAGACTGTGTTAGTCATGCCAGTGTCGGGAATATTTGATATCGTACTCACCTGCTCCAACCACCAAAATCTTCAAAGGGGCGACTTCTGAGGTGTCAGTCATGGTTGCTTGTGTGATGTTTGAGACTACAATTGCCGCAGCCGACAGATGACTGGGCAACACTCAGACAAGTACTCGTCACTCGGTATGTGAATTGAATACCCTGCCACCGGCTGAATACCCCATGACCTGATCATTCAATCTTGGCTGCATCATGACTTACGCATTCCCGGGAGATTCCCGATATGGAATCCGGGGAAGTCTGAGGGGCCATCGGGAGTCGGCCCCACGTAAGGCAACGGATCGGAACCCTCCACATGGCTCAATATCCGCCGTGTCTCGCATCATTACGTTTTGGGTATTCAAAAGAAGCAGAGCGTAAGCGGACTTGGAGTAATCATCAATACCGAGCCTTGTGTCCGCTGTCAATCACCCCTGCTCACACTTGTGCTCATTCGCCACAATGCCTAATCAAATCAAGGACATCCACACTGTGGATGATACATCCTTTCCCTACATCTTTGAGCAGAACGCCACAGTTACTCTCAAGTCGGGGTCCGGTTTAGTCCGATGCAACGTCTATCGTCCCAAGGGTGTTGATAAGGTGCCCGTTCTGGTCACCTACGGTCCATATGGAAAGGACATTCACTACAAAGAGTAGGCTCCCGTCTATACGGTTCTACTCATCCCTAACGCGCAACAGTTTCCACCTCAAGTCTTTTTCAGAGGTTAATCCCCAGCACAAGTCTGAGCATTCGGCATGGGAAACTCCAGATCCTGGCTTCTGGACAAAGCATGGGTATGCCGTTGTTCGAGCCGACGAGAGGGGTCTTGGTCAATCACCTGGCCTCCTCGACACAATGTCCAGGGGGACAAGCGAAGCTTTCTTCGATGTCGTTGAGTGGGCTGCAGAACAGCCATGGTCTTCGGGCAAGGTCGGTCTCTTGGGTATTAGCTACTACGCCGGCAGTCAATGGCGAGTCGCAGCACGTAAGCCCAAAGGATTGAGTGCTATTGTGCCCTGGGAGGGCATGTCGGACTACTACAGGGACAGGTGCCGACATGGAGGTATCCTTTCCAATGGCTTTATCAAGTTTTGGTGGAATCGACAGGTCATCACGAATCAGTACGGACGTCCAGGTCGAAGCTCACGAAACTGGGGACCCGACACTATTGAGGGGGATCTACCCGAAGAGGAACTAGAGGCAAACCGACAAGACCAGACCAAGGACAACCTAGAGAATCGCTTCCGAGATGAGCCCTACTACGCGTCCAAGGAGTATGACATGGGCGATATCGAGGTACCCCTGCTGTCTGTCGGTAACTGGGGAGGCATCCTACTTCACCTTCGAGGAAACATTGAAGGCTATACTCACGCGGGATCAAAGTTCAAGTACATTCGAATGATTACCGGGCGTCATGATCTTCCTTTCTACTATGAAGAAGAGGTCAATATTCAGCTAAGCTTCCTGGATGCTTTTCTCAAGGGCGATGACCGAGTCGGCTGGTCCCAAGAGGGCAAGGTTCCTCCCGTAAGTCTTGTACTTCGAAAAGGAAACGTGGGGTTCAACGATGCCGAGAAGGAAAAGGTGTACCCTCGTCGTGACGAGAACGAATGGCCGATCGCGCGGACCCAGTATACCAAGCTCTTCCTCACGCCTGACCTAGGCCTTTCCTGGAACGGACCAAGCAACGACCGAAAGAAGTTGTCTTATAGAGCTCTTGGCACGCTAGAGAAGCCGGAGCTTGTCCAATTCTCGACGACGGCTTTCGAGTCTGAGACGGAGATTACAGGACACATTGTAGCCCACCTCAACGTCTCGGTTACTCCAGATCCGACGGGGCCAACGCCGGGTGACATTGATCTATTCGTCACTATCCGCCACATCGACCCGTCTGGGCAGGAAGTCTTTTACACTGGAACCGCGGGAGACCCCGTGCCCGTGACCAAAGGTTGGCTTAGGACATCACTGCGACAGGTTGATCAGCAGCACCACAAGAACCGAGAGTGGCTTCCCCATCGAAATTACACGAGCAAGGATGTCTTGCCTGTGATACAAGGTGAGATATATGCCGTGGACATTGAAGTCTGGCCAACCAATGTTGTGGTTGAGAAGGGTGGTAAGCTTGTGTTTGAGGTTTCGTCGGGAGATACTCAGGGATCGGGCATCTTTTTGCACGATGATCCGACAGACAGGTGAGATTCCAGTCAAGTGATGAAAGAGAAAGAGCTAACTGGAAGCAGGTCTCCGGAGACTTTTCAGGGGCTCAACAATATTCACTTTGGACCCCAATTTGAGAACTACATCACTCTGCCTATCATTCCTAGCTAGATGCTTTCCCATAGGATTCTACCGCACTTGTTGGATAGCAGATGCGAGGTGGGACTGGAATACTAGATGGGGATTTTCACTTAGGGGGTTAGAAAAACAAGCCCATTGTCTTGGCTTGAGCATCAGTGAGCGCGATTTAAGTGCTTGGTTGTTTACTCTCAATAGAATATCTTCTAAAAGACTTGTTGCAGTATCTCCAGCCAAACCGTTGTGCACCAAACCTAAAGTCAAAGTCTCCTAGCCAAAGCGCACAGTTATGAAGCAGAATTATTACATGGAAGTACACCTTCCGACCACCCTCCTTATGTCAGACTCCCTCTTCACAGCATGCATCCAGCTACAACGGCAGCAATTGCAAGCACCCCTCCCATAGTACCCATCTTGTTGCTGCTTGCGCCGTTCACAGGCACAGCAGGCGAAGGAGTCGAGGAGGGCATAGAGCCAGTGGGTGCTGCGGCACCAGATGGCATAGAAGAAGACCAAGACTCGTCGGTGACGACAGTCAGAGGTTTCTCACTGCAGGATATAGTTGGCAGCGCGGAGCGCGTCACCATGTCGGGTGTCGAAGAGTGAGGCGTGCAACTACTGCAGGTGATAGTAGTAGAGACAGACTCGGCAGCCTGGACTCCTGAGAGGACTAGAAGGATTGTTAGCAACGGGTATAAAGTGCCTGGGAGGTGGTTCTCACGGGTGAAGGCGGCGACGACGTAGAACTTCATGGCTTTGAGGTGGCGTAGGATGGAATGAGTGTAAGACAGAGCGAATGACGATGCTTGAGACAGGAGCAAAGAGAAAGGAGACGGAGATATTATGAATTACTTGGAAGTTGGTGAACAGGAGAAAGATGGGCCAAGATCAACATCTACTTCATTCAACTCATTATTGCTCACACGCATGCCGACAATCCAAGCTACGACTTGCCAATTCGGATGTAAATGCCGTCCCCAAGTCCAGCCTAGCAAGGATATTAGAGGATAATTATTGTATCAGCCCAAAACCAGTTCATCCGAACATCAAGTCTATGATACCATTCCAACGCTAACCATGGTGCACGGTCAATAAGTCCTAGCTACATTTTTCCCGCAATGTCTTGGAATCAAAGACATTGCGGTTGGAGATTGAACGAGCTAAAACGTCGTTAGTCTCCCGGAAAGATGACATCCGAGGCTTTGGCATCTCCACACACTCCGACCGATTTGGGAAAAACAAGTTTCGACGCTAGAGGTGGACGGGACTGTGAGATGCCGTGCGCGGATCCCCAGAGTCCCTGCTGATCTTGTTCTGTTTCTGCTCGATTACCGCACGTGTCTAGCGTCGTGTTTTGACCTTGAAGGACTCCGTTAGTTGACGGGTTGGGTTCCGTATGCGATAATAGGTTCACTTTGCTTAGTTAGCTTGTGATGCAGCACTGCCCGATCTGCCCGTTGTGAGCCATGTTGGATTAGGTAGATTGGTGATGAACAAGACGGAACTCGGGACGGATAGAAACAGTCCGACGGTTGAAGGCAGGGAGGGAGATTGCGGATGACGATGGAAAGCAGTTGAACTTGATCCTTCACGGCAGATGATATTCATCTCAATGGCTTCATTGTAAATAAAACCGGTAGCACTCGCTCACTAACGAAGCCATTCCTCCCAGACAAGCTCACTCATTCCTAAGCCTCCATCTTTATCATCACCATAATTCATTAATATCCTCACTCTCACATCCATCACATCAAAATGTTCTTCTCCACTGCTACCGTTGTCCTTGCGGCCGCTGGCCTTGCCTCTGCTGCCCCTGCGGTCCAGAAGCGGGCTCCCGAGATCAATGACGGAGTCATCCTCAACTATGCCCTCACCCTTGAACATCTCGAGGATACTTTTTACCGTGAAGGCCTTTCCATGTTCAGTGAGAAGGACTTTGCCGACGCTGGTTATGACTCGACCTTTTACAACAACATCAAGAAGGTCTCTAGCGATGAGACAGCGCATGTTGACTTTCTCACCAAGGGCCTCAAGGGTAATTGAGATATCTATCCACACAAGATTGTTCTCTTACTAATGACTTTCTGTAGCTGCCGGCGTCACCCCCGTTGCGGCTTGCACATACGACTTTGGCTACACTGATGTCAAGACCTTCCTGGCTACTGCCTCCGTCCTTGAGGGTGTCGGCGTCTCTGCCTACCTGGGTGCTGCCGCCGACATTATGAGCAAGACGTACCTTACCGCTGCCG
This sequence comes from Fusarium duplospermum, assembly GCA_003946985.1. Classification (NCBI taxonomy): domain Eukaryota; kingdom Fungi; phylum Ascomycota; class Sordariomycetes; order Hypocreales; family Nectriaceae; genus Fusarium; species Fusarium duplospermum. Next base: position 383,551 of record NKCI01000006.1, read on the forward strand.
GTTCCATCCTTACCGTTGAGGCAAGGCACTCGTCATACATCCGAGGCCACCTCAAGGAAGTGCCCTTCCCCCAGCCCTTTGACGCCCCCTTGACCATCAACGAGGTCTACTCTCTTGCTTCAGGCTTCATCACAGGTTGCCCCAAGGACAACCCTGCCCTCCCCGTCAAGGCTTTCCCCAAGTTGGCTCTGGACCCCGCCACCAAGATGCCTGTTAAGACTGGTGACATGGTCACTCTTCAGACTCCTGGTTACACTCTCAAGGGCGCCGACGGTCAGAAGGTCTATGCTGCCTTCATTGCTGTGACTGGACCTACCTTTGTTGAGGCTCAGGCTGTTGACGGCGGCTTCTCTGTTGAGATCCCCGAGGGCTTTGCTGGCCAGACCTATGTCGTTCTCACTGGATGCAAGGATGCTGTGTCTGATGACACCGTCGCCGCTGGTCCTGCTATCGTCGAGGTAAGAAGCCTTTCTGGGGGGACATGATGAACGAGCGCTAACGAGGCCGCATGAACAGATTTCCAGCTAAATTAACATGAATTATGACATGGTTGTTTGTTCTTCTTTGCTGAATCTGGGCACGCAAGTAGATGAGGACGGTCCGGGTCAGCACTTCACTGTGTGATTCACTTTGAATCATCCATCTACCTTAATGTATATCATTCTTGAGATAGCCACATGTTACCGCAACGATAAAAAGTACCTGAAATGATACCAAGGTAGAATCGTCTACACGAACCTGACTTGCCATTGAACCAACATGACGCATGCCGAGGAGGTGTAAATCGCTACCTGGGCTTTCTCAGATCCACGTGCCTTGCAGGCTTGCATATAAAATTGTGCATGTTGAATTCCTTCATCTTACATCGCCTCACTCCAGTGTATTTTCCGGGAGGCTAGAGACTTTTCATGGTTCAACCGAACCAATTGCGCGGGCCATCGTTTTCCAGAACGGCAGATGGAATTTGATCAGCCCTGTAACTTGAGTGAGCCACGCTCTCACGACGACGATCTCCCCCTCAATAATAGGGCGGCATTGTCAACAGCCGTTGTTTAGCGCCAACACTGCCTCCACGATCCGGGCACATAATCTCCCGACCGACCGGAAAGCGCCATTCCGAGCGTGCCTAGTCCGGTTTGGGGGGGAGATCGAGACATTATCCAGACTGGTGCCATCTAGTTAGGCCGCTTCATCTGTATTGGTATCCCGCCAACATATTTTCGGGGTTCCGTGCCGGATCTTCGCTGGCAAAACGCATCACCAGTAGATCCAAACGATCAGTAGACAGAGCTAGAAATTAAGCATTCGTACTATGGACACCTCAAACTTCTCATCGGCCTAATAGCTACGCCGTTGCAACTGTCCTTAGCCAATTCCCAAACGTAAACTGGCTATTACACATGTTTGTCAACTCCCACGTCTCCGCCTTAAGCTCCCCATATACTCCTTCATCCTCCTCATCACCAACAGCGCCAGAAACAAACATGGCAGCCATGAAATGGTCGTCTGTCGCGTGCGCATCTCGGTAGAGCGGGTGCTTCATCAGACGCGCCATTGCGCGTCGGAGATGAGGCCCTGTGTTATTCTTAATCACATCCTCGACCGCCTGTCGAAATTCCAAGGCCCATGGCTCTGGAGGCGTTTCTTGCCCGAAATTGTCTGTATACTTTACCATCGGACCCCAGATGTTGCGGTAGAGGTTGTGTACGGCTCCACCGGATCCGATGATAAGATATCCTTCCCTCCTCAAACAGCGCAAAGCTTGGCCGACTTTCATATGGTAGTGGGGATCGAAACGGCCATTCATGGAGATGAGAGTAGTCGGTGGACACCCATCAGGAAACATACGGATCAAGATAAGATAGGTATCATGGATCCATTCAAAGGTAGGGTTGCCAGACGCATCAAGTCCCGCCTTTGAAAGCAGTGAGATGCATCGCTCCGCAGTCTCCAAGTCGGGATTAAGCTTGTAGTCGACGTATTTTGACGGGTGAACGTAAGCGACGGGGGATTTTCCAGGTTGAGGGTTCGTAGCGACTTCGATTCGATCGCCGAGAGCATCCCAATGGGCTCCCTGTTTCTTGTTAGGGGGTCACCTGAAGCATTGAGTCCTCTTACCATCATGACAACGCCCTTGATCTTGTTTGCCAATGCTTGATCACCAGCTTTCTTCCAGTAATCTGCTGCTTCGGATTCCTCCCCAAGCATCATGGTTGACCCATGAGAGAAAAAGTGGACTGGTGTTAACTGAGCTAAGCGGAGGTTAGAGAGTGTGAATCGAACTTTGCAGTAACAACCTACTCATGATGCAAATTGAGGTAATTGGTACCCGATATTGGCTCAATTTTGTCCAGTTTCAATTCTTGAAAAGGAAAATTCAACCAGAAAGACCTTTATTACTATACAAGACGCGTCTCAGTCAAAGAATATCGCGTCCCCTCATTACTCTAGGGTGGCTCATGTGGGGTGGCGATGGTCCGTCGGGATGTGGAGAAAACTTCCCGACAACAACCCCGACCTTTTCACCCTTGACTCGTTACTGACAATAACCGCGGCGACGATTCCCTTTTAATCTAGTTAGTTTCAGATCTTTTGACCAAACGACCTCAACCGATTCGTCCGCTTCCCCGCTCCCCAGACGCCACCTCCGCACCCCAGATGGCCGGGTAATTTGCGATAAAGACAGTCATGGAACGGTCAATTCTGGCTCCTGCTCCTTCGTCCTCTCCACCTCCCGAGCTGCTCTCGTATGTTTTCCCGACGTCCACCGGGTGAATAGCATCATGTCTACCGAGTCTGGCATGTTCCAGTGTGGTTCTTGCCAGAAGAGCTACAAGCGCCTGGATCACCTGGCTCGTCACGTGCGCTCTCGTATGTCGCACCCATGAGAGGTTGACGCGACTGCTGACTTGTCAGACACACAGACAAAGCCGTACAAGTGCCATGTTTGTCCAAAGGCATTCACAAGGCCGTGAGTCGTGCTGCTATTCTCTCACGACAATCGACTAACGATCGCTTTCCAGTGACCTCTTGAAGAGACACGTCGCGGGCCACGGTTCACAAGCCGGAGAGAGCAATGGCGGCTCTGTCGGAGAGACACGTTTCATGCCTGGAAGGGTGACAAAAGCATGCAAAGCATGTGCGTCAAACCATCTTCGCTGTAGCGAAGAGAAACCATGCCGTCGTTGTCAGGAGAAGGGCCTCGAGTGCAGATGGCCTGGCTCTACCGATGCCGACATGGTCATGACACCACCAGAGACGTGCCCTCAAGAAGATGAGTCCATGTTTACGCAGGAAGATGCACCTGCCATGACATCTCTCAGCAACCCACTCAGCATGGGCCATGCATCTACACCACCGAGTATGGGAGGGCAAGCTTCTTTGGATGTGTTGACGCCACAAACCACGCAACACCTATTCCAGACGCTAGGTAGTACACGAAACGCCGGAAGCATGGTCGCATAGGACTAACAGTCTATAGATCCCTCCCTGAACATTGAAAACAACCCCCTCTTCTTCCACTTTCCTGATCTCAACCTCCTCTCCGGACAATGGTCCTCTACCCCCACCAATGATTTGGACATGAGCACATATAACAACTTGGACGACATGGACCTGCAATTCCTCGACTCCTACAACGTCAGCATCCCGTTTGAAGTTAGCAACACCTTCCAGCCAACCCCCCGAGGCACACAAACCCCTCGCACATCTCATATGGACCCAGGTCAGCCTGCCGCCATGTGCAGTGAAGCCTTTCAGAACTCGCATTGGAGGTTTCGCCCCAACGCCAAAGATCACGCCGGGGCCGAAGATCACAACCTGTCTCTTCCTTCGATAACATCCGACTATCCATCGCCAGAGTCCAGAGTTTCTCTTGACGCCAACACCCGTGTGACTTGCGCCAAACTCGGAGGTCCAGCACGCGACAGAATCTTGATGATGATTGTGAACAGCTGTCAGTCAGACAGCTTGTCCAAGGCAGTTGCCTCATTCCCCTCAGTGGATCTTCTTGATACTCTTTTACAATATTATCTGACTTCACCGCACACTCGTGCAGTGTCTTTTATACATGCTGCCTCTTTCGATCCCAATGAAAAGCGAACCGAGCTTGTGGCAGCTATGGTAGCCTGCGGGGCAGTTCTGACATCAGACCCTGCGCTGTGCAAACTTGGCTGGGCTATGCAGGAATGTTTGAGGTTGGCAATCTCGAGGAGGGTTAGTATTCTTTCTTGTATGAGATGAGACGTTTCTGACAAAATTGCAGTGGGAACAAAACAACACCCTAGTGAGAGACCTTCAGCTCTTACAGGCGTTTCTCATCAACCTCGAGGTTGGCATTTGGAGCGGACTCCCCCGAAAGGTTGAGATTGCAGAAAGCTTCTTCCAGCCAATTCTGACAATGATGAGGCGCGATGGAAAGTTTAAGCCTTCCGCATACCCAGATGCCAATGTTGGGGATGCCTATGATTTTGATCTCCGACAAGAGTGGTTGAAGTGGGTGGAGAATGAGTCGTTCAAAAGACTCGCCTTTAGGATGCTTATTCACGACATGGGAGTGTCTACAGCCCTGATGGTCAACCCTCTTATCTCTTATGCCGAAGTTCTTCTCCCACTACCACGTGGTCCAGATATCTGGACGGCAGCAAGCCCTGAGCAGTGGAAGTCATGCTTGGTCGCCCAAGAGAATGTCGAGCCTATGGTTGTTGCCGACTTTCTCGATAATCCGGATCTTCTGAATAATCCTGGAAACTCGGTTGATATTTACATGGCGGGTATGGCCACGCTTTCATGTATCTGGACCATGTGCTGGGAGTATCTCCAGTTCTCATCTCTCCAAAGATCACGACCACGACGTTGGAATGCCCTCGTCACAGAACTTAGGAAGGACGAACTGCTCAAACTGCTCAGTCATCTCAAACTCAGTCTGACGTCTCAAGTCTCGATTGACCCAGAGATTAACCTCCGACTTGAATTGTGTCTGCTTCACCTCCACATGCCCTTCGAGGAGATCCAGATATTTGCCGGTATGGAAGGACCAGAGCGAGCTCGTGCCGTCTACCCTATCATCAGCAATTGGGTTAAGAGCGAGGATGCCAGACACACCATCTATCACGCGGCTCAGATTATGCAGCTTATCAAGGCTCTTCCTAAGGGCTCAATACGAGGTCCTCCTGTGATAATACTGTACCATGCCAGCTTGGCCTTTTGGGTTTACGGACTCCTCTCTGACCAGTCTCTGGGAACGACGAGACTCACAGCCCAGAGTGTATATCTGGATGAAGAAGAAGGTACTGCCCTACAGCGGTTCAAAGGGTTCGGACAGGGGCAGCCATGTATAAGACGGCGATCAAATATGCCTGGAGAGGAGGGTGTGCTCGTAAGTGTGTCAATATCACAGCCGGATAAGGTCATGGAGACTATCATGGGTATTGTCCGAGAAAACTTTAGTGGGATGGCTGTTCCACATCTCACGGAGAAGTTGGTTCAGCTAATGGCAGAGCTGGAGAAGTCTGCGAAGAAGAAAGTGGCTGCTTGTTGACTCTGACAACCCCATATTTGCTGGGCTAGAATACGAAGGCGACAGGAGAACAGGACTGTCTCTTTTACATGATGGATTCTCTGCTGTGGATCACTACCGTTGTCTTCGTTCGCTATGTAGATGATCACACGACCACTTGATGCTAAGGTGACATTGTGTGCGTGGGGCTCGATTGAATCTGCGGGAACTCTATCGATGAGGTGACATCCCGGGAAAGATTCTGGTCTCGCTTAAGAGAAGGAGTCGAGATCTGTGTCGCAAGGGCCATGGTCTAAGCGAATGGAGGGGCTTTGTTCTGACGACGGTTCGATATGGGAATACGAGAATAGTTGAACGAAAGGTAGGCAGTGTATTATTACAAGATATTATACTAATACAACCATAGAACATGTGCTAGATAGAAACGCACATGCTTGACGATAGTTCCCAGTCCTCACCCCCCGTCTATGAGACAATCCACTTTGACGCAGAAAATCCATCAACCAGAACGCAAGTCTATGCCCCTCACAGATACGTGTTAAAGATCTTCTGGTACTTTTCAATGGTGGTCTTGTCGCCCACCCAGACATCCCTGCCCTTGTCAACGGCCTCAATATGCTTGCCAATGTAAGTGGCAACCATGCCGTTACCGTAAGCCTCCTTATCGATAAACTTGTGCTCATCAGGCTCGACGACCTCAATGTAGTAAGGGTGTGAGAGCATCTCAGTCAAGACGTCGGCAGACTTGTACAGAAACATGGCAATTCCATCAAAGTCGACGAGCTCATTGGACTCTGGGGCAGAAGCACCACCTGCAGTGGGAACAATCTTGCCTCCAACTTGAACCTGTCAAAATGTGAGTGATCACGTCTAACTCGAGACAAGCTGGGTTTCATACCTGCTGGTAGCGGGTAATGTTGAAGTAAGTAGCCAGAGGCACAACCTTGGGCGCATGCTGCGTCTCCCAGTACTTCCAAAACTCCTCCTGAGTAAAATCAGGGCGACGCTTGACGTAGGTGACCATCTGGAGGAGACCGGTGTTGGAGGGGGCGCACGCAGCAAGAGTGGCCCCGAATAGGACCGTGAAGACGGTAAACAGTGACGTGAAGCGAGCCATTGTGTGCTGCAGGAGGGACAAGAGTGCCAGGAGACAATCAGGGTGAAACGGGTGGAACGAAAAGCAAGCCGTTCGAGTGGCTTTTGTGCGATACAAGGAGTGGATGCTGGTAGGTTTATCTGTACCATGTGATGGCTGGTTACTGGTTATTGGGTTTCCCCCTTGCTATGAGGTGTTTGAACCCTGGGCGATTTTAATTTACATGCCTGCAATGCAACTCTCATTTATGGAGTTTGTGGCTGCAGCCATCGAACAATGTCTGCAGGTCCCCATCAATGCGTTGACGGGTGGCCCCGATGCGGGAGTTTGTTCCCGTTTGAACGGAACCCCCGGTGGTGACCATGGATATCAAGATTGCGAACTTGGAGGTTTTCGTATATCTAAGCAATACGGGCTTTACTCTTGCAAATTTTCCAATGAAGAAGCCATTTTAACCTTATCTTTAACGTTCTTTTCGAAATACGAGCACCCTTTTGAGTGAGGAATATTTCCGTCATGGCCAGTTTTCCCTCGGTTACATCGTCCTCATTGCTTTTTCTTACACGACAAGACTTTTTTTTTTTTTTTTTTCGCCGTCCTCCGCAAGCACTCTCAAGTTTAAACACCCTTGCCCCTACAAGAAAGCGAATGCCACAACTCCACGGAACTAACCAATAACGTCCTTAATGATCCACGCTTGATCGGAGTGGCCCGATGTTGGCGACGGGATTCCCCTGGCTAATTCATGCAGGGGCTTGGCGAATATGGGGTTTGCTTTTTGAGATATCGTTGAAATCTCAGGCATGGATAAAGAAAGGTTTGATGTCTCTGCCAAGATGTAAAAGAGAAAAGAAGAACCCGGTCTTGGTTCGCGCATTTCGAGACCGAGGCCGTGGTTTTGTTCCCCCCCTTCAAAAAGCAAAGATCGGAAACCCACAGCGTCTTGTCCCCGTTTCCATGAAAAACCGCCTGATTTGATGTTGAATTTGCTTTTGAGTGACAGCAAAATTCTTTATGTGGCGTTTCGGCCAAAAATGGACGAGTTTGCCGATATGTGTAGGAAATACAAATACATTCTTCCCACCAAGTCGCACACACTTGCATTTGCCAGTCGAGAGTTCTTGGCTCCCTCTTGTTCTTTCCCGTGACCAAGTTGCTCGAGTCTCTTCATGGCTTATCCGGTAACGAATGGCGTCACGACGTTTCTGGCGCCGCCAGAAGGGTACGTGGTGGACTTTGAGCATCCGCAGCAACAGAATGCTCTTCATCATTATCTGATTTTCGGCATTTTGGGATCTTTGGCGCTTTTTTGTTTGATTCAGAGGCTTTATACGAAGCATTTCTTGACGGGGAGTCTCAAGATTGATGATGGTATGTTGGATACTTGGGAAGAGGAATTTTAAGCTAACTTTTGGTTCGCAGCGTTGGTTTGTCTGGCTTGGGTGAGGCTCTTGGCGAGTTGAGTTGATGAAGGGTTACTAATGGGTCTTAGTTGGCGTCTGTGATTATGCAGTCAGTGCAAATCTGTAGGTTCATGCTCCCTTTAATGATGCCGACCCAACTGACTTTATTCAGGGTCCATATCGATAGGAGGGCTATGTCATCATGCATGGGAGATGCCCATCGAAGTCTTTGAGAAGCACATGCTTGTGAGTGCACCTAAACGAAGCTATTCCGACCCACGACTCACCATCACCACAGAGCTCATACATCGTCGCACCCATCTTCATCACCTGCAACGGCCTCAGCAAAACATCCCTCTTGACGTTCTACCTCCAAATCTCACCTCAGAGATGGTTCAGAATCACCATCTGGACTACCATCGTAATGGTAGCCTGCTACACCGTCATCATCGCCGGCCTTTTGCTCTTTGGATGTCAACCTATCCGTGCTGCCTTTGATCCTTACGCTTTTGGAACGGGTACTTGTGTCGACCTGCCGAGTTTATACATTGCTATCGCCGTCGCCAATATCGTCTCCGATGTCGTTCTCTTTACGATTCCGATTCCTATGATTGTTCGGTTGAAGATGCCTACGGCGCAGAAGATTGGAGCTGCCTTGATGTTTGGCATTGGTTCTATGTAAGCATTGTCTACCTGTCATCCTGAGCTTGACTAACAGGATATACTTAGTACCGTCGCGACATCCATTGTTCGTATGGTCTACCTACCGTCCCTTCTGGGAGCTGCCGACATCCCTTGGGTTGCCGCACCAGCCAACGTTTGGTCGTAAGTAGCCACCGCCTCTCCACATCTACAAAATACTAACCGGCTACAGCTTCGTCGAAGTGAACCTCTTCATCATATGCGGATCAATGCCCACCTTTCGAAAATTCCTCAAACGATTCCTACCAAAATGGATGGGCTCATCCGGCCACTCACATCCATCCAAGCCCACCACATTCGACACATCACAAAGCAAGTTGCACCGACAACCACATACAGGATACACACAATTCGATGTCGTCGAGTTGGACAACTTCTCAGAACATAAGGAGGAAGGTGTTATACAGGCGACTGTTACGGATGTGGAGTCCAAGGGGAGTGGACGAGATAATACGAGTGAGGAGGCTATCCTTGATGAGAGGTCAATAGCGTACACAAAGACGTTTCAGGTTCAGTATAGTGCCTGACTAGATATAGTAATTAGTTTAATATGTTTTAACCATCGTCTTGGTTCCGAGTGACAGTTGAACTCGTATTGCTTGCTTTGACTGGGTTTTAAACTGGCGGGCGAGGGTTATGGATCCCAAGTGAAGGATATCTAGGCGAGGGAGGAGAACTACTAATCGCATCCAGAGACTCACGATGGTACAGGGTAGATCCAGTTATGGCAGGGTTGTATTGGGAACGGTGTATCGAGCAGTGTTCCTGTCCATGTTTCTTGTTGAACCCATTGATGAATACCCTCGTGGTCCAAGAAAAGAAACGGCACATTTCGTCAGAACTCTGACATGTAAGTAAGGGATATGAAGATAAACGGAGCTCATATGCTGGATTTAGAGTACGATTCGGTTAACTTTATATATACCACACGGGGTCTAAAAGGCTTTCTGTTGAACGCATCTACGAATCTAAACAGCATTGAAAACCCGACACAACCTAACTAATTTACACAAGGACCAAGAGCCAATACAAAGGCATTCTATGCAAACAACAGTGCCATCACTGACCATACACCCACAGCCAACACAGCAGCACCCTTGATATCCAATCCAGCCGCAGCACTAGGCGGAAAGTCACCCTCAGGCTCGCGACTGTCCTTTGCCAACTCACTAGGAGCCACACAAAGGAGCTCAGTGGCAGTCCTCAGGGTCTCGTTGTAAAACTCCATATTGAGAAGAAATGGAATTGGCTGTCGCATGCGCAGACTGTATTGCTTGTATGAGTCGGTGGGGCTGTCGGCGGGAAATAGACTGTTTCCCACGAGTGAGAATGTTCTGTAACCGCCTGGGAGGCCGATGCCTGGGAGAGTGGGCGTTGAGCAGTTGGTGTTGTTGTAGATTTGTGCTTTTACTACAGACAAAATTAGCATTCTATCTTTTACCACGTGTAGCGACTAAGAATGCGGATACGTACGTAAATAAGGCTGAACATATTGGTTGCAAGCATTTCTGATACTGTCAGGTGGATCTGGGCATCTACCATCATCGGTAGGCCCTTTGATACTTCGTAAAGCCTTCTGACACTCGTCGCTCAATACACCATTGCAAGAGTGACCACTCTCATCCCCATCGTTCGCAGTAGCGTTTTGACCCTCCATCATGTAGACGCATACCCTTGTCTCGTTGGCCCGCGAGCTTTTGGCAATAGCATTTGGGATGCTGAGGAACGATTCGATGTGCTGAACTGTGTCTGTGTCGGGTCCCCATTTGGCTCCCTCTTCACGCCAATCTGATAGACCCAGTGTAAAGACCCACGGTAGGCCTGGAGAAGGAGTGAAATCGGTCGTCTTTGTCGAGTTGAAAAAGAATTTGCGTTCTTGGATTTCTTTAATTACTGCAGAGCAGTCGTCGTCGTCTCTAGCGAGAGTCGTTTGTGTAAAGTATGTAGATGCCGCGACGGCGAGAAGTAAGCTCTTGGAGAAACCCATGATTGTGAAAGTGCGTGTTTGGATGACTTGTTGTTTATTGGAATAGTTGCGGATGTCTTTGCCTTTTTATGCGATTTTCTATTTGCAAGCTGAGCCTAGATATACGCCACAGGGTCACGATCGCTGCTAATGATCAACACTAAAACATGGTTGACATGTGTTGGACCAACAGATCTGCTGGTGATCTGTTGAATGAGGCAAGTCGAATGTTGGCTGCGGCTCTCGTATAGCTAGTCTGGTCGGTGACAAAAAGCATGGAACGTTGCCCAGCCACAGGACTGTGTGCTAGTTCGGCGTATTTTTGTCTCCTCTCAGCTGGTCTATTCTTGGCAGGGCTGTGATATCCACTCACGTTCTAGAATCCTGTCTTTTTTGTGTCAAATAAGGTGGCGTTGGGTCTATGTACAGCCACATGATGTCAAACCTGTGCTGACTGTCTCAGACAGGTGTTGGTTGTCGTGCAAAGTGCCAAGGCATTCTTCGATGCTAGACGACAAGGCATTTTTCGTGGGTAGTCGATTGAGGCTCCACTGTCATGTTGAACTATTGGAAAGCACGGGCTCGAATCATGAGATGAGAACGCAAAAGACATTAACAGGCTTAAAGAAATGAGCATATTGAGCCTTAACTAGGTATTTCCCAATTCGTAGAATAAAACATCAAGTGTTCGCGATTCTTCTCTGTAGAGGTTGCCTTTGGAGCCCGGACCCAAGCAACACCCAACTTGCCACCCGGGAATCCACCTCTGGCCTCAAGAAATCTCACGATTCGATTGGCTTTAGCCACTTGTGTCGAGTAGAGTGGCAGTGAGTCTGAATTCAAATTCAGTGTCGGCTCAGTATGCAGACACGGCGTTGTTGCTAGAACACATGGGAATTCATTATTGCCCTGCGCGAAGAAGTAGAATAGTGTCTTTAAGGGCCAAATACTTCTTGCGCAGAAAGAGGAAGAATCCAGAAAGCAGAAGGGTAGGCTGAATTAATTTATAGACTCTATGGGTCTGTTGAGAATGTCTCACAAAAGATCAAAAAGAGGCACCTGTCAGTTACAAATTGACTGAGACATGCCGTCACAATAGGACGTGCATCTAGCTCTCATACCGCTCGAGGAAGCAATCTTGTCGTCAATAATTGAAATCCTCATCTTGATCTTGGTGACATCTCTGAAAGAGACCGTTGAATTATCATGGATTATGGACTCATCCTGGGGTTCAACAGCTTGAGTGACAAAAAACCGTAATGTGGTCTATATAACCCTCAATTGCAAGAAGCACTAGCACATCTACTATCTTCAAAGCCTTTTTTTAACGGCTAATCTTCTACAAAATCTCATCAGGGCCAAATGCAGACTGACTGTGCAGTTGATTGGCGACTAGAGATGCTGACAAAGTGACGCATGTCTCATCACGGTGTAGCTAGTCGGGGGACTACCGTGTTGTGCCATTGGGTGGTTTTCACGCCGGCGTCTATCAGAAAACTCAATTGCTCTAGTGGTTGACGACATCTCTTAGAGGTCTTTGTCACGGCTCGCATACGTGGTGCAGCTATCAATCAAGCAACCTGGGTAGGGAGTTGAAAATCATACGCATAGGGGCTGGAAGCCATAGTATCCCATTTAGCATTGTAAAGAGTGGTCGTCAAGATGCTGGAACGCTGCGGGATAGCATCAAGGTCCGGGATATTGCCAACTTGACCTCTTCGAAAGGCCAAGAATGTGCAAGAGTATCGGCTTTTGCAGAATTCTGTTAATCAGAGGTCGATTTTGATCTCGGTACCTCACTCATCGTCGGAAAGGAGAATAATGACTGATGATGCTGTCATGGAGCAAGAGGTAGTGTTGGTTTTGGACTCTTTAGACAGGAATTGAAGCTTTCCACACTTTCTGTCCTCCACAGTACCTACTAACTGTAAGACCAAAAGCCAAGGCTGTCCGTGATACGCCAAGAATCTGATGCATCAAGTAGATGTGGCGGTGTGGAATGGCCAGGTGTCCTCACTCTCCGTCGCAACTCCAACATATTTCCGACAACGAGCAATAAAATGAAATACGATTAATTTCTTCATGGTCAGAGAAAGTTTAAACTCTACTCAAGGCTCAGAGAGGGGCAGAGAGTCAAAGCTCCGTCCAGCCCTGACGTCACAATCCCTGGCCATGATCTGACTCTCGGCAGTCGACAATCTACGGTCCACCCAGTTCGATCCGTACACGTTTCATTTCACATGCGCCGAGACTTTTTGGTGTTTGTTTGCTCAACAAGGTGTCACGAGAAGAATGTTTGGCAGAAATTTTTGTTCATTTGTTTGTTTGTTTGCTATCGCACAAAGGCCAAGTTCGCTTTCATATCGTCATTGCACCCCGTGTGCTTCCGTGTCCCCTACTGGACTATGATCATTCGTGTATTAGTTAGTATAGCACCGTGTGAAATCGGAACAGTGTTACACACCAAAGACGAGGTTGCCGCCGTCGTTTCCGATGCGCTCGGCAAGGTTGATGTCAGCATCGACAGGGTCGCCGTCGACGGGGTTGAGCTTGGCGCGGAGAATGGGGACGTTGTCGTCGCCCTCGATGCTGAGCTCAATGTCCTCAGCGGAGCCGGAGAAGTCTGGAGAAGAGGAGGTGTTAGTGGAGAAGAACTGGTGGGAAAGAGGATGGATGCTACTCACTCTCACCGCCCCAGGAGAAGGAACCGTCATCGTTGCCGATGTAGTAGTCGAGGTCAAGACGAGACTCAACCATATCGCCATCACCGTTGCCGCACTTGGCGACGAGGATGTGGCCGTCCTCGAGCTCAATGTCCTCGGAGCTAAGATGGAAGTTGACCATTGTTGCGGTTTTGTGAAGGGTTGGTGATGGAGAAGAAGAAGAAGGTTGTTGTTGTTGTGCAAGGTTGAGAATGCCGAACTGCAACCTGGAGGAGAACGAGGGTTTATATCCCCATCAGTGACAGTGACTCAGTGACAAGCTTCGTGCATCCGCGCGAGGCCTCACGCAGGGACTTTGCACAGGAAGAGGACATCACCCCTCATCCAGCCCAAGCAGCCAAGCCCGACTCAACCGTCTTGACCCGTTGGTGAAGCTGCCACGATGCTATGCAGTAAGCACTGTATGTAAGCCCCCCCTCCAAACCCCCTCACTGAAGTGTCAAGCTTGTCCCCTCCTTCTGGATCGCGCGGTTGCTTCGCTCACGAGAGCGGGGACCCGCCTTGGCGCATGGTCTACGGGTCGGCACGACGGCACCGGACTGGTCCCTTCGCATCTTTAACGGTGCTCAACGGCCCACCGGGAGACCTCAGCGCGAGGAGGAGGTCAAGGATAGGCACACGAGCTTCGGGAGGCCTCCTTGAGATGAAAGCGGGAGGTTCACGTTTTGTCTTTATATAGCTCTCGTTTGCAAGGGGATTGAGCTTTGACAGGACATGCCATGCAGAAGCAAGCTGCAGAGATGGAAACCCTGCGCGCGATAATTTGGGGGCGAGGCGCAGCAGGATACGGTGAGAGCTTTGTTACATTGTGCTAATGGCTTGGCACCGGTTGATACGGCTCATGTTTGTCGTACACGTACAGCTTGGCTGCTAAGCAACGTGGACCTGAGACACGCAGGAAGTGAGTGTTTGTTTGTTCTGGACCATTCAACCGTGTTTATTGAGGTGTTTGTGATTCACTAGTCTCGTGGGCTGATTCTGCAACGGCATCAACACACTCCCTGTTTACCATCGTTCAACTTTAGCAGCTGTTGCGATCCTCATTCGCTTTCCATACATCCAGAGAGGTACCGTTAAGAGCGAAAACAGACCCATCAGCATGGCAAAGATACCAAAAGGTTCAGCTGCACCCCTATCATGGATCCAATCAGCCACAAAGTACGACCATGCAAAGGCAATGATAGCCCGCAGGATCGTCACCATGGTGAAGCAGTCTGCAGCGAGAGAGTGATACGAGTCGATGAGCTAGAGGATTGTCAGCTTTCGTCTGGAGCATTCACTCCGAGGTTTTGCTTACATAGTTGAATCCTACGGATGGGACCTGCATGAGCCCAAAAGAGAGCATGCCATAGCCAACTTCCAACCCAACCCATTGCTTTGAACCGGGGTACTGAGCGCAGAATCCGAAAACGAGGAAGCCGCAGGTTGCTATCGCGAGAGGGAAGAATAGTGTAGGTAGTCGATCTTCAGCCTCTGCTACTCCATGTCGCTTGTTGTTTGCTTTCTTTACCAAGCTTCCATCGGCGAGCATGTGGGTGTAGAGATACCCGATGACAGTTCCAATGAGAGCGCCAATGTTGATGAGACCTGCGTTAGCCCCCCAGAGGTATGGAGGCTGGGCAACTATCTGTGAGCCGATGGTTGAGATGGTGACGATGCCACCAACCAAACCAGCGTAGTGAAGCATCACCACCCATGTACCTGGTAGCGCGAGAGTCTTCCATGGTTGCAAAAACTGTCGTGCCAAGCTTCCACGAGGACGGTTGAAGCCCAATGCCTGAGCAATCGTGAAGGGTTTGTAGGTCTCGTGGTCTTGGCTCGTACTAGCTGGCTGTTTGTATTCCACTTCCTCTTGGTCGATTTGCTTCTCCGATTCCACTGTTGGCGTCGATTCGCTTGGAAAGCTTCTATCGTAAAGGGTCTCGGGTACAAAGAGCACTACTCCGACAAAGCAGAGCCCGGAGAGGGCCAGGCTAACCCAGAAGAGGGCTTTCCATCCGTGGCGAAACACGATGTAGCCTCCCGAAAGGCCTCCAGCGAGGGGACCTGCGCAGAGCATGATCGTGTAAAGTGCCTGTTGAGGCCTCAGTTAGCCGCGCCAGCCTTGAAAAGCTGAACGTGTGCTGGACATACCATTGCTCGTCCTCGTTGATGAACAGGGTATAAATCTCCCACCAGAGCCGGAGCAACCGAGTCTGCAGCTGCACCTCCAATACCCTGAAAGATGCGAGCCGCGAGTAGAGAGTTGTATGACGTGGAGAGTCCACACCAAAGAGTGCTAAGCGCCATGAGGAGCGTAGCAACAAGAAGCACGGGGCGTCGTCCTATCCAGTTGGAGAAAGGAACCCACCAGATGTTGGCTGCGCCGAGGAACAAGACATGGACCTGTGGGTGTTAACATCTCTCTGCAAGAGGTTGAATAGAGTGCTTACGGCGACAAGGGTAGTCAATTCGGAATATGACCTCGGATCGTTCGGAAAGTTGTAGGGCCAGAGTTGGAAAGCTGGTGCGATGACGCCGCTGGTGTAGTTGGCGGCAAACCCATAGAGGGCGGCCACGATCAAGGCGGCGAGCTTTCTCCAAGCGGGGAAGTTTAAAGGATCTCGAGGGTCGTCGGTCAAGGGTGGAATGGTCGCGAGTTCATGGTCAGTGTGTTCATGCTCTCCTGGGGCATGTCAGTAAGGAGGTGGGAAGTGTGGGGAGTACGAACGATGAATATGAACAGTTCCAGGAGGAGTAGCTGCGTCAACAGCCTCGTTAGACAGGGCGAATGCCTCTTTCCAAGATGTCATGATGGATGATCGCAGCCAGTTAGATTTGAGAGGGCAAGAATCTATCTCTTCACTCCAGAAAGGACACGGCTGAATATGTACTCAGGAGTTCGCCAAGATAACCCCCAAGTTCCCCAGATTACCCCGGATCTAAAACTATCAGTGGGACCAACCACATGGCAAAGATATTAAGCTTTCCTGCATGCTCCGGTACTTTCATCGGGGCTGAGTCTGTATCGGCTCCACCCTCCCGGTGGCCACTCGGGACCGACACCTCGTCTACTAATAAGAAGGGACTTAACTCCGCTTACTTAATTGATTGAGCGTATTCTAACTACTTATTGAGTCTTGGCGCTCTCTCGGGGTCGTTCCAAAATGCGCATTGCAAGGGCCGAGCATTGTCCACCTCGACTACGGTGAAATCTCCCGGGTTTACAACGATCTGACTCCCACCTCGACCTCCATATTGCGGCCACTCGACACTCCCCTCACGTCGGTGCCGGTTCGGGTCCCCCGTAAGAACAAAGCTATTGATGTAGCTATAGTAAATCTGAGCTGTATCCCTGTACGGAACGGCCGGGTCGTTCCAGATATACGCAAGGTCGGAGGCATGTGGGATGCCGCGCCAGGATTGCGCTGCCAAGGGATGATCGGGAGTGTTGAAACGGAGCCTCCACGTCGGAACGCCTGCTGCAGATGTTCGTGAGGCTGTTTCGCGGCTGGGGCAGATGTAGGCCATGTCAGACCATGAAGCTGAGATGCGGTTGTATTGGGTGCTGTTTGGAGACATGGCCCAGGGAGAGTCGGGATGTGCAACTGGGTCCGGGTAGAGCTCGTTCAAGATGGCGAGGTCGGTGACATTGAGATCGGGACTCATGCGATGCCAGAACTGGATAAAGTCGTCGTTTGTCTGCAAGTTTCCTGGAGTGTAATACTTGCCCTCATCCGTGGTGTAAGTGGTTATGATGGGCAGATGATGGAATGTCCCGTTGATGCCGCTCTCCGATCCCGATTTCTCGAGGAAAAGTCCACCGAGTGTCGGTTGCCATGGCCAGTCGAGGAGATTCTTGGCATCTTCATATCGCTTTGCGGCCACTTCTCTTATCTTTTCCGCAGGCGCATTGATGAGACAACTCATTTGCTCCGAGTCTTTAGCCTCAACCGAGCAGTTAATGTGGCTCATCAATGCTGCAAAGTCTTTCTTGTATCGTAGGTACTCTGGAGAAGGAAACGCTCGAGCAGTAGGAGAACCAGACTGAAGAATCGCTCTTGCAAAAAGGGGCTTGTTCTTGTCAACGCCATAGTTGTGAAAGTAGTGAAATGCCGTAGAGTGAGCACCAGCCGAGAGACCACCAAGTGTGATCTGATCGGGATCTCCCCCGAACGAGCTCAGATGGCGCTGCAAAAACTCCAAGAAGAAATGTTGATCCTGAAGTCCAAGATTCATGAGACCTTGGCGTTTAAAAAGACCACTTGGGAGGAATCCAAAGGCATTAAGGCGATAGTTGAAGGAAATGACAACTGCCGGCTTTGCAGATGATGCCACAAAGGCTGCGCCGTCAATGTCGCGTCCGGAAAATGACGCAAAGCCACCACCGTGAATCCAAACCAAGGTAGGCAGCTTTTCGTCAAGAGAAATGCCTTTGGTGCGGTATACGTTGAAGGACAGGCATGCTTCGCTTTGTTCGTCGGAGTATGGATATTTCAAGTCTTGAAGGCAGATCGGGCCATATTGAGAGGCGTTTTTGACTCCCTCGAAAGCATCGGGTTGTGCTTCCAAAGGCCGAAACCGTCTGTTTCCGATAGGTTGCTGGGCGTAATCGATGCCGAGCCACGCATCAACCTCTTCCGGTAGCTTGTGCTTGCTCAAGGTATTTGAGATAGACACTCCAGAGAAAGTGCCGTAGTCTTCGAGACTAACTTGTGGAACGACTGCGGCAGAAGTGGTGCAGGAGTAATGTAAAAGAGGGCCAAAAACGGCCAGTGTAGTTGTGACCAGCATCATCTTGACTGATTCATGGATGTGGATAGGAGTCTTTGTTGATCGGATAGACGACTATTTGTTTACTTTGGATTCCTCGGCGTTGGAGTATCAGCACGTTGTCGGGCTCGTCTTTTGATGGCCGAGATCGGCATGTTGTGAATGGCACCCCGCAAAGGCCCTTCCCGAGATAGGCAAATTCAAGAGAACGACAATACCCATCGCTATGACATCGACACGACACCTGCACACTTCCCTCGTTCCCCTTCAACTCAGCTAAACTGGAAACGGTCAATACATGGCATTTTCTTGAAGGTATTATGAACGTTTTAATCATCGTTGTCGATAGACTAGCCATTCTTCGACTCTATCGCGTCAGTTCGGATTTCAAAAGTGTCTCCGAATATTAAACTTCCACTTATGTACGCTCGGAGGCTGTTCGGTGAACAGCTATCCTTCAAGTGCATGCGTCTCGACAGGTATACAGTTTACAAGGTGCGCGTCATATTAACTCGTTCAGCCTCAGATCAGGCTACCATGTTACTATAATCTCTTAACAAATGTACAAAATATGTTGCTCACTTGTCAAGCCTTGACTATCTCTGTCGAGGAGAATAGTGCAGGAGCTAAATTAGAATCCATGATAGGAAGGCCACGGTGCATTTAGAAAGTGCCAGATCCCGGGAGAATTGGGCAGCAACCATGTACATAACCACAGTCATGGCTGATTAGTTAACTTATGCCGTACGAATTGACCTTCCCCCTTGACCTGAGCATCAAATGATTCTTGGCTAATAACACCCTGCCCAAGAAGTTGGTCTGCCAGACGCCTTGTTGTGAATGGATCAAACTCCGGATGGCCTTGGTATCCTAGCACCCTGCCTTTCTGGTACATAACCTGTACCTCACACTGCGAGCCAGAGGCGAGGTTATCGACATTCGGCGGCAGACTGGATACGCAGTCGCTATGGAACTGGGGGATGTTCTGCGATAGATTAGTGACTATGCAAGCATGATTTAGAGCAAAATACGAACCAGTGTTTCACCCCCCAGAATGCCTACACCCTGGGATGATGGGGTGACTTCTTGCACACCCAGTTCGTACCCACTAGGGTTGAGGGTGACCTGGCCCCCCAGAGCCCTTGCAATGATTTGATGACCATAGCAGAATCCAGCCACGGGAAGTAGAATATCTCCGTGCGTTTCATACTCGTCACGAATCACCTCAGGAGGCTCTTCGAACTCGAGCACAAGGATTCTATGCGAGCTGGTCATGCTACCCGGTGTTAGGTGTTCAAGATCTGTTGATAGGCGTTAAGGATCAATGTTAAGCCCGTTCTAATATCTGAGAAGGTTGCAAGGTAAGAACCTCGGTTAACTGAAGAATGAAAACCAGTTGGCGTTATTGAAGAACTGTGTGGGATTTAAACGCCCAGGCATCTGGCCTGGGGGGCGGTGACAAGGCGGAAGAGCCCCTCTCTCTCGTGATGCCCTCCACTCTCCTCACTTATTTTGCCGTTTGAAGACTAAGAGCGTTCCCCAGCAACCCGACCTCAGCTGATTTCGATTCTGACAAGGATTTTATAGCGTGTGCGTTACAATTTTGGTAACAAACTTATCACTTTGATATCGAGTTGAAATCGGGTTTGATCTTTCATTCTCCGAGGGAACTCCGAAACCAGAGTTTCATCCGTTGTGGAAGAACATAGACAAAGCAAGCTGGGCCAAGTTCATAGCATCTCCTATCATCCATTTCTACTTGATCCAGCCAAATCGATGAACCAAAGCACATTGCCCCTGACCAATTCCTACGATCTCATCTATCGGTTATCCCAACTTCAACTATGATAAAGAACACATTTCCAACACACCGTAGCATCATATCCTGATGCTAACACAGTGGCCTGACCAACTCCTACGAGCCGCCACTTGCGAGACACGAACCTGTTGTG
This sequence comes from Fusarium duplospermum, assembly GCA_003946985.1. NCBI lineage: Eukaryota > Fungi > Ascomycota > Sordariomycetes > Hypocreales > Nectriaceae > Fusarium > Fusarium duplospermum. The sequence goes on from NKCI01000006.1 coordinate 403,663, forward strand.
CTCCCGGTTGAACAAAATGAAAGGGACTGATTATCCCATATTTTAGGTCTGGGAGTGTTATTTCTTGTATTCTAAAATACAATAAAAATCTACCCCTACCACAAGAACTGCAAATATCTCGATCAGACTCACTCAGCCAGTCGACGATGTGATACCGCCATCCACCACCAACTCCTGCCCAGTGATATATCTTGCACTCTCAGAAGCCAAAAAGACAATAGCATTAGCCGTATCAGAGCTATCACCCTGTTTGCCCATAGGAACCGCCTTGTCTCGCTTTGCTGAAAACCCTTCCAAATCTCCACCGGCGTACTTGTTTGCCAGATATACCATGAGGGGCGTGTTCATGAGTCCTGGCACGACGGTGTTGAGGCGGACACCCTTGGCAGCGTAGATGACGGCAGTCGCTTTCGTGAATTGCATTACTCCGGCTTTAAAGGTTGAGTACGCAACTTGGGGCTTGCCGATGTATCGCAGGCCTGCGATTGAGGCTACGTTGACCACGGCACCACTCTTTTGTGCTTCCATTATGGGGAGGACCTCATGGCAGGTGAGATAGACGGACTTGACGTTGAGTTCCGCTTGAGCATCCCTATATCTAGTTAGCGCAGAGTCGACAAGTCGTATCCATTCACTGACCAAATATTTTCCTCCATCTCAGCCGGACCTCCAGGTTCTGAACGCCCAACATTATTAACCAAGATATCTATGCGACCAAACTTGGCCATGCACTCAGACACGAGTCTCTTGACATCTGCAGACGAAGTCACGTCTGCCTGCATGACCTCGACGGTACCTCCCTCGGCTTCTATCCTTGTCTTGGTATACGCAGCCGCATCAATGTCAATGTCGCAGCCAAAGACCTTGACACCATTGTGACACAGGAGACGGGCAGTGGCTGCACCGTTGCCCCAACGCTCTCGAGTACCGATCTGGCCGATGCCGGTGACTATGGCAACCTTGCCAGCGAGATCGGGGAACCTGGCCGAGTTTTCCATCGTTTTAGCAGTAAAATTAGGTGAAAGAAGTTGATTGAGGAGGTGAGTATCAGTCTGAGAACGTGGTTACAGGAATAGACAGATCATTGTGGGAGATGGTTTTCTTATACCTGTTACCTCCTCTGCGATAACATCAACTTCTTCACTGCTAAGGTACCAAGTCTCGCACCAGACTTCCCAATCCTCACAACCCATCGCATCTATCTAGAAAAATGGCCAATCATCGACTCAATTCGAGTGACAGTAGCAAGGTGGAGTCAACCATGCCCGACGAATTGCATCATTGCGGGGACAACAACCCACATCAAGTCTGTTCACTCTCATGGCAACTCTCGGCGACACATGCCAACCACAATTAAGGGCATAGAATCGCCTCCTCTTTCCCCTTCCTCAACGATCCGTACCCTGTCAATCATAACCGTGATTAGTTATTGAAACCAAATCAACTGGTGTTGATGAGCGCATCACGGGTTTCAACCTAAGGATCACCACTCTCCCCAACTTGGTGCTATATATCAAAGTTGACCCCCTAACGAAGGAGAAAAGCGGCCGATAATTCAACGGCAGCCACATTACGGGTCTTCCGTAGCATGTGATCCAGCACCGGTCCCGACTAAAGCCCCATCCCTCGGAGAAAAAGGCTGTTTTCTTCTTGTTGAGTCGCAACGTGCCGAAATCAGTAGAGAGTCTGCCTGTACTGGGCTGAAAGCACAGGTGTCGAGTTTTCATGTCCAATCTAGTATTCAAAATATAGCATCCTCCTTCGAAAGACCAAATCTTGACAGTTCCTGCTAATGTGATGACTGCTAGGAGAGAGGAATCCGACAAGAAGGCCACTGATTTCACACCGGCCCCGCCGCTAATCTCGAACGTGCCAATGTCTTCACGCGAGCGAATTGAACTGAGCTGAACGCGTTTCTCGCCCACGATGCATGCCATCAGTTGAGAATCATGAGAAAAGGCGACCGGCATGGGAGTCATCTCATCGAAGTAGCATGGCAGGGTTCGGATGCATATTCCTGTATCAAGGCTCCATAAGCAGAATTTTTGGTAGCAGAAAACTGCCACCATCAACGTTGAGTCCGGGGAGAACATTGCAAAGCAAGCACAGAACCGGGGATGCTGACTGGAGTGTTGTCTACGCTCAGTGCGACCTTCGGCGTCAACCAAGGATTGGACTTGCCTGCCAGTATTAATGCAATAGGTGGCAACTCCATCATCGCAAACAAGGGCTAGGAGTGTCGAGCCAATAGAGAAACTCATTGGGCCAGCTAAAGCGCCCCAATTCTTGAAAACCTGGATGGGGAAACCCGTTTTTGTTGACCATACCCAAATATCTCCAGACGGCAATGATCTCGCTGCGAGAAGGTCCGAGTTGCGAGAAAAGGCAAATTGATCCAATCGGCCCTGACTGGCTATGAGTGTTCGTATATGTCGACCCGTATCGGATGTCCAGAGTTGAATCTGGGAGCCATAGAGTAATGCGAATGCGATCAGCTCCGAGTTGGGAGACAGCTCCATCATCTGGGCCAGAGTGGGATGAATGTCCACCTCACAACTATCATCTACAAGCCGTCTCTGGTTGGGTTCGAATGTATTCTTGCTCCATACGTAGAGACACTTGTCACCACTGCCAGAGATGATGATTGACGAGTCTCGTGACAAGACGGCAATGGCTGACCGTTGACGCACCACGTTCTGAATTCCCTCGCCCTTTTCCTTGTGCCAAAGATACACGTAATCGTCACCACCACACGCCATAAAGGTCGAATCGGCTGAGACGGTTAAAGAGCCTGAGAACCATCCATACCCTCCAACATCCCGGAAGCGCGGCGAGGAGTGGTCGGTACTATCGATACTCCACACGCGGAAGCCATCCCTCGAGGTCATGAAAAGGAGCGCACCATCGTGCGAGAGCGCTATCGAGATCGACTCATCGGGATTAAATGATTCGAAGGCCTTCTCAGGGTTAAATGACCCGAAGACCTTTTCAGGGTAATAGGGGTTAATACGCCACACTGTGAGAGTGTGATCCATTCGTGCTGCAATCATGGTCAGATCTCCTGAAAAGGCTACCGACACATCCAAAATGGTTTCTTCTTCAGAGGCCCATTCTTTAAGAGATTCCATTACCATGGACTCCCAGATAAGGTCACCCAAATCAGAGTAGCATTGAATCACAGCTCCAAATCGCTCCTCCCGAACCTGAAAGACATAAAACGCTAGGAGTCTGCCGTCGTCTGAGAAAGCAAACCAGCATCCCTTAAAAGGCATTACCCATCCATAGCCTGTGTAGTAATCGTATTCTGGGGGGGGAATGCTCAAGTTTCCTTAAACAATCATTCGTGATGGTGCTCCATAAACGAATTCCGGCAGCTGTGCTGTCACCGAGTGCCAAGACTTCTGAGTTATGCGAGAAAGCCATGTATTGGACCCCCTCAGTGACATCTTTCGTCTCGAATTTATTGGCACACTCACCCGTGTCAATGCGCCAGATATGGATAAATCCATTAGCCAAATAGGCGGCCACGAGTCTTGAGTCATGCGACAAGGCTACACAAGTAATTCGCGCCTCACATTCAAGTACCTGCTTCAACGGACTCCAGTTGCTTTCTGTACGTGGCCGAAGGGTCATCCACCGGGGCAATACTCTAATGAACTGCTTCTTGACGACGCTGTTCTGGGGAGAAGACTGGAGAATGGAGGAGTATAGCTGAAGAGGCGCCTTATCTAGGATTGCTTGATTAGCCTTGAGAATCTGGACAGCGTCCACTAGGAAGTCCGACAGACGGGTATTCTCTTGGGGCTGGTATGAAGTTAGCTCCCATTTTAGAACATTAAAGACACAAGGATAGAGAACATACTCTGGAAATGCCTAAAATACGTTGCATAGCAGTGATGGCTTCCACAGTCCGCATCATCAAGGCAAGGGCCTCAGCCCAGTGTAGAAAATGGTCGTTCAGGAATGCAAGGACACCATCTGCTAAACTGGTGCCTTTGGCTTCCTCGACGTGGAAAGTCCAATGGAGGCAGGCATATTCAACTTCCTCTGGCATGTAGGAGCCGATTACTCCAGGGTCGATGTTCGAGGCCTCCCCTTTCCATGATCTTAGACCACACATGTCTTCTTTAAGGAAACTGCGCATGACGCTGATGCACCCAGTCGCCATTTCAGCATGCACCGGAGTCTCATCAACCCAGAAGTCATCAGCTTCATGCCTTTCAACGTCCACCAGGAAGTCGCGAAAAGAGAGGTGAAAAATGGTGACGGGCGCGTTAGCTGACTAGGGGACACTTAAGACTGAGTGGAGCAGACTCAGCTGGCAGTCGATGATATTCCGAGGGAGGGAGAGAAGTTTTAACAATGATGTAGTCGAGAGCGGTCTTGCAGAAATAATGATTGAACCAACAATCAATTTGAAGCGTCCAAGACCTTGCTTCCTCCTTCTAGCAGATAGCCCCGTAAACAGCCGACTGAGGACAGGTAGGTAAGCTGCATCTAGTTGCGTCTCCTGATTTGTTTTTTTATAGCACATGACGTCTTGAAGGAGTTCGTTGGGATCTCCATGTCTTCTATCACCCAGTAAACGACAAATCGTTGCAGCCTGGATAAAGAGGGGGCTTGCAATACTGACAAGGCGATCGATAGAGGATTGACCAGGCCAGTCCTCGGGCAGCTTTTCTCCGTTCGGCCAAGAAGCGTTGTAGTTTAATCGGATTGTCGTCAGTTCATGGGAGAAGAAGCTAAATAAATCTCCCTCAACCACGTCCTGACCAAGTTCATGCAGGACTACGTCTTGATATTCGCCCTCGATTTGGCGGAATCCAAGACGAATCGATAGCTCTGGTCGGCTGGTGAGGAAGACTTTCAGGCCCTGGTTTCGAGCTTGTGAGAAGAGATGGAGGATGAGCTTGGCTTGTCTATCTTCCACCTCACATTCATCCCAAGCGTCAATGACCAAGACAATTATCTCAATCTTGCCGGTAGAGGTTGAAAAGGCTACTAGTGGCTCGAGTATAAGCTTCTCGAATTGAATCCGAAGCCCCTTGTCACTGATTGTGGAGTCATATTCAATGGCCCATTTGATGTGACTAGCCAACGAAGGGTTTCTTGCCCCTAACTGAGCAGCAATGGTAGTAAAGAGCCTCTATGATGTCGATCGATCACCCTCCGACCTTTTGAAGAAGAAGCTACCCCCTAGCTGGTTGTTTGTTGCAAGAGAACGGGCTAGGGTACGGGAGAGTGTAGACTTGCCAGTGCCCGCCATGCCATTGAGCCAGAAGATGGATTTAGAAAGGGGATCGTGTACCCAACCCATTATCTCACTAATCAGGGTTAGGCGAGTACCAGTAAGGCATGTCGGGTTGTTTTCTTGGGCGTGGGAATCGAACGAGGCTCCAACGGCGATTGGAAGCCGGGCTAGGGCGCTTTGTCGGTCGAAGTTGAGGACATCCGTACTGGTAGGAACTTTATATCAGTAAACGAACCTGCAGAAGTGGACATTAATACCGCATGCTTTGCACCGCCTGCTTGGTGTTGCTGGTGTCAGATTGAATGCGTGCGAGATCTTGAGTGACTTGGAACTTGTCAGTGCTACTGTCAATTTCTCTATGGATGATCTGTGAGAACTAACTGGATATCATTACATCAGCTGCCCGCTCTGTAGCCTGCAGATTTCTGGCTGGGATAAAACTAAGAAGTTCCTTTGCATAGGCGGCCGCCGTTGCAGCGGCGTATCGCTGCCATCGGTCATTCTTGTGCGAATCGGCATAGTCAGAGATACCGCGTATGACGATGCAAGGGAAATGATTCATCAGACCAGCAGCCCCCATTTCGAAACACAGGCAGTCCTCTCCGGTACTTTCGGCCACCTCATCCCGAGTCAGAGCTTCCTTGACGAGAGTGTTTCCAGATGCGATGATGCCGTAGTGGAAGGCGGGATCAGTTGTTTCTCGCGCCCTCCGTTCGACCAGGTACGATTCATCGCAGTGATCGCACGTGGTGCCGCCAATGTGACTATAACTAGAATGAAATAGTTTATCGTGCTCGGTGGCTTGGTGGGTGTAGCCGGGTGCGTTGTTGTTTAGTGCCGCCATGCGAGGGTTGGCTTTCCACATGGTGCTAAGAAAGCCAGGAACCTTAGATGGTGCAATTTCATGCTCAGACTTGAGGCTCGCCAACGCGTGAAGGAGAACTAGCGGAGGCATATTGAGGGATCCCCGTCTCTCCCAGGTACCATTTGAACCGGCTTTGTCCAGGTCATACTGGATCACGCCTCCCGTGGAGCCGTCGGGCTGGCTGATGACAACATCACCAAGTCGAATATCCCTCCCCTGATCCAGACGAGGAATTCCACCGCCAATACCAACCAACACGCCGATCCAGATATGGGGCAATGATGAAACGAGGTTCGAGGCTGTCGTTGCCGCGGAGATTGTCCCGATTACCCCAGCTGGAAGCGAGGCTATCACGATGTTGTGTTCTCCAATCTTGCCCCAGGCATACGAGTTGGTGTCTGACTCAGGCTGGTTGAACTCTTCCGGTGGCTTGTGACGTTCATCTAGAAGTGCTGTTGCTGCTGCGCGCTCGATGGAGAGAGGCGCAATCCAGCCGATGGTGTAGAGATCTGGGCTGTGAAGTTGAGCGTCCATCTTGGTTACTGTTGAGACGATGGATGGAGAAAGTTGAGATTAGAGACTGCGAGGAGACACCCATAAGCAATTGTTCCTTTTAGTTCAATTACCTTATGGTTGCCTGGCTCGCTTAATGCAACAACATGGCGATTCCTCATTCTTTGCAGAGGAACCCTAAGCTGCCTTAAGCAGCTCAAGAATCAGTCACCTGCATGACTTTGGACGAGAGTGCTAGAGAACGCCCAGTGAATGGTACTGAGCTACGAGGAGTAACAAGGAAATTTGTCAGATCAAACATCAATTGTCTTTCACTCGTCTATACCTCCCGTCTATAGTCAGCCGATTCTTTGTTTCCTCCTTACCCACACCTCCTTATCTATTACTTCTGTGACACCCTCTACTTTCTCAGCAGGCTGTGACGACTCCGTCTCTTTTCTATCTCGCAATTGAACCTCCCACACCTTGAGTCTATACGAGCCTCTATCGGACATTCCAGAAAACACGTCGAAGGACCAACCATGCTTAGGACAAGTCAATCCAGCACTAAGAACCATCCCAAAGTCTTCAATATCGAACGGAGTGCCTTGCGACAAAGGGTATGAAGAATGAGGGCACGACTATGACACTGCATTAGGTACAACACATGAAATGCAAGAGCTGGCTTACATGATCGACGGCATGGAATTTGCCCTTGTATTGAAAGACAAGAACTTGATCCGTCAACTCGCCCGCGAGAGCGTCATCTCCAACAGGAACTTCTTCTGATTTGGAGCTATTCTCTTTTGAAACGTGAAAGGCTTTGCATCCCGGTATTGACTTTGTGTTGCACTGCCGAAATTTTGATAGGTTGCCAGCGTCATCAGCTCCGATGTCTGGGAATGATGAGCTATGTCCGACAAAGGTCCAATCGGCACCCTGGCGGAAGAAGGGCCGAAATGCGTTCATTGAAAAAATCCTTCCCGGGTCTAATGAGCCAATTAACTATCGGTCGGGATTTCCTGAATTCGTTGCTCTTCTCAAAATTTTCGCGGATTTGATGGCGCAAAATTGCTGGGTGAGGTGCTGCGAGATAAGGAACATGTGACATATCACGTGCTCCACGGTATTGTCTCCGAGCCATCAAACTGCACATCACCAGCTTGATTCCCGGTGTTTTCAAATGCTATAATTATTCTTGAATACAGAGAAGATATAAATCGATTATGCGTTAGTTTTCAGACACGTATGCCGGTGTCGTCGTCCATCAACCATCCATATGGGAACAGTCACACCAACCCCGTGCTCAGAGGTGAAGTGACTGGACTAAAACTGGGAGCAGAAGTCATTGAATATCTCAAATTGACTATCTGGTGGCTTCTTCCTGGAATATCCGCTTCCCTACTGCAAGCTATACTCCATTGGCGCCCCATCTTTCTCTGCGCTCCTCAGCATGATTTCCACAAACTCCACATCCGCCATACCCTCATCAGCAGACTGCAACGGGTTCTGTTTCCCAGAAACTAAACCTTCCGCCCATGCTGCGATTTCCTCACTAACACCGCTTGTTTCGGGAAATTCTTTGACAACCGCTTCGCCACCGGCTGGCTTAACAGTGACAGTGCTCCCTGACACCTTAACGGTGCCTCTCTCGAGGCCAAAGTCCCACTCAGAAGCTTCGATTTGAGAACCAAAGGAGAATTGGACAGTTCCACTTGTACCTGACTTTGTCTTGACAAGAGCGTTGACGGTATCAGCTGGAGGAAGATGTTTTTGAGTCAAGCTCGTCAGGGCAGAAACAGCCGCTGCACTTGAGTCACCCTGAAGGAACAACCTTGTGGCAGCGGCATAATGAACACCTCCGTCGAGCAAAGGACCGCCTTGATACTGCGCCTGTCCCCGCCATGGTGTTGAATACCAAAGGTTGTCTGGTGGCAACAAGCACATGAATTTGACGTTGAAATGATCCACCTTGCCGAGCTTCTTTGCCTGTTCGGCGGCGTAGATATACTTTGGTATAAATCTGTAGTTCTCGGCGAGAGAAAATGTCACTCCATTCTTCGACGCAGTATCAATAAGCTTCTTGGCTGCAGCGACGTCTGGTGCGATGGGCTTCTCGGCCAGTACATGCTTCCCTGCCTTAAGTGCTTGTGTGATGAACTCGGGCTGAGCGGAAATAGGGAGCGCAATTATGACAGCGGCGATGTCCTTTCGCAACAGAAGGTCTTCGTATGAGTTTCCTTCGCCAGAATCGGAAGAGTAAAGGTCAACTTCGCCTTTGGTGTTCAAAGTCGCCGTGTCCTTGGCTGACTTCAACGACCGCGAATAGATAGCTTTGAGGTGCAACGATGGGCATTTCATAATTCCAGGCTACAAGCTGTCAGTTTTGGCCCTTGAGCCTCAGTGCTTGACTCACCATGTGCTCCATCTTGGCAAAGATGCCACCTCCAATGAGAGCAATACCGATTGGGTCCATGTTTGATATTCTTGTGTTTGCAATTTTGGGACAATTTGGGAGTTCGAATTGACAAACCTCAATCTCACAAATACAAAGGGTAGCCTATTTATAACGCAAGACGAGTATGCAACACCACATTCACTTTCCCCTCTGCATCTTCGTGCTAGTCAGCAAGACACGCATGGCTAGTTGCGTGGAGGGTACATCTGTAATGAGTAACCGAAGCAATCGGGGACTGATCAATGAAACCGTGTTATTGTTTGACATGAAAGACACTTGGGTCTCCCTATCGCGCCTGGCTGATAAATACCGTTCAATTCTTGCATGAGGTGGCATTGGTTTCCTAAATAGGCAATAAAACCAGATCGTGGATCTTCAACCACGGAATCGGCGGCTGAATCCGAACCGCGCATCTCCGGGATAAGGCTCTAGTCTGGCCACTTCCGGTGACTCAATCCAATCAGAGAGGGTTAATCCCAGAGTACCTTATTCCTCTTCTAAGGGTGGGCCGATCGACCTGAAGGGAGGGGTCGGCTGGCTTGGTCAAGGGCTCGAAGGGGCGGTCGGGGGAGGCCTCTGAGCAACCCAACGGAAATAACACAGGGGTCGGCTTGCATCGTCCGTGCAGTTAGCGCTCATTCATCCAGGACAATTGGGTACAAACGTACTGGTCAGATTTCCTATATGTTCAATGAAATGCGACCCGCACTTCCATGGTGTTTTGTGCGTTCTACATACTGCGCAAAACCATTCACTGTGAGGAATCTCTCTCTGAGATGCAGGCTGGGTGATGCGTTGGCGGGCTTACCTAACTTGGCGGGGGATTAGCCGCCTGAGTGAGGCGAGCTGCACCTGTGCCCGTTGTATCGCGGGCGCCCGCTACGGAATGCAATAGTTAATTGACCAAAGACGTCCGTATTGTTGTGGGTGATCACATCCCGCACCCAAGCGGTTCACGTGATCAGCCTCACTTCAACGACTCGCGACGATTTCTCAACCTTGACATCTTTTGCCATCTTTCAGAGCGCGACTTGCCCAAATTCTTACGAATCCCTACGAAACAAGCCCTTGAGGCTACTCGCCAAACATGGCTCCAAATCCAATCAATGACAAGGTCGATGTCCTTGCTCATACGCGCTTCAGTTTCGTGTATGTCTTGAGAGACGACCAACAGTCGATCTTGAAAGGTGGTGCGATTTGGATCGACGGAAAGCCATACGGATCCAGACCTGGTAGTGAGAACTCAAGCTCAGACCTCCAACGTGAAGCTCGCATCTACGAGGCTCTGGGTGAGCACGAACGTATCATATCCTATCGTGGCACCGAATTGCACAGCGGCACCAACGAAGCATGGGCGCTGCGTCTTGAGCGAGCGCCGTACGGCTCACTTCGGCAGCACATCGTTCATTGCCTCGAGTCCCCAAGCGAAAAGCTTCCGGACATGCACACCCGCTTGAGGATTGCGATCGACTTTGCAGAGGGCGTACAGCACATCCACGACTGCGACGTTCTATGGGGCGACGTGTCGACGCGGAACGCCCTTCTCTTTGATGATTTTCGAATCAAGCTCTGTGACTTTGCGGGCTCTCGTCTTAAGGGTGTCTTTGATGACATCACTTATGAGTACGAGACCCGATATTGTCCACCTGGGCCGGAAAAGGATAGCCCTGCCGTTGGAACGATGGAAAGAGAGCTGTTTGCCCTTGGTTCCGCTATCTACGAGATCACCGAATGGAACCTACCGTATGGCGTCAAGGCAGACGAGGAAGACTTGGATAAGGCCCTGGGCCGTGGCGAGAGGCCGGAATTGAGCCCAGACAATCCAGCGGATGGGATAATCATGCGATGCTGGGAGTTCAAATTTGGCTCAGCGCAAGACATTGCCATCGCGTTGAACGCCATGCTGATGAAGCTCAAGTAGCGACGAGTTTGGTTGCAGGAGAGAATGACTGGTTCAATCTAGCTACATACAAAAGAATGACACGAGATATAGACAGGTAATTCCGGAATTCAAGGCCCGCCTCTCTTCTTCTGACATCAATTCCCACACAATGCTTCCCTCCCGTCCCAAAAGAGCGGCAGGAGTGACACCAGGCTTCATCGAATGGATCACTTCAAGAGTTAGTGAAGCTCAACTCAAGAGATCAGCAATCCCTTACCAGATCATCAAGCTAGACGAAGTTTGTCTCCGCCTTGCAGGTAGGACATTCGCCTCCAGTCTTGGAAGAACCATACATGGCGGATGAGCTGGCGTGAAGCTTGGGGCACAGAGCTGTGCCAGCGTATTTGTCATCGCATCTTTCGCTGATCGGATACTCCACAGCCTCAAACATATGCTTCTGTCCCCTATCCTTTCGGCAGCCAGCGTAATAGTACTTGTATTTGGTGTATCCGCACATGATCACGAGCAAGTCGAACGAGCAAGTCGAATAAAACGGGCGAGATGTGAGATGACTCAAACTAAAGAAAGAGAATCGTACTTCACAACTTTTTTATAATTTTCTCAGTAACGGAGACGCTGAAATGAAGCCTTATTTATACTTGATGCTGTGGGTTAGGCACACCTTGAAAGAAGGCAGAAAGATCGTTGTAGCCTGTAGGATTATATACCGCGGTATTCGTTCAAATGTACTTGGATACCTTTGTCCGAACTATCATGTGGAGGAATATGCAGGCTCGTGCTAATCTTTTCCTCAACGAGTCAAAAGGACGAGCCCATCTTTCCCATAAAAAGCTCAATGCAATGAAGTGATTCGCGGATAGGCTAATGCATTCTACCTACACCTGCACCTTGCAGTATTCGCCATCCCGCACATTCATTATTGAGGCACAGCGAGGCAGAGTTTTTTTTTTTTTTTCATTTGTCTAGCATCCTTAACTCTTGCCATTCTACCTGGGCAGATGGTGTAGTTCAGTGAGCAAGGCTGACTGCGTCTCGGGCTTGGTTGGCTTTAGGCACTGGGTAATCTATCCTATCGAGTTTATAAGAAACTTAAAGCCTAACGATCCTAGTTGCACGAACTAAATTACTCAAGTTTAAAACGGCTGCAATTATAATTAGAAGAATACTAGTCAAGTTGGCACTAGAAGATTAAGGGTAGATAGAAATAAAGAAGTGCAACTCTGCTCCGTGTCATGTAGAACTTTTTGATACTGTGTGTTACTCTCTTGTCTCCCGCCGCTACTGCTCGCCACGCATTTACATGCCACATTGACCACAATTATCACAATTACCACATTTACCGCATTTACCGCATTTCCCCATATTAACCACATTTACCACATTTACCACTCCCCCTCCTCTACCTCATCTACATTACCATATCGACCGCATTTACCGCATCTCCAGAGATTATGGCGCATTTACTGCATTTATCCTAGTTTATCTCGTGAAACCGTTAACTTCTCTTAATCACCTTGACGCGAATATGCGCCGATTGAATTAGTGTAACCCGTAGGTTCCTTAGAGCCGCGAGGGCTTTTAGTCAAAACCACGGGATTGCCGTTGTAGTGAATTGTCCAAGTCTAGTTGATATCTAGCATGTACACTTCGTTTCTGGCACAGCGGATCGAGGACGTTCAAGTAGAGATGCATCAGATATCACTGATCCGTGGAGCGTTCCACTTCTCCAGCTCTGAAAGAGCCTCCGGACAACACCAGGTCAACCTCGGACTCTCAGCTGACGAGAATCTTGCTATTTTCTGTCATCGATTATCACTCGACATGACAGAGGCAGGTCCCAAACGTGCCAGTACGCAAAAAGTCGCAGAGCTTCTCTTACATCACAAGCCTTTTGAATGCACCGAGCAGGATATTACGGATTTATGGAAAACTTTTGACGACGTGCCCGTCGGTTTCTGTACCGGGTTGTATGATATTCTGCCGACCGACTTGATCAACGCTGTTCCGTATCACACGGTGGTGAGCGCTCAATGTATGATGTACGAACCCCCAATTCCCAAGCTGTGCCCGATTCTCAGACTGACGCCCAGCAGTAAGATGACATACCAGGAGATGCCTCATCTACGAGCGGTGGAGAATCACCTATCGTTGCTGCTTTACCAGTGTGTGATCTCCCACGTGGACGATAAAACGCTTCTGGAATGGATGACTTCGGCTAGAGGCAAGCATCACTACCAACGACTTATGGTAGGTTTGGGGGAGTTGCAGACACCGGACCAAATTGTGCTCCGTTTGACAGTGCTGCTCAGCTATGAATTGGTCATTGGTCGTCAAAATGAGGTCCTGGAACCTGTCCACGGCTCCTATCTGCGTGATTTTCTCTACTTTTTGGAAGGACACGAAGTGAGAAATTAGCGGACCGTTTGGAAGCAAGTAGCGTGCTCCGTCCGGCGTGTTGGGAACTGCCACCCAACTGCTGTTTGTTGGTTGGATGCTATCATTGAAGCACCGCCTTCGAAACATTGCACAGATAAGTCAATGGACGTATACTGGCGAGGCCGATTGCGGGAGACTCCGGGAAATGCTTCTCGGGATCTGCGAACTGGATTTACTGAGGTGATGGAGTCTCTGGTGGAGTGTGACCGGCCCACGGCGGGGCAGGGGATGGTGCCAGTGGCCGAGGAAGCTGTCATGGAGAGGACTAACGTGTCTTTTTGTGATTCCATTTACTAGTGAGGCTGCTTGCTGCATGGAGTTCTGATTTGGTCTCCTCCAGTGGAATAAAATCCCATGAGAATTCACGCCTTGCAAGAAAGTTCCCGGGCTTCGGCGCATGGCCGTCTCGGGGAGATGGATTGAAAAATAGCCGCTTCGATCTAGGTCATTCCATAAGTATTTCACAAGGTTGAGAAGATAGCCTAGAGGATCCATTGGCTTAGCCATGACCGAGCTGGAATACAGAATGTCAGGGAAGTTAGAAAAACACCCGGTAAGGTAGCGGCGCAATATAAACACAACAGCTTCCATAACCCTTACAATTCTTTCTGCCCATGTGAAAGAACCTCACCGGTAGTACACTTCACCCGTCAATCTTCCTATTCTCCATTGCCTAGCACAAATCTCCACCACCTTTCTTCTCAAGTCCGGATGCCTGACTTAAGCAGGAATGATGTAAGGCCACCGTGTTAGCACTGGGATATGGTGCTATGATGTGTTGGAAATGTGTTCTTTATCATAGTTGAAGCCGGGATAACCGACAGACAAGATCGCAGGAATGATGCATTTGGCCCTGATTTCTTAAATAGGTAGGTAATAAAACTAGACTATGGAGGAGCGGGCATAGTAGCCGGTTTAAGCCATCTAAAGCGACGCTACTAATTAGACGACATAGAGGAAGACCTAACTTTGCTTATTCTAAAGATCTGGTCTTTCTAAATAGATCCATTAAATGAAGCAAAGAACGTCGTAAAACCATGGACCATTCACTATGTACGAAGGTGGACTGGGATGTTATCAGAGTACTCTTCTCAACGGGGTCTTCGTAGCAACATCAAGTTCCCACATCATCTAACTCACAATATAAGAACATGAATCCCGTTCCGTCTGCAAACATTCAAACAACATTCAAGGCACGCATCCCCACGCAAGACTTTGGAATATGTAAAGTCTATAGCAGCAAGCGAGAAAAATCGTAGCTCCTTGCTACTAGCCACGGCCACAGCGTTGACCTTGGACGTCGAAGCTACCGCCTTGGTGTGATCGCCCCAAGGCACACAAGGCGAACACTCCAAATCTTCATACGGGAGCTTGCTCTCATAGTTGTGGGCGCAATTCCCCATGATGAGTGTGTTGGCAAACGATTGAAGCAAGATTAGGGGGTCTCGCTTGAAAAGGAGCTCCCCCTTCTTCTCCCGAAGCATCATGTAGGCGTGGATTTCCTTCCCATCCAAGGGAGTAACATCCCATGAGTACTCGAACCCCTCAAGGAGGTTTTCGGGCTCCGACATGCGCCCGTGTTGAGGGAATCCCGCGGGGTCGCCGCGCCGCTCGACAGGAGCTGGGAAGCCAAGCGATGACACAGTGTCGTAAGGGATCTTGTTGAACTTCAATGTGCCCTTTAGAGCATAAAGCTGGAGGTACCCCTGTCTCGAGAGTTCAAAAGACTCAAATATGGCTGGGTATATCACCTGGCCCGCCTTGTATGTCATGATGAGACCCTCCTTGCCGATCTTGGTCCCTCCGTGGCCAGCGAGGTTTCGGGCCCAGTCCAAAAGATCCATTGGGTTGATAGGGTTTGCGAGCGTCCCATTTTGGAGAAACTTCCAGATGGCTCTTTGGAATCCCATCGCATTCTTCTCTCTGCTCTGTGCCTTTATTACTTTAAGCGAGCTGTCGCAGCCATAGAGGGAAAAGGCAAAGATGTCGGTAATGAGAAAGGACAAGGACCTGAAAAAGCTCTCCTTGGTACACCATTCTTCTCCAAGGGCGTCCTGGATTGATCGTTTCATCGATTTGCAACAGCTCTTGCATTCGCATGTTTCTGTCAGGGACTTGAGATGATCCTTGACCAGAGGCAGGGTGTGTACAGGCCTGTTTGGCTCGTCTGGGCAAAAATCCAAGTCCATGTCGCACCCCTGTAGGAACATCCTGCAAGACTTTGAAATCACGTCGACCGCTGGCAGAGGACTGCAATAGAAGTCACTTGCCGCATTCTTCAGGGAGGATGCCCATCGGACAGGATTCGGGGTCTGGCCAAGCCGTCCAAAGGTTCCGCACTTGACGGTCAAAAGGATCTGGGGGATGGCTGAACTTAGGACTTCGTGGAGCAATCTGATCTGAGCCTCGTTAAACTTGGCATCGCTGTATCTTTTGAAGCCGAGGTCATCGAGCAGCCAGTCGACATAGTCGTCGATTCCCACCATGTACTTGAGGGTTTTCCCGGAGAATTCGCCCAGAAGTTGCGTAATGTCCTCGAGCTGATGATGGATGATAGCCTCGACAGGTCTTCGTATGTCATCTTTCAAGATAATGACATTGACTGATGAAGAGACAGCACTCTGCTCCCATAAAGCGTCCTCGTCATGCTCAAAGTAGACCGACGGAGGAGCACCGAGACACCAGTTCACAAAGGCGATGACCCAGGGCGCAGCCGCCCCAACCTTGATCGTAGCACCAGTAATATCAGCGTCGCCGACCCGTTGCACACTTCGCATCACCTTTACTAGCCGGGCGACAACCTCGGGGGACGGCGCCGCGCTCACCAGAAGAGCCTTGTCGCCTCCATCGTGACGAGGGCTCTGGCCCAGGTGATGCTTCACTAAGCGTTGATACTGCAGGACGGATTTGGTAAAGTTGCTCTGCTCGGCCCGAGCCCCAAGAGTTGCCAGAATATCTCTCAAGTGCGGCAGCGGCGGGGTCTCTTCCGCAGGGAGTTGCTCATCCCTCAGCATCTGCTCCAGAGCCTGTGCGCCGGCGTAAAAGTCCATGGTGGTGATCATAGCAGTCGCCAGGGCCAGGAATCGCAAGCCGGCCTGGGTCGTCGCGAGCTGATTGGCGCAGTCATTCTTTGAGAAGCCGACCTTGGCTTTGAGAAATGTCGAGGTTGGGGAACTGGGCGCATCGACTGCATGGATCCTGACTGACTTCATGGTCTGGTCGCATATCGCAAGAGTGCTTCCCAGCTTTTCGCAGGCCATCAGCGCCAGGCCTTGGACGTTATCGCTTGAAGCTGCCTTGAGAATTCCCACCAAGGTTTGCGCTGCAGACTCGACTGTTCTGTCGAGATTCCATTGCAAAGGGAGGCCGGACATGTTGCAAAACTGAGCTGTGTGGTGACTGTCTGAGAAAAGTCTGTAGAATGATCTAGATGGTTCACCCACGGCGTCTACACACCTAGGAATTAAGATGCCGAATGTTTAGAAAGGCAGAGAGGCCAGATACGAGGGATGGAGGTGAAAGACTTGGGCAAATGGCAGTGCGAGTCAAAGAGGGGGAGGGAACATGGCCGCCTGGCCTGTTGGTCAGTCCTCTGCATATCCTACGCCCCGTTCCGCCTGGTTTCTGGTCAGATGTCCGGCCACCACCAAATGCCGATGCCTTTCGGTTCGCCTTGTGGCGTTCTCGGCATTCTTTTCAACCATATTTATTGGGTTTGATGCTGCCCGGAGTGACCACAGCTGTGACGTGTCGACTTGCACTTTCATGCAAGTTGACTATCCCGTCATTTCGTCTGAAACAGAGCACTTTTACACAGCATCCTGCATGTCCGTTGATTCCTCGCTTCCCCGTTCTTATCATAGAAGCGGGTTAGGGCATTCAAACAGAGTACAGGCAATAGGACCAAAGATATGGGTAGATGCAACTTTAACAACTTCGACAAGCATTCATCTTATTTCTGTATAAGGAACGTGACCAGCAGTACACTCCACATAGCGATTTCCATATTCCCTATTTCCCACCACAAGCCTCACCAAGTCCCTATTCTTCTCACTTGAAGACACCAAACTCAAGCAGGAATGATACATCGTCGAGACTTGTTCAAGGTCCCAACATCGCCACAGCGAGTGTCACTCGGGACATCAAGGTACTGAGCCGAGTACTTGATCCAAGTGTTGTCCCAGTGGCCAGAGATGGTGGTGTGGCAAGCGTTTCCACCATGGATGTCAACAGTGTAAGGGAGGGGACTAGTAAATGTAGTCCAGTTGTCATTTCCACAATCCAGCCTGCCTTCAGTCTTCCAGGTCTCACCCCTGATGGTGACGGTTCCCTTAGAACCACCAACAGAGTTGTCTCCAAAGACGACGCTGAAGTAGCCACTTGGTTGATCATTGTCAGCCAATTTCTGAAGTCAAAAGAGTGGTCATCTTACCAAGAGATATCTCCGTGTCCGTCGTTCCAGACACAGTCCCGCGTCTCGTTGGGGTTGGAATAGGTTGTGGTGAGGTCAATAGCCTCATGAACCTCGTGTGACTTGTCCAGGCTGGGCTTGGGTTGGTCCTCGTCACGCGATTGCAGGGGAATAGCAGACGCGCCCAGAGCAAGGACAGTGGCAAAAAGAATCTTGGAGGAGACCATTTTGATGATTTGAAGTGAAAGCTGGTTGCTGAGTTGAGTTTGGAGAAGATGAGTGCAGTGGTGTGAAGATGTGAGTGATGGCGATGATGAGAGTTGGTCTTGTCGAGGGAGGAGGCCCTCTTTATAGTTGATGGACAGATTCCCCCCCATTGCGTTCATCTAGCAGCTTGATAGAGGCTCTAATATCGGGTCTTCGATACTCACACGACACACAGATACACAGACACACCTATTCACGGTAGGAGCCGAGCTGAGCTATGCTTGTTTCACCGGTGATCCCTCATGAAGGAATCGAGGAGGCGAAGCAGTCTGTACAAAAGATCCTTGCGGTTGATCTGCAGCCGGAGACTCATCAGATCCTACGATGGAGACTTGAGGCCGAAGAAGGGAGATCTGTCTCAGCGGTCCCTAGCACAGAAGATGACTGGTTCACTGCCAGCTGAACACTGTTCATAAGCTTATCGTTACCCCGCTGATCAAGGGCCACGGCGCACTATAGATCGAGATCTGTTGCTACATGTATGGGGGCATAAGGAATACACAGAGTCAGACGAAAGTTTAGATGTTGGTAGGAAAGCAATGGTGCTGTGAATCGTGAAACGGCAGCATGCCATAACATGCAAGCCAACATCCATTCGCCTGGTATATTGCAAGATGTTTTGTGTTTCTCAATGTGCTATACGGAACATGCAGTTTCCCTCATACAAAGGTCCGTCCGTAATCGGCTGATGCAATGCATCCCGCAGCTGAGCCTAACAGTCAACGCTGACGGATTGAGGCCAAATCCTATCTGCCAACCATGAGGAGATATTCGTATTGCACTGCATAAGTTCTCTACTAATCCCTCCACTTAATGCCTCGGCATGATTGTTCGTCAGAGTTCCCCGCACACTTACATTTCAGCTATGGCTTTGGGGGCTGTTTCATATCGAATCCCTCACGAGCATAGCCCATGTGGCTAACAATACCTATTGGAAGAATTTCTTTGGTTGCATAGCTTCGCCATGTGTTACTTTCAGAGCCTTATAAAATCAATACAGTTCGGTCCCGATGTGATTAATCGGTCCCGAGGCAGATCCAAGAGACCGAGGCATCTATACTTGTCTCCTCACTCGCTTCGGTGACGAGTTTCAAGTCGAATCTGAACCTTGTGAGCAAGAACACTGTTGTGCTATTTGTGGCCTTGGGTCATATTTACGGCAAGACATAATCAAGGACCTAGACCAGATCATAGCCATTGATAGTGACGTTTAGAGCGGTTCGGCATTCCTCACTTCACTAAAAGGACCTTGGTAGAGGAACAAGGTTCAACTTTGGATCGTTTGCCAGCCGAATAGTTTTGCAATGAAAAGGCCTTTCTAAACGGCAACTTATCTTATAGACGGCCAGATAAAGCAAGCCGCCCACGTGGTGAGGGCTTCTAATACTTCATGCGATCCATACTACCGTCTACTTAGTCTAGACTCCAGGCTTCTCATCAATAATTGCTGCCAACTTCTCTTCCGCTCTATCTTCCCCTTCTTAGCCTCGGAAACGATTCTCGATCGACTTCATTTATGTGGGGAAGAGCGGCCCTAAACCAGGCTCCCTTAGAAACGCCACAGACAATCACATTCGGCGACCAACCCTAGCCTATGGTTAGATCAATGCACGTGGCCAGCTGACTTTGGGCAGCAGTGCTTTATGCAGCAGTGCCTTAGGCGGCAGTTCTCCAGGTAGGAACAGTCAAGGCATTGAATATTACCAATATCTCAGTCTGATACGAAAATCAAGAATCCTTTTTCTATCAGCCGTCGCAATGGATCAAAGCC
Source organism: Fusarium duplospermum (assembly GCA_003946985.1). Classification (NCBI taxonomy): domain Eukaryota; kingdom Fungi; phylum Ascomycota; class Sordariomycetes; order Hypocreales; family Nectriaceae; genus Fusarium; species Fusarium duplospermum. The sequence continues at coordinate 423,517 of NKCI01000006.1, forward strand.
CGCCAACCAGCTTCCCCTCTACTTCAGGACAGAAATTACCTACGGAGCCACCAACTCAAGGCAACAATGGAAGATGCTGGAGATGCGAGCAGCTTACTATTGATCGCCTTCTCGAAGAGAAACGAATCAACCATCACTCTTCGGTGGAAACCATGGAACGATATGCCGACCTTGGATGTGACTTCTGCCAGTTTATTCTCGACTGTTGAAAACAGACTAAGCCCGGCCAAAGAGGAGTATCCGTGGACGTTGACTACCCTGACTATTATAGTTGGAGGAATACCGAGCAGTCGCTCTATGCTAATGCCAAGGAAACGGATCGGCCCTCGCCTATCACATTTATTATCAGCCAGGGAATGTGTCGCAAGCTTCCCCCAAGCGAAGTTCATACCGGCGAGATACCCGACGCGAAGGAGGTCTACGAAACTCTTCTAGTTCAAGTTGGTGGGCTACCTGCAATGGAACTTAACCTGATTGTCTCTCGAGGTAGGTGAAGCAGAACCTGCGATGACATATTAAAATAACTAATCTCATATCAGGTGACAATATCCATCTTGATGAACACAACTTCTTCGGCCATCGGCATGTCAGACATCGGGTTGGTCGGTATCCTATCTATCCGGATCTAGGGTCACCAGTCAACCTCAGCATCGCCAAAGGATGGCTTGATGACTGTAGAAAAAATCATGCTGAGTGTCACCCCGTCAAAACGTCGAGTCTTCCAACACGGGTCCTGGATGTCGGAATATCAGAGGGTTCGCACAGTTGCCGACTGGTAGAAACGGGCAATAAAGAAGGCGATTATGTGGCTCTTAGTCACTGCTGGGGGGGCACGATCAAAGAACGTCTCACTACGGAGACTCTATCTATCTTTCTTTGCTCTATCCAAATCACTCAATTGCCTGCCAATTTCCGAGACGCCATCTATGTCACTCGGCAGCTTGGGATCCGATATCTCTGGATTGATGCATTATGCATCTTACAGGATAGCAAAGAAGATGTAAGTGATTATTGCTCCCGGGAATTTTAACTACTTATTTTATCTATGCCCACCCCTTGGAGTGTTCCTGGCTTGCTAATAAATGATCACAGTGGGCATCCGAGTCCGAAACTATGGGTTCGATTTACCAGGACTCGACATTAACTATCTTCGCCATGACATCTAAAGGAAGTGAAGAAGGCTTTCTTAAGACAGCGAATCCACCACACCCAAATCCCACGACCCTCAAGGTATCGTTAACCGCCAACAATCAGACTTCTGTACTGGTGACAGGGAGGGAAGTTGAGGAAGAAAACTACGGGAGGCTAAGGTTTCACTCAGCGTTAAGCAGGCGTGGCTGGGCATTCCAGGAAGCCATTCTATCCCGCCGATCGCTCTTCTTCGGCGTTCGCCAACTTTATTGGCATTGCCGCAAGGAAATTGATAGCCTTGAGGGACTTTATCCTCCCCCTTTTCGTTACGGCAAGGAGATTGAGGTGGTCGTGCCTCAAACCCATGGACAACCCGCAAGAAGGGATGCCGACGCTCAGTTTGATTTTTATACCCTAGCCTCCGAGTACAACTCGAAATCCCTAACATACAGCTCCGACAAGCTGCCCGCATTTTCAGGCCTGGCGCAGAAGTATCAGCATGCATTTGGTGGTGAATATCTTGCTGGCCTTTGGAGCAATGACTTTGATCGTGGGCTCCTTTGGTCCCTTTATTTACCCTTGTCGTCAGACTCTGCCACACGGCTTAATCATCTGCCATCATGGACATGGGCTTCAACAAATGGACGTGTTGCTTTCGTTAGGCCTCAACCTCAGATGTTCCTCGAGCTTCATCGCTCCGACATTCAACTTTGCAACCCCCAAAACCGCTATGGACAAATCAGATCCGAAAATGACGCTACCAGACCTTCCATTACCGTTATCGGCATGACCATGCCTTTAGCCAGAGGAAACAGGATTCTAGGTCCTCATGACCAAAGACCAACCATACTCGGCGATGTTAGTTTCGACGTGCTCGAGGAACTGGAGGAATCGGTGTACGATGGACCCCACAGTATACTCCTAACGATTGTTGATGACTCTTTCATGTTATCCCTCTTGCACCCTGCAGGTAGGCGACAGCAAGAGAAAGGGGAAGATGTGAGAGATCTATACCCTGGATTAAAGTGCAACTATCTTGCTCTCGCTGTAAGCGGGAAGTTCTTTGATGACTCGAGTTATGTTTACGGATTGGTTTTGCAGGAGTCTGGGGACGCGTTTAAGAGGGTAGGACTTTGGGAGGCGAAACTCACAAACTTGAGTTGGAAGGGGTGGGAAAGGGATCAAATGCTAAAGTTAGTCTAGTTAGAATATAACCTAGCAATAATACTTCGATTAGCTATATTAATAGTTGAAATAGTAATTGTAATTAGTTGCTAGGTATGATCTGCTGTTGTGCTAGAGGAATAAAACACGCCTAACCAAAGCTAGAATTAAAAGATAGCTGTCTTCCTCTCGGAATTATTATAGAGAGATTTGAAATTAGTTATAACTTATAAGTAAGTTTGATATAATAGAAGATATCAGGGGCAATTAAGATATAGCAATGAGGATTATCTAAGAAAGGGAGCTTAAAAGCTGCCGGGTCTTCTTATAGTCGTTAAAGACGATGATAAGTTTTAGACTGTTTGCAAGCCTAATATAATACCTTTGCTATGAATGTCTTCCGAGATATTTTATTCATATTGTATAGGCCTAAATGAGCCAAGTCACCCACGCCGTACCTCACGCCAGCCATATCTTCTAGACATTAAGCTTCTCATCAACCATAATTGCCAACTTCTCCTCTACTTCCGGTCCAATATAAGTATCACACCACCTCCCTACTCTTTCAAATATATCCAGCCTAAATCTCCTCGCCATGATACCATGCCCCTCACCAGGATAGGCCACAAACTCACAAGGCAACCCATGATGTCTCAAGGCGCGCCGAAAGCCTTCGGCCTGAGAAAATGGGCAGCGGTCGTCCTTGTCTCCATGCAAAATCAGCATGGGCGGGATCACGGGCTCTCCACTCTCGCGAGACTCCTTCACCGCGCCGGCCACCTCCCACAACGCGCTGCCCTGGCGATTCCTCGTATCATCACGGTCAAGCATCCAAATGGAATATCCACCAGCTAATTCCCTCTCATATGTTGAGCCGAGATCTGATGTCATGGCGTTACTCTCAATATCGCAGACGCCTGCTCCTGCAATGGCGGCGTTGAAGCGCCAGCCGAGCCCGTGCAGACCGTTTCGCACGCTGCATATGTACGTGATAAGGCCGCCCTGGCTCCATCCGCCAACAATGAGCTTCTTTGGGTCCACGAAACCCTTCTTGATGGCATTGTCTGTGATGGATATGACATCAGCGTAGTCGTATTTTCCCTGGCCGCCCATGCTGTACGAGGCAAACTTCTCACCACGACCGGTGGAGCCGCGGTATTGGGGTAGAAGTACGCCGTAGCCCTTGGAGAGGATGTATGGAGCCCAGCTGTAGCAGGTCCCGTCAAAGGTGTTGCAGTCACGGGATGTTGGTCCTCCGTGGATAAGAACAAACGTCGGCAACGGCTCCGAAGGTGTGCCGTTCTCTGTCGTTTTGGAGGTTGGCGTGTAGTACAGAGCGTCTAGTTCAACCTCTCCATCTGCGGATGGACAGGTGAGTTCGCTGCAGGAGCCAAATGATCGACCCTCGAGAGCCTTTCCATGATTGGAAAGCTTGATGTCTTCCTTTCCCTCCTCGACGATGTAAACCTCGTAGGGTGTATCAATGTCGGACAAGCAGGTGGCGAGAATTGGAGTGCCGGTCTCGGCATTGATATAAACATCCCATGCCCAGATTTCCGTATCTTTTTGGAAGAGGTCCTTTCCACCCAGCTCGCTGATGACGTTGTGAAACTTGACGGCGCGATTCACCAGGAGTTTCCCACCGGCCACAGCGATCCCCGACGCATGGTCATGCTCGCCGCATGCGATCTTGATGTGCTTGGGCTCGGCTGCCGTGGGGTCAACAGTGTAAACAGCTGGGCCTCCAGTGTCCCTATCGTCGGGTGTTCCGGTGGTGAAGTAAATGGAGCCATCGGGAGCCCAGGTTAGGTAATTCAGCTCATTCGGCACCTTGCATAGATCCCTAACCTCGCCGGTTTCCACGTTGACGATGCTGATGGTTGTTCCCGTCAGCAGGGCCTCCTCGATATGGGGGTTCGCGATGCTGAAAAATGCCACGCTCTTCCCGTCAGGACTCCAGGCAAGTTCACCGATATGCCGGTCACCTCCGACTAGAGTCTTTGTCTCTTTGGAAGCCACATTGACAAGTCGCAGGCGGGCATGCTCCCACCGTTCTCCCCAAACATCTGGGTCAGTTTCCCCCTTCTCCTCCTTCTCCTTGAGTTCTTCACTCTTTTCATCCGCAGAGAGGTAAGCGATCGTCTCCCCATTTGGAGAAAAGGCAAACCACTCAATGCCCTGCGCGTTGTCGGATGGCGTGATGGCAACAGCGTCACCGCCATCCAAACGCAGCATGTAAATCGCTGAGCTCTCACCCGGTTTCGCACGGTCGGAAACGAACGCTATCTGATTTCCGTTGGGATGCCAAGCTGGGTCGCCTTCTAGGGACTGACCCGAGGTCAGTTGTCGCGAAGAGCCTGGCTCTTTGGTCGAGGCCAGCCATAGCGTTGACACGCTATTCTTGCCTTTGCGGCTGGTGGTTGCTGTCTTGTAAAGAACCTTTTGGCCATCGGGGGAGAGTTTGATGTAGAAGGGAATCTCGAGGTCGCTGATGGCCTCGGCCAGTTCTTTGTCAAACGCTGAAGCGTCTCCGGATGGTGCCATTGTTGGTAGGTGTATGTAGTTGAGTGTGAACAATGGTTGTTGTCGGGGACCCTCTGAACTAATAGCCCAGGTCTAATATTGTATAACAACCATGAGTCATTATGAGTATATGGAAGTCAGACTACATGACGCGTCTTACTTGCAGATCTTGGATGCAGTGCTGACCTGTTGGTTATTGGCTCATTCTCCCAATTTCTTTCCTGTTATCCCATGCTTAAATCCCATCCAAGTAGCCTCATTGCCGCAGAACGCGCCTCTTACCCCACCCACCGTGAGACTGCAGGTGCAGCGCAGAATGCATCCTAAAACGATCTGGCTTGGCTTTACAACGACCAGGGTGCCTGTCCCACTCGTTCTTGTTGCCTAAACATGAACACTATAACTCGTTCCACTGCTGAGTCGTTCTACCCTGCAACGATCCGGTTCTCGTCTGGTAAGAGTGCCAAGAGGTTGGTTCTGCCATGATAGCGAGCCTGCTTGACTAAGCTATCACGGCGTCCAGAGACAGCACTGCTTGTTAGTCCTTCAGTTTATACGCTCGTTGTCAAGTCGAGTATCGAAGGGATAGTGGAGCGAGAGTTACATTTGCATCTGGCGGGAATACTCTTCGCAATATAGATAACTGTCGCTGTGAAGGCGTTCCCTCGAATATCGATAGACTGCGCTTCACATCCTGTCTTGTCCAGGTAGGCCTGACCTCAACCACCGACAGAAGGCTGGCCAAACCCCCAGGATAAGGCATCAATAACAGTGAACGGCAGATCAGTATCTTCTGAAACCGAGAATAGAGAGTTGAAAATCGACGCCTGCTCATCTACTGGCTGAACTGTGGGCTGATCGCCGTCCTTACCAAGCACAGAGCTGACGAGGTTCTCAAAGATGTCCCTGTACGCCTGCCCTTGCGGGTACCTCTCAACCAAGGCCCAAATGATGGATGAACACGAGTTGACCGTGTCTATGAGGCTGGAAATGTTGATCTCTGTTATTTGTTGTAGGGCAGACGCCCGGATGCAGTACACCAGTGCCACGCCCGACTTGAAGAGGCTGTGAATGTTGCGCCAGTAGAAGCGCAGCTCTCGCGAGCGGAAGGATTGCTTGTAGCAGTTGATGCTCCCGGTTGCGTGCTGTGCCAGCAGTAAGATATCATGGTGAGACGGATCGGGATAGTGAAAGGACGGGTAGTAGACGTTGACCATGCAGTTATGATAGATGCCGTCAAAGACCTGCTGGGGAGTCAGCTGGCTGTTCAAGCTTGCTGGTACCGCAGCATGCCAATCAGCGAGCCTCCGGGTGATGCTTGCCCGCCAACCGGCCTTGTCCAGTGCCATGCCGTTCAATGGCTGTCCCTGTCTGAGGGTTGTGTAGATCTCAGACTCGAAGCGGCGCTCCTTGAGTAGGTGCAGTGCCTGGCCGCGCCGAGGGTCATCCTGCGGCTCCGGGGGTAGGGGGGTCTCGATGGCTTCATCGGCTATGGAGAAAGGCCGGCCGAGGATGACGCACAGGTTGCGCTCAAAGGTGTAAGTAGCCCAAAAGAGCCATCTGCGCTCTTCTATCAGGGCCGGATCCAGCACTGAGTTGTGGCGCTCGCTGTGCAGGTCCAGCTCGACAGCGAGACTCGTCGCGAGGCCAAGAAAGTGCCACGCGGCAGTGAGGTTTGGGCAGAAGCAGCAATACTGCACGATCAGGAGCAGGTCGGTGAGATGATCGAGGTCGCCAGTGCAAATGGCGGCAGGGTCCAGAGTTAAGAGGTGCATGGCAGTGGCGAAGTAGACCTGGGAGCGCTCCGCTGGAACGGAAGGGTCTGTCCTGTTGATGAGAAGGATGGCGATGGCGAAGACCATTGAAGCGCGGAATCTAGCCTTCGAGGCGGATCGTGTTGATGGGTTGGATATGTCATATAAGGGTGCCATCATGGTGGTGAGGTGCTCCTTGGAGGGAAGGATGGGGGAGAAGAAATTACAGTGCTCGAAGTAAGTATCGATCAATCGGCTGGCGGCTTCACCTTGAGGCATGTCTACCCTGGTCTGGTAGGGTAGGTCATCCAAGAGAGTGCGATGGTCCGGTTTGAGACCGGGCCTCGAAACGTTGGTGATGGGGCCCGAGAGAAGAGAGTTGAGTAGAGACAGGCCATTATGGCTGACGATGGCACTTGGGAAGTGATCCCCTCTGAGAGAATCGAGGGTAATTTGACCGACTAGGTCTTGATCTGGTGTGCTGCTCTGTACTTGTGAGGGCGGCAGATGGGAGACGGTAGTCGAAAAGTCTGCCGAACCTGGAGTGTCATGCTGCTGATCATGGATGCTGTGTGACATGAGCTGAGACTCCAAGTATGCGATCCGATCCTCCAGGCTCTTGATAAGACTGCATGCATGCAAATGTGAGCCGGGTAGCCCATGCATGCTCTTGGGCCATACAGGGAGGGCTCACCTTCGGGGTGCCACCCGACCGTCCATATCAGTTCCCACACATTCAACGCCGGCGCGCTCGCAGTTGGAACAGGCTGGGAGGTTCTGGTCGCAGCGCTGCTTCCTGGACTTGCACCTGTGGCAGGCGGTCAGGTTGCTCCGACGGACATTAGACCTCCGATGACCCGGTGACATGATGGGTCTTAGTTGATACGATGGACACAGAGCTCGCTGCTACACCTGGTGGGAATCGGAGGATCTTCTGAGAGACACGGGCTGTGTTGACGAAAGTGCTCGTCTGGGGAAGTCGGGGTTGGATCGAGAGTTTCGCTCACCTCCGACGCTTGTGGGTGTGATCCTTGTTTAAGCGGGTCCCAGGTATGACGCGACTGTACAGTATGAACTCGATGACCTACCGTAACTGCATTTATTGCATTTCCTCTATCATCTTAAATATAAATAATACATTGTCGCTTAGTACCAATTCAACTAGTCACTAAAGAAGATATGTTCTTGGGAGGGGTGGAACGCTTGACGAGGGCAGAATCTAATAATATATCCATCCGAGGCAATCCAACTTGATGCAGGTTCAAATGTCTGAACTCTCCGATCAGCTTCTTGACGAAAATTCCGTGACTCGTGGCGGGACTCAAAGGACGCATACGTTTATCCTCGGAAAGAAGGCACTTACACATGGACCGAGCTATCTCCTCTGAAACATCTCTAACTCCCGAAACCCTTGTCGCCATGGCCGATCAAAGCACCTTGTCTAGGGGTTCGCCGCCGGGTAACTACTTCCGCCCCCTGGATAAAAGATGGATATGCACTCCTGCAAGTATGGCACAGTCTTGGTCGAGTATTTCATCCATAATCCTCTGAACGTGTCTCAACATCATCCTGGACACTCGTCACTTGATTCTAGAACAAGCCGTCGCTCAGACAACCTCTCTCAAGATGCCCGACAAAAAGATTCAAGGAGAGGCCCTCTTTTCTTTTGCCCTCGTTGCAGACACCCACATTCAGTCTCCCCATGATCGGCCCTCACAGTGGAAGACCAATAACTTGGCCGCGGAGCGTTCCAGACTTGCCTATGAGCAAATGGCAGCAACCAGCCCGCCCTTCATCGTTCACCTCGGCGATGTCACGAACCCAGTTCCTCACGCACCGACGTTTGACAGCGCCTGCCATGCCGCCAAAGAGTTGATACGCACAGCCGACACCAAGACATTTATCGTTGCGGGCAATCATGATGTTGGTGACAAGATGTCTCGTATCGTGCCAAACCATCCCATTGACGACTACTCTATCCGGAAGTTTGAGAACCACTGGGGCAGCTCCTGGCAGTCCTGGGACTACAAAGATGTCCACTTCTTGATCATCAACAGTTCACTCGTTGGCTCTGGCCTCCCACAGGAGAGGGAGCAGCTTGAGTTTGTCGAGTCTGATCTTCGGGATCACTCGAACAAGAGAACATTCTTGTTCAGCCACTATCCCCTCTTCATGGAGAATCCGGACGAGGTTTCTCTGTACGACAACATTGAGCCTAAGGGTCGGTCTGCGTTGCTCAAGATGCTGGATCAACATCATATAGAGGCTGCCATCGCTGGACACGTACACAATTTCTTCTACAACACATATGGAGGTACCGAGATGTATGGGCTCTTGTCGACAACCTTTGTCCGGCATGACTATGCCGAGCTGTTCCCGACCGCTCCCGCTGATGAATACGGACGAAACGACACGCCCAAATTGGCCTGGGCCCAAATCACCGTCTTTGAGAGCGGCCATGCCTTGCGGACCAATCGCCTCCTAGATCCAGTGGTAAACTACTTGGACGTCCACGACCTACACCCAAAGCAATACACACGATCTGCCCTGGGCGTCAACCTGCGTGATGCCTGGGCTGAAGCAAAACCTCTCATGTATATGGGGCCCGTGGACGAGTTTGAACGACGCAAAGTTCGCAATGATTATCTGTTGGTCGCCCTGTGGGAAACAGGGATTCGACATCTCCGAATCCCGCTCCGCGACCTGCTCAGACCAGACTACGTCGCCCGCATCCAAGACCTGGTTGGTATTGGGCATACATTTACAGCATTTGTGGTGGATGTCCCCCAAGGTGACCTTCTTGAAGGTCTAAAAAGGCACGAGTCGCTTCTTTCTGGCCTAGAGGTCATCCTCCCTTGGCAGGAGATCGACGCCCACGTTCCCAAGATCGAGGCCCTGATCAACATTGTCGACATCCCCATCTATCTAGCCTGCATCTCCTCGGCGACAGATCATCGGAACAAGGCCTACCAGTTCTCATACTTCATGTCCTACGGCTTCTACGCTGACGAGATCGAGATGCTCAAGGAGGCGCACGAGCGTTTCGGCCGACGGCTCGGTCTTGCATATGCCTTCAGGATCGGAGCGGACGAATCTCCAGTTGCGGCGGGTACCACCATCATTCAAGAGTTTTCTGAGAAAGAAGGCATTCCCGTGACGATCAACGTGGCGAGTCTATCGACTATTGCGGACCTCCGAGATGACGAGGTCGCCGCAACGACTCGAGCAGTGGAGACCACCCTCCTTGGATTGCTCGGTGGGAGTAGAGAGGGGACAAAGGTCTTTTTGGAGACTCTGGTCGATGTTGAAAAGGGGTACAACCCGAGCATAGGCTTGTATGATGCTCTATATAACCCTCGAAGCGGTGCGAGGGCGACAGCAAACTTGCAGATGCTCCTGAAGGATACCCCAATCACCATCGAGAGTGTGAGCTCAGAGAGTAGGGTCAGGAAATATCGTGTTACACATGGGTCAAAGAGTGTGGTTATCATGTCGCCCAAATCCTCCCAGGCAGTTGGGGGATATGAAGAGCTGATTGGGAGAACTGCTGGGACTATGGACCTGACTTGTCGAACAACAGCTTCTGATTCTATTGGACCTCATCCTGTGATAGTATTTGAAGATTAGGTACTTGGAACTTTGGTTAAAGTAATATCAAATATTTAACAAACCTTAGTTTACTGATCGATATATTTTATGAACTAAGTGAGGCCTCCAAAGAAAGCCATCAGCGACAATAAAAAAGGAGCACAGATACATGGGAACATCTAATAAAGGCGTATAATTGCACCTGTGGAAGTGGTCCTGTGTCTGACAACTCGATAGTATTCTCACTACAGATATGCCTCGATAAACTCTCTAAAAGGGCGGAATAAGATCTCCTTAACAACACCGCGGACTACTTATCACTCTTAGTATCAATGACGTCTCCAAGGGGAGTTGTGAGGGAACAGACTAGTTATCTGGACAGATAATATAATGATCAAGGAGATGACCACAGCAGAAAAAGCACTCGAGGCCGAATCCACCCCTGTATTAATAAATTCGCCTCGCGCTCGTAGTGAACATGACTAAAATATTGGAGCAGGACAAATAGCTGATCCTTCAATTGACCATCCGGCTGTACAATGGTGAAACGGTTACATCAGCTAGGGTTTACAGATCGAATCGCTTCTCGGCGACACCATTGCCCTCGCCTGTTCCTGCCCTGACTTTGCGGTTGGCCCTCCAGTACATGTACATTATAGCCAGCGTGGTAGGAATACAGGCACTATAAAGCAACAGGATAGCAATGAAAGCCTTGGGGTACTTGGGGGCGTCCGACCCCTGGAACAACTGCTGGCCGATGATGCCTCCCAGGTTGCTTCCCATGACCGCCATTGCAAGACCAACACTCCGGTTGCTTGACTTTGTGGCGTTGATGTTTAGCCATGCGTCGTTGATGGCCTGGGAGAGGGCATTGCCTCCGGTCAGTAAGGTGAGCATGGCATATTGAACCCATCTGCTGGAACCCAAGGGTATACCACACAAGACGCCTGCAAAAGCAATGGACCAGATAAATGCGGCAATGCACCACGGCCCGCGGAGACGGGTCTTGTCCGAGGCAACAGACAGCGCATACGAGAGTACGATTACAAGGACGTTGCCAACAGCATTGAGGAGGTTGGCATTGATCTTGGAAAAACCCAGGTTCTTGATAATCGTGGGCCCGTAGATGAGAAGGCCGCCCTTGGGAGTGAGACTGAGGATGTTAAGCACCATGTGCAACCAGAGCCGGATGTCGACAAAGGCACCCCTCAAACTGGCCAGGGTGATGTTGACCTTGTCAGCGCCACGGGACTCGTCGTCTATTATTATTCGGTTGGTGAGGATGAGTCTCTCCCGTTCAGTGAAGAGATCGAAGCGGCCGTGGATGGGCATCGTGTGGGCTGGGCTGCGGGGAAGGAGAAGCACAAAGGCGAAGAAGATGACGAGGGTGAATACACCTTCGACTGAGTCCTGGTGTTAGTTTCCACTCGTAGAGACGCAACAGAGGAGCAACTTACTGACAAACAGCCATTGCCAGCCGGTCAAACCTCCTTTACCACCAAGCTGTAGGATCCCGGCGGCGATCAAGGTCCCAGTCGCCGCAGCCGAATAGTTACCAAAGTAAAAGACCGAGGTTCTCAAGGCGAGTTCGTCCTTCTTATAAAAGAGAGCAAGCATGTATTGAGACCCCGGTATATATCCGCCCTCAAACATTCCGAGGAGGAACCTAGTGGCGTAGAACGAGTGGACGTTGGTACACCAGGTCTGCGTCAGGGCGATGGTTCCCCAGATGGCAACCTGCAATGTCAACCAGACGGGTGCTCCGAGCCTCTGAAGGATAATATTGGAAGGGATCTCTGCGATTACGATGCCGGCAAACATGAGTTGGTTTCCGACGTTGACCTCGTTGTTGGTTATGCCCAGGTGCTGCGTGAGGGTGTCTGTGATGGCGTTGCCGATGTTGGTGCGGTCGAGCTGAAGGACGTAGAAGCCGATAACGAGGAGAGGCATCAGATACCAATCGATCCTAATAATAGGTTGTTAGGCTGCGGCTTAAGAGGTACCAGGTGAATGACTTGCTTTCTGACGACCGACTTTTCTTGCTCTCGGGACCATTACATATCTACATTAGATGGGCTCCTCTCGGGCGGTTGGCCAACTGTAGCGACAATCTCGGACTCTTTGTCCTGTTCCATGATGTAAAAGTATGTGAGAGGTGGTGTTTCCCGGGGTAATTGGTGTTTAGAGGGTTGATTCCAGGGGGCGTTTATTGTCGGGGATGTTTGCAAGATATATTCAGGCCAGACGGCATCCTAGCCAACCACACGGGAAACCCTCCAAGGCGAATCAGAATTGATATTATACAATCAATCCTTTAGATTGCGCAATACCGCTCTCTGGGGTAAGGAAGGAGTTGAGCGACAGATGGCAACCGAAGCCCTCACGATCTGAGCTACAAGATCCACTATCGTCGGAATTGAGCGACGGCGAACAGCGACGCCCATCGGCTCGGATACCAATTAACTACGGTGCGCTACATCTTATCTATAAGGCTATGGCTTCAGATAACTAAAGTTTATCGGCCAGGGTCTGGCTCGTGCCAAGGGCAGGCATAGTTTGCGATAGGCATCCCACTACAGGAGGCGACCGAATCATCGCTTATCTTGGAGACAGAAGCCGGTTATAATAACTGTGGCTTGGTGGGTAGTAATTAAAGAGCCGATACCAAAAAGGAGCTTGGCAGTTATAGCTCGTCAGTTGGTCTCAGAGAGATTCCCATTGCGCGGTTACTCGTATCGTCTGGTGAAGGTCACCTACAGCGTATAGTTTCTACCAATATTGATACTGAAAATGTCACTTCAATTGTAGTGGGAACATTTTTCTTCAAGTATTCATGGCTTGCGATGCAGTAGTGTATGAGTAGCTTGTTCTACCCAGCCAATGCCTCTTGTTCCTTAGCCCTGGCTGAACGAGTTCTTTTCAACCCCAACCGGTTCTATCCAATGCCTATCCAACCCGAATGCTTTGAGGCGTGACCTCTACACGTATTGGCAAGAGTTGATGCCGTTCGTGTTGGCTCCGATAAGGGGGTTGCACAGGCACCTAATACGCTTGCCAGCCACCGTGTTATCGAGGTCCAAGCAAGGAGAAGTGTCTCCCGAAACCTGTCCCAGGAACTCGCCTTCGCAGCGTCCTCCATCTCCCGTCTTTCCGCCAAAGAGATACCATGAGGTGCCAGCCTGGTATACAGAGTGGGTGGTGTCATCCATGGTAACCATGTGCAGGTCAAAGGTGTGGTGTCCGTAGTTCAGATCACCAGAGCTATCCAATATGTGAGTGTTTGCTTTTCTTGAATTGTTTCTGGAGTCTTTCTTACCAGTCGTTGGACTTGTATTCGTTGGCCTTGGGCAGAGCGGCGGAGACCAAGCCGACGCTGGTAGCGAGGGCAAGAACAAGGCTGTTGGTAAAATGCATTGTTGAGGGTGTTCTGAAGTAGTGCTACAAAAAAAAGAGCTATGTATGGAAGTGAGGTTGATGGATGTTGAAGCTGGTGTGTTTGGTGATGATGATCGAACTGATGGGCAGTGGACGTAAGACTTATATAGCCAATTTGAAGGTATCACAAGGTGCCAATGCCTTTTCAATCTCCAATCGTCATGATCATCTCCAAGATCCATCAATTCAGCCCCATGGGTGGATAAGTCACCAGGGGACAACCAAGGCAATCCTGCTAAATGACGTTCCTCAAGATCAGCACTATGCGAAAAACTGGTGATAGCCAATCAATTGTAAACAGTTTCGGACCCCAATTCCTTGTGCAACGTATCAGGCGAAGCCAAGTCAGCCCTATCCGAAATGCTATAATTAAAACATAGAGTCCGAACAGGAGTGGAGTTGTAAAAGTCCGAGGAGGATTGTCCGAGCGAGGCGCAGTCAACCTGGTCAAAGCCACACGGATTGATGGGGAGGATGTGCACCGCCCAAAGCATATCCAGTGAAGCAATAAGACGAGGAAAAGGTTGAATATAAGCTATTATTGTCTTAGAAGATGAGTAAATCTGAGCTCCTTAATTGTAGGAGATGCTGAGCTGGAAAGGCTTGCTACTCATCGATTGAGATACCCTGGCAACCTCCAGTGGAGCATTCCGTCACATTTTCCATAGATCGACAAGACGATCATAGCCCTACAAGCTTGAAACAAGTCTCGGAAGTCGGCCCTAATCCTGTCAGCCCACGAGATCCGCTTAACACGGCCCGTGAGTAGGAACGTGTGTTGATGAGATCCTTATGGACAGCTGACCTTGCATGACATCCTGCGACTGGGCTGTGCGATCAACTTGGTCAATGCCACTACTCCTAGCCATTCCGGTGGAGACGGAGGTCCGAAGTCTCTGTAATACATGGAAGTATCCCATCGAGATGGATGACGGCATTCCACTCCTCGGATCCTCGGTATCCGTTGAAACGACCAGAGGTCTTTGAGTAACTTGGGTATGACAGGACAGTTAAAATTAGCCAAAACTCGAACATTTCGCTTTAAAATTAGCAGTCTCCTAGTTGCAAAGTCTATGAAACATAGAACGGACACTAGCTATACTTATTCTTCTCACCTGACTCGCCATCCAATACGCTCAACCACCTCCCTCGCCCATTACAAACGTCTGGGCCCTACTCTTTCGGCTTCTGAGCCCAAACAACCTTTTGGAGGTAATAAGGACGCATCTTGCCAGAATGAAGCTCCCGGCGGAGCAACCTGATGTAAACTTCAATTTCCTCCTTGGACCACCCCTCCACCGTGTTGGCCATGAACAACACATAGCCCTCAATATCTTGCTCGAGGGTGGCTTGGGCGTATCTTCCAATCTCTTTTTGCTTAGGATCATGAGGCCATCCTCCGATGGGGACCTGTATTGTCAGTTCAAGTCATGTGGTTTCATTTGGGGAGACTTACCTTGAAGTTGCGCTCCTCGACGTTGACGAATCCTGCCTCTTCCATTCCCTTCTTCTGGACCCCATCTTCGACGATAGTAAAAGACCGACCTATCTTCTTACCACCCTCAACAAAGAACTTACCCCATTGGTGCATAGCACTCTTCTCATGAATACTTCCATCATCACAATCCATCCTCGAAAGAGCTTCATGACTCTCTATATAACCACCTGGCTTGAGACACTTGTAAGCTTCTTTGAAGAGCTGTGGCCAGTCGACGATGCTGCCGACGAGCCAACGCATGTGGATATAATCCAGAGAGTTAGGGGCAAAGGTCCATTCTTGGGTACAGTCATCGATCTCACTATTACAGGTTAGCTTTGTATCAGAAATAGTGACGTTGTGTGAATCGTACAATCGGAGGTTTGGTGGGACCCAGCTGGGCTGAATAGGGGAGACATCTGTGCCAATAACTTCGGTCTCGGGAAAGGCTTCCGCAAAGTCACTGTATGGATCAGCGTTGTCGATATCGGTATGTGTCTCAGTTGCTGTCTTACATTGCCCAAATTCCAGTGCCTGTTCCGACATCAATTGCTTTCTATTATCAAGTCAGCAGTGATTAATTTCCATCTCCTCATCAACCGACCTTGATATCCTTGGAGATGGGCGCAAGATACAAAGCGCCATCGAGAACAAGAGTCAGGACATGATGGCTACGCCAGGTCAGTAGCTGCCCGTAGCGCGTTTTCGATGCTCTCACTTGATATCCATAGACTCATTCTGTTGCTCATCGTTTGTGCCCCTACTCATATCAGTCACAACATCAAAGTACTGCTCAGCATCCACCAACCAGTATTGAGCATTTCCTATGTCCCTATGATAAGTTCGGCCACTAATATTTCTATACTAAAGAATACTCGAGGTGATAGAGGCCGTCGACTCTGCGGCGTCCTCTCCAGATGTAGAATCAGCACCCAGCTCCTAGCAACGCATGTTAGATGCTAAATCGCGCGGTTTATCAAGACACACACCTCAGCCACCTGTGCCCAGTGCTCGGGAGGCAGAAGAGTAGACGCGTCAGTGGCCTTACTATCAGACATATTGGCAACGTATTTGACTTGGCAATGGAGGTGGGCGGTGGAGGTTGAGGGGTCGAGGCTATGCGAGTATCGTCTTTTAACCGGGTTATCCAGCGGGGCCGGCTTCTTGTCAGGATCCCGATAGCTTCGGAGTTGATGCCCCAAAGTAGCATGATGGATCGTTGAAGATGTTGCCAGTCCTATCGGATCCCTGTATAGTCTGCATAGGTAGGATGGAAACCTCGGTTCCAAGCAGCAGTATACCCCTGTACACACGTGTGAGAGAGAAATCGTTCTGTTGGGTCTTGTGATGGCAACTCCTCTATCAGAAATCTCACAGCATCATGGCTTCGAGTTGCTTTGGAGATCAGGAGGATTTCTAAGAGTTTGTGCCAATATCTTATTCGAACATATAGCTAGTCATGAAACATCACAGGTGCATTAACCTAGACAGCCCAGCAAGAGCAGAAATCAAAGAATTCCTGCGCTATTTTGAGCTTCTCTCTTCATTCCTTGGGCTTCTTTCCTGTAGCAAAAGAACTAGAAAAACATTAGCATAAATCTCAACCCCTCGGTATGTTTGACTTACCAATAAGTGTAAAGATGAATCTTGTTAGACTTGAGCTCCTCCCGAACCTTGGCAAAAAGCACCTGCGCCTCTTCATTCGACCACCCACCAGCTCTCGTAAACAGAGCAAGCGAATAAGCCTCAAGAGCCATCTCGATAAACTGCACACGGAACCATCTTCCAATCTCCTTAAGCTTGGGATCCTTTGTCCACGTCCCCATGGGCACAACCTTTTGCGTAAACTCCACATCTTCAAATCCTGCCTCCTTGAGCATGCCGGGGATCTCGGGGGCAATGTCAAATTTCATAGGGGCGCTGAGACGGCGGAACTCGGTCAGCCACTTGTGCGTTGCCATGTCTTCCTTGAGGGAATCGTCGTCGCAGAAGAAGTTGGCTCTGCCTTCGGTGATTTCAATGTTGCCGCCGGGTTTGCACCTGTCGTAGGCTTGGGAGAAGAATGAGGGCCAGTCTTGGATTGCGCCGGCGAGAGTGCGGGCGTGGATAAAGTCGAACTTGTCTTTGGGGTATGTCCAGTCTTGGGTTGCATCATCAACCTCGAATTTGACATTGGGAGGGACCCTGGGAGCTTGTTAGCATATGCTTGGTCAGTGAGGATGTTCAAAGGTACCATTGAGGCTGGATAGGGCTCAGATCAGTTCCAATGACCTCTGCAGAGGGATACTGGTCACCAATCTCCATAGCCTATAGACAAGTTAGTAAGTCTCGCACTTCATAGATCCAACTGTACTCTCTCACCCATAGACCAGTCCCCGTACCAACATCCAAGATGCTCTGAGGATTCTCAAGCTTCGTCTTGCAAATATCACCCTTCAAAGCGAGAGTAAAGATATGGTGAATAATGTCAAGACGCTCCTGCTCAGTCTCATCGTTAGGCAGCAGATACTGGCCAGCACGATACGCATGGTACCGACGACCATTCTCATACTGATAGTTAAAGATGGATGACGTCGCACTGGTCGTCTCAGATACGTCACTCGCGTACTCGGAGTAGAGGCTCTCGTTATCGGTCTGTTGAAGGGTTAATGCCTTAAGTCCCCACTGGTAGGGTCAATTCACCTCTGCCTCTGGGGCACGGGGCGCCTGTTCGTCTTGGCACATGTTTGCTGGGGCTTCTTTGTGAGGCTCGTGGGGACAGACGATCCTGCCTGGAAATGGATGGCCTCAGTGGGTCAATCCGGCGTGTCGGGAGAGGGTTTGGCAGGCAAAGGGCCTGTATCTCTTTCAGAAGGTGTATCAATAGATCAGCCCTCGCTCCTCGGTGAGTCTCGGGTCAAAAGTCACACAGTTGACACTGTAACAGACGTTGTGCACACGCGACTCCGCTCGTTGGTGGTGAGTGAGAAAAAAACAAAGGGCTGGAATTCAATCAGCTCATTGCTTCCATCCTGGGGAGAGCGGAACGAGAGCGGAGACTTGTCCCGGAGGAATCGGGGTCCTTTGATTGTCCGACGAGATGACCCTGGTCATTTTGTGGCCCTCCTCCAGTGATGTGGGAAGAAAAGCGCCTCGTCGGCAAGGGAGCCTCTTTGAGGAATGGAAGCCCGGATAGAGCAGAGGCCTAGACTTGGCGGATATGAAGGGACTAGTTTGCTGGTTGTTGAGACGGATCAAGACTATGCAACGTCAAATCTGTTAATATTTGACCAATTGATCAAGACTATTTCATTGAGAAAATGCGACCTTACCTAGATTTGGTTCCCTTTATTCGCGTCAGCTCCTTAAATATGCAAGGACACTTCCCCTTCGTGTATAACGCTACACCAAACACTCCACCGCAATAAGAACAAAACAATCAAGCATACGAATCTCATCAAGTTTAAACTTTGACCATGACCGTTTCCATGCTTCTACACCAGGGCTTATAAATCCAGCAATCTCTCCAAGACGGTGTCAACTCCACGTGTGAGGATTAAGGTTTGCAACTATCCAGGGTGCCCCTGGTCGTCAACGCAAGCAATGCTCGCTGTCCTTTAATTACACAGAGGCATTAACTAGCTAAACTTGGTCCCGACGGTATTGAAAGTTTGTCGGGAGTTTCGAAAGTACCGACATCCTGGTCTGCGGTTCTCGTATTCCGGCAGCTTCGGATTGCGTCTTATACAAGTATATATATCTACAACGTTGCGCTGTATCGTGTCTTCATCAATAACCTCAAATCATCATCATCATGTTGTTCAAGCAGCTTGTCGCCTTTGCCGCCGTTGCCAATGGCTTGGCCATTCGCCAGGATACTCCTATCTGGCAGACTCTTCCACCAACGCCAAACCTGCCTTCTCCTATCAACACCAAGACAACTCTCATCAATGGAGTTCAACTCTGGATGCAAAAGTACAACGAAGACGTTGGAGGTATTCCCATCGTCATGGATCACGGCGGTCTAGGCTACTCTGCCCACTTTGGATCCGTCATCTCCCGCCTTGTCGCCAATGGCCACTATGTCATTGCTGTTGATCGTCGAGGCCACGGTCGTTCTACTTTCAACGCCGACGACGTCTTCACCTACGACCAGATGGCAGACGACATCCACGACCAACTCGCCGCTGCTGGCGTGTCCAAGTACAACGTCGTTGGTTGGTCAGACGGAGCCATGACGACTCTAACTGCGCTCATCAACCCAACTTTGGCCGCGCCCATCCACAAGGCCTTCATCTTCGGAGGTGCTGCCAACCCAGAGCAGACAAACGCCACTTTTTCCGATACCGCCATCTTCAGCGAGTTTGTCTCTCGCTGCGGTGTCGAGTACGCCGAGCTTCAGCCCAATGCCAACTTTAGCCAGTTCGCCAACAAGGTTGGCACCATGGAGGCCACTCTCCCACAAATTACAGATGCGCAGCTCGGTACTATCGACGGTAGCAGAGTCATCATTGTGGGTGCCGAGCATGAGGAGGCCATCAACCTGGACGTGCCGGAGAAGTTGCACAAGGCGATCAAGGGCAGCCAACTGGAGATTTTGCCTGGTGTCAGTCACTTTGCGCCTCTTCAAGATCCTGAGCAGTTTACCAAGGCTGTTGAAAAGTTCTTTGCATGATTTTCTTTCAAGAAAAGTCCCTTCAATTACTAGATTCTTGGATAATAGACTAAATGGCAAACTCCAACCCTCATCCCTCTCTATCTGAATTATTGTACACCTGAGCCCCATTCATCCAGCTCAGCAAACAAACTCCCGTGCCCCTACCAAATAGATCCAAGACAATCATGATCCAAAATGTGCCGCCGGAGCCACTCCAACACTCAAACCCTGCCTCTCTCCAAGCTCTAAGCTCTCAACCATGAAGTGTCAGCCTTGAAGTTAACATTACCAAGCGCAATGCCCTGGACAGGCTCCGTCTCTTCCGTCGACCATAAATGCTGGCACTTCATCCACCATGCCGTTGCCGTCACCAACACTGCGCCGGGGACCAGCCCTCCAAGAACCGAGGCGCTGATCCAAGGGCCATCCATTGCAAAATTCTTGACGTAGTAGTCGAAACTCTCAAACATCATGTAGCCCCCAGAACTTAACTTGACAGTGCTGCACCAGCAGGTCCTAAACCCACCCGCCAACTAGACTGGTCAGCCGCTTTGTCTTCGGCATAGGGACGGTAGGTATACTTACCACAAAGCCTGTCAAGGTGATAATCCACCCAAGAGCGAGGAAGTTGAAGCAGCTGCAGATAATCTGCCCCCATTTGCCCGGGGCCTTGACACAAAAATGAATCACCCAAGTCACACTGCTCAACACACCATACAGGAGCAGACCACCAGACCAGCAGCCCAGACCAAAGGTAGGAGTGCAGAAAGCAACCAAGAACGCCATCATGACCTCAAACACAACCAAGAAGAGCGAAACGACAGCCGTGACCCACCACTGAGTCGGTCGTGTCCCATTGAGGTGCCCCAGTACTGTCTGCGCACAAAGTCTGTACTGGTCAAGATTGTTGCCCAATGGACGCTTTTGTTGTTGAAGAGCCCGGATAGTGCGAATCATTGCGTCAGCGAGGCCACAGTACTTGATCTTGCGGCCTTGTCCGATAAACTCTTGAACTTCGAATATTTCCCGGTCAGCAGCGGATCTGTTGCGTGACCACCATGTGGGTGTTTCCATGTTGTTCAAATCAGCTCCAGCTGCTCGTGCAGATGTCAGTACAGCGTCGACATTGAAGAGCCAGCGAGACATGAGAGCACTAAGTGTATTAGAATTTGACAGCATTCATGAGGGTTTGGTCAAAACATACGCTGAGCGATCTGCCGAGACGGGGTTACGGTCAATGATGGTAAAGATGACCAGTAGAGGCAGCCAACAGTAGAGGAGTCCGAGAGTTAGAGGGGAACCTGTTCGGTTTCCCGCCTCTTCATCAAAGGCAAGGACAATAGAGAAGATGAAAGCTGTGATAAAGGTCCCGAGACTAGCAAGAGTAGGAATAACGCCACGACGTCTCAACATGCGCAGTTGAAATGCCACGTCTAAGAGCAGCTGCGCAGTGTAGTGCTGATCTGGGTCATATTCTGTGTCAGGTTGCGGGAAAGGCCGGAAGAGGCCATAGACAAGTGCTGTGTAGAATCTCTCGCTGTTGGGGAGTTCAAACTGGCCAAGGCAGCTCAAGACATAAAACGCATCATTGTTCAAGGTGCCATTCTTCGACTTTGCCATACGATGGCAATGCCTGATCTGTCGCACGTTCCAGACGGTGTGTGTCAAGGCTGTCTGTGGAGAGCCAGCCCAGTTGAGCACTGCCTGTGCTGTCCTGCGAATCTTATGGTGGTGGAGCGAGTCGTAGGGAAGGTTGAAGACGATGGCAAGGGGGAAGATCCAAGTTGTTACCATCTCAAGGGTTGATCTGGTGGTTACTTGATCGGTGCGCCCTCCGCAGATTTTGAGGCATCCTATTACGTTCAGCATCAAACCTAGAGAATGTGTCAGCACAACTCACCTTCATATCCGAGTGCTCTGGGGCGGGTTTGACCTCTGAACCCCGTAATGGCCCCGGTCCAGAGATAATCTAAAACAGTCTCGTTGTTGATCCCATCCTTAGTTGTGTTTCCAACTATGATAGCCTCCAACTTGTGTCGGCAGGATTCATATCCGTAGTCTTGGGCACTAACGGCAACAACACAGGCAAGAATGATAAAGAGGTAGATTAGCCAGAGTGGAGGATGCATGGTTGCTGCCGTCGATTTGTCCTGTCGAAACACAGTCAAACTGCAGTCTTACAGGGCGCTTAAATACCTGAGCATATAAGAGGCAGCACATCGCACCCGCCTGTTGCTCAGCCTCAGGGCCAATCCTGCCCCTGACGACGGAACTCGGCAGACATTTATTGCACTCTACACACCCACACCTGTGACGGTAGACAGAGGCCAACAAATACTAGAGGTTGCTTTCCAAACAGTGGGGTTGAAATGATCCGAGACAAGACGCAACACCAAGGCAGAAGTGTAAAAACAATTCATCATAGTGTTTCAGTTTTATCAGTAAATGCGCCCGGCTGTGTCCTTGAATCAGGGAACGGGCGTATGGAAGCTCAACTCTGTGTCACCACAGCTGATAAGAGGGTAACACAAACAAGGCGTAGCAGAGTCTCGACCAATATATATAGACGAGGCTGCATATCCTTGACACTCTATCGTAACTCATCGAACAAACCACAGTCGCGTGAGCGGCAGCCGTATCAGGAGGGTGTCACCGGTTGGAGCTTGGCTGAACGCCACCCCCAATTACCCCTGAAACATACTGCAAGCAAGTCACACGACGTGGTATAATTTCCGATTCTGCAGAAGCAGTATTTGAAATCAGGCTCCGTGTTTTCACATTTGTACCCTGGTGCCTGGATGGGATGAATGACCGGCAGGCAGTTTGCAGCCTGTAATCACAGGTGTGTACGCGTACAGAGGGACCTGTTTGGTATTCACGCAGCCCTGGTCGCACAACTCTTCGAACATTCTCTGACACACTTCCTATCCAATATGGTCATGTTAATGAGTCACTTGACATTAGAAGATTTGCTAAGGACGTATGGTAGCAGAGAAGGGAAAGTCCACAATACTCTGGGAGATAAACTGTCACCCATCCACCCCCTCATGCAATCTTGACTCAGCTCAAAAAACTTGCCTCTACGCATCAAGCCTTGATTTCAAAAATCGGCTCTCCTAAAAGTGCAACATCCACAGCCTCAAATCCATTACCAGGCAACTCAGTGGCGCTTATCTGTCCATCTCCCTTTAGCCGAGGTACCTCTGCAATCAGTGGGTTCGTCCACTCGGTAAACAAATCAACCGCCCTCATGTGCTTCTGCGGCGTGGAAGCCGCCATCTGCAAGTTCTGCGCTGTTGTCAAAGCACAGCCCCAGGTGTCGCCGAGGGTGACCATCATGTTGAGGGCAACGGCTGAGTCACGGATAGTGCGGGCTTTGGTGAAGCCGCCTACTCGTGAGGGCTTGATGTTGACGCCTGTTATGCCTAGTGCGTGTGCAGTGACGAGGTCTTTCAGGGTGACTATGGACTCATCCAGGACGATGGGGAGGCCGGTGCGGCGGCCAACCTCGGCTGAGTCTGTGAGAGTGACACATGGTTGTTCTATGGCCACTGTCAGGCCCTGAGGGAGGGCGCGAGCAAATGTCAGAGCCTGACTAAGATTCCAACCTCCGTTGGCATCGGCCCAGATGTCCACACTCTCAGGGAGAGCCTCGCGGATGGCTGCGACCCGCCGAGCGTCAGTCAACGGGTCATCTCCCGTCTTGACCTGCATCGCCTTGGCCCCCTTGTCGAATTCAGCGCGAGCCTGTCCAACGCCGGTTGCAGGGTCTCCGATGCTAATGACCGAAAACCCACAAAGTTCTTTCTCTAGACGCCCGCCGAGAAGTACTGATGTTGGCAGCCCTGTGGCCTTGCCCAAGATATCCCAACATGCGATATCAATGATGGCTTTGGCAGCAGTGCCCGACATGAGAATACCATCCATGACAGCTCCCACAGCGGCAGGGAACCGTGGATCCAGGCCAAGGACATGAGAACTCAGTTCCTTGAGCGCGGCGAGCTCGCCGTTGAAAAAGCTTGGCAAGTAGTTCCCGCCTAGAGGTGCCGACTCAGCCCAGCCCTCGATGCCGTCGTCGGTGCGGAGGCGGACGACGAGGGACCGCTGACCGGTAACACTCCGACCACCAGACATGATGTACGTGCCGAAATTATATTTGACATCATAAGTGAAGACGGTGATCTCTGTAATGCGCATTATGGTTGGATGGCAAAAGTTTTGTGATATTATTCAAAGGGTTTGTATTTAAGTGTGAGCTTGCTTCTGAGTTCGCTCCTGGAACAGAGGAAGACCCCAAGCCCTTTTATAATGCTCTCCCCCTCACTTCTTCTTCTTCTCTTCTGCAGATCTCAATGCTTATCACAAACTGCATTGATACCACATGCAGTTATCAGGCGGATGCATTGCCGTAGGGTCATCGGATACCACAACCGGCAGCCGCTCCGGGTGCGAAGCCGGATCTTGATCTCTATGTAGCCCTCCGGATAGACATGCCGGTATTGCATGCAAGGTAACTTTGTAATTCAGTTCAATATCGTTTCAAGACAACAGGCTCTATTGTCAATATCTCTATTTACGCAAATCCCATGCTCAACTACATTTTCAAAGATTATACCCCTTTCGAACGATATCACCCTAGACATCTCCCAAAAACCCCATAGCATCAGATACCATTGCTCTCCAGAACCTCCATATCATCCTTCCTCAACATGACAATAACCTCAAGCACCTCATCCTCCGACCTCTTCCTTGGCATAACAAGACCAACACCATCAGCTTCGGAGTGTGGCGCCCTGACAAACTCTGGCTTCTGAAGACCAGCTCCAAAGTCCAGCTCGTACAGGCCGAGGTCAGCCCAGCTTGTGAGTGTAAAGTCACGAGAGGAGAAGAGATCCCAGCCGGGGAAGATCATCTGGTAGTTTTCCATCTTTTCTGAGAGGGTGTAGATCTCGGCGATGTGGCGCGAGTTGATCTTGGTTGGTGATTGGGACTCGGCGATGGCATCACAGACCTTGGCCAGCTTCTGAGCAAAGTCTGCGTCAGAGGTGTTCAGGCTATCAACCTCTATTTTAGCCAGGGAGTAGAGAATGTTGTTTCCAAAGTAAGGATTCTCAGAAGTTGAGAACCCCTCGCCTAGACGTCGTCGGCCATTCACAGCCATGGCAAGTCGGCTCGACTCTCCCTGCAAGTCCGATTTACGCTGAGCTCTCGCACGCGTGACGGCAGACCAAACGAGGGCAGAAACAATAGTGTTGGTAGTCGGAGGAGTCGACACAATGCCCTCCAACTGCTCCTTGATAGCGTTGATACGCCCAATAGGAATGGTAAACACCTTTGACGTTGCGGGCGAAAACTCAGTCGGGAAAGCGGGAGGAGCACTCGAATGCTCAGGATGCGCCGCAAAGATTTCATCAGTAGACTGATTCGAAACAGCAGACAAATCCTCAGAGAGAGCTTCAGAGAGACGGGTGAATCTGTCAAGACCCAGCTTCTCACCACTCGGCTCAGCTCCCGAGAGGTGCTGAGCCCAGAGCTTCACAACCTGCGCAAATCCAGCGGCGTCGGCCACATTGTGGTGAATCGATACGAACAATCCCACCCCTTGCTTGTCGGAAAATTGAAAGATGGACGCGCCAAAGATGGGAACACCAGAGCTAAAGGTAGCCTCGTCCACCATGGCGGGTACCGGCATCATATCCGCCGGAACAGTCGAGGGAGACATTACACTCTCCGCAGCACTGGCGTAAGAGGCATCGATGACGCCCTTATCCTGAATAGCAGGAATGGCATCATCGTCGGTCCATCGAATCTCGAGACCGGGAACTTCACCACCCTCTCGCGCTCTTGTTGTTGGGAAGACTCGCCCAGACAACCAAGGAAGCTGCTTCGAAAGGCTCACAAGACAATCTTGGAGTCGTGCAGAGATTGTGCTGGTTGATTCGGTGGTTCGGAAAGAGAAGACAACACCAACATAGGTTCTCGGCATGAGGTGGTCGAGGGGAGTCAAACGTTCAACATGAGTGGAGGCCATTTTGTCGAATTGTGTGGGAAGATAGTAGAACAAGATGAAATGATATTTCTGGTGTAAGTAAATTGGTGAATTGAGGCTCTGGAGATGATGCCGCCACTTGGTCTTATATGTCATGTCGTCTTAAGTCTGTTAGCCACCTCGGGCCCGCGGGCCCGTGGGACCGACAGTTAAAGCGCCAACAGGGACGGGTTTTACAAAAGACCCGATAATCAGGGATCCCCGCCACTCGATATGCAAACATAGAAAGCGCTAGGACCCATCTATTCTACCATTTTTTGGCGGCATATGCTGGGAGGCTAGTATAGGCAACAAGTGTTTAAAGCCTTTGACGCGAGGACCTTGAGGAAGTGGGGATAGAGTCAAACTCGTAACAAGTCCGGAAATGGTTTAGCCTCATCAACGACGAAACTCGTGTGCGTCCAAAACGGGGTTGTTAAATACGGTCTTCTGGCTCTGTTATCGTGGACTTTAACAATAACAAAGAACACATTTGTTGCTAAATACAATCAATAGAAAGTTACGCCAAGGCATTGAATAATGGGTATCTAAACACAAACGAACGTATCATATACGCAATAAATCCAAATCAAATATCAGCCAGCAGCTGGCTAACCATGCCCCTCGTGTGCTTCACCAACGAAACACAATGCGGCTCCTTATCCTTCGTCTGATGAGGCAGTCGATGTCCAATCCCAAAGGTCACCGGAAGACTACCCGAGTGCCAGCCCTGCTGACGATCCTCCATGTGTTGAAGCATTGTTGTAAATGAAGGCGAGATGGAATGATTTGTTCCAAAGAGTTCAGCTTTGATGGCTTTTTTTGCGATATTCTGCCAATCTAGGGGATCCAGACTTAGTGGAAATCCAGATTGACCGTAGGAAGCATTGCCGTTCTGAGATGTCTGCTCATACTTTTCACCGTCGCTGATGAACAAGAGCTTAGACTCGTTGCCCTCTTGAGCACGTTGCGTCTCATCCTCGACCGATTTCACAATCTTTTTGTATCCCTCTGCGATTGAAATTATCAAAGTGTTAAGGAGTTGGGCATTTTGCATCGCCCAGAGGAACTTTGTCGGACACACTTGGCATTGTATGATGCCAGATGCGTTGGCTGTGAGATCCCGTAGAAGAGAGAGACGCGCCGCAAAGGGGAGATTGTCTGCTTTTCGAACCTCTTCCAAGGATAAATAGAGGTTTGCTAGACATGCGCAAGTTTGCTGTGTAGGATCTGTCTCAACCGCCAGCAATTTTGGATCGACGTTGGTTTCGCATCTGGGATCGTTAGTAGCGGGTCATCAAGGTAAGAGGGGCTTCACATACCCCCAAGATACCACATCGGCCGTCAAATCACTAGGAGGCTGTAGACATGGATCGAAAGCAATAGGCTCGAGATCACTTGTTGCCTCGCTCGAGACACTTTTTTCAAGTGTAGCCGTTGACACGCCGCTTGAGAAAGTGGCAGTGCTGCTATCTTGGGCTTCAATTTCGTGCTGCAGCTTTCGCTTCTTGGGTCTTCCCATCGGTAACCGCGCAGAGTACTTGCACAGCTCTCCCATGCCAGAGCATCTTCCACATTCTGGATATTCACCATCACACTTCAACTTCTTCTGTCCTGGGCTCAGTCAGTATGAGTACGCGGTAGGGTTATGTAAGCCGAGAAGGGGGACTTGCTGCACTGATCACAAGAGGCCCTCCTGTTTGCAGGATCACTCAAGTCTGAAGCCATGATGAAATCAACAAAGCAATAACCGTATCTTCAACTCTCGATGAAAAGAAAAAAAAGACCAAGTTCCTCGTCGTCAGATTAGAGATGATGATGAGCATGTTGTAAGTAAGCCTGCGTCGCGTCACTCGTGAGAATGTGGACCCCCGAAGCTCCCGCTCCGCCCCATTTCGCTCTGTTCGCATCGCGCTCGCGCCAAGACCGGAGCCCGGGACTTGCATATTCCGACCGCCCAACCACCAGCGACGAAAAATTTCTGGCGCTGATACTGATTAGAAAAAAAGTCCCCACTATCAGAGGAAACTTTGACATTTCTTCTGCATCTACCAAGACAACTTTTTTTTTTTTGCGATCGCGACAATGGCGCCCTCAAAGGAACTCGTCGCCGCTGGCTCTACTGCCGTAGCTGCCATTGACCCTGATCAGGTTTGTCAAACCCACCTCTACGACCCCATCATGTCTGGCTAACCCGCAATCCAGACTCTCAAAGCTTCCAAGGCTCTCTTGGCACACATCAAGAAGGCATCCAAGCAAAAGGCCGACGAGTCTGGCAAGCGCAACCTCCTCGACGACGACGACGAGCCCACCGAGACCCCAATCTGGCTCACTCTCACCACCAAGCGCCACATCGCCGACAAGGCCCGTCTGCAGCCCGGCAAGATCGTCCTCCCTCACTCGCTCAACACCGACGAGACGGCCACCATCTGCCTGATCACCGCCGACCCCCAGCGCGCCTACAAGGACATTGTCACCTCGGAAGAGTTTCCCGCTGAGCTGTCCAAGCGCATCGCCCGCGTCATCGACTACAGCAAGCTCAAGGCAAAGTACAGCCAGTACGAGGCCCAGAGGAAACTCTACTCCGAGTGCGACATCTTCCTCGCCGACGACCGAATCATCAACCGATTACCCAAGGTCCTGGGCAAGACTTTCTACAAGACGACTCAGAAGCGACCCATCCCTGTTAGCCTGCAGGCCAAGGCCCCCAAGGTCGACGGCAAGCGACAGAAGCGAGTCAAGACCGAGGGTGTAGTCAACGCTGGTACACCCGCCGAGATCGCCAAGGAGATTGAAAAGGCCATTGGCGCAGCCCTCGTCAGCCTTTCGCCCACCACCAACACTGCCGTGCGAGTCGGATACTCTGGCTGGACCCCCGAGCAGATTGCCGAGAATGTCGACACCGTCGTCACCGCCATGATCGACAGATGGGTTCCCCAGAAGTGGCGCAACCTGAGGAGCATCTACATCAAGGGCCCCGAGACCACCGCCCTGCCCATCTGGATGGCTGACGAGCTCTGGGTCGACGACAACGATGTCATTGCTGAGGATGAGGCGACCAAGACGCTCAAGGCTGAGAAGGCCAACATTGGCAAGAAGCGCAAGTCTCTCGAGAACACCACCGAGGAGGCTGAGGCTCCCGCCCCCAAGAAGAAGGCCAAGAAGGAGAAGCAGGTGCCTGAGGGCGACGACGACAAGCTCGACAAGCAAATCTCAGACCGCAAGACTCGGTTGAGAAAGCAAAAGGCCAAGGCAAAGAAGGCCATTGACAACTAAACTGATACCTTGCATTACTCGCGGCACCGGTGTTGGGGCGTTGAACGGCGGCAAAAATAAGAATAGAACTGTGCCTTTGCATTCATCCAATATCAATATTGTCCTGTTGAGTTGTATTACATAAACACGCCAACCTATTCATGCTTTAACATCCATATCAATTTCGCGTCTTGTTCCCGGCTTTGACCTTTCCCTTCAAACCAGCTTTATTCGCAGAATAACCCCTGTAAAATCCAGAACACTCCGTGGTAGTCACTTCGGCGCAACGCTATAGCTCCTCCGACTCAAAGAGACCATCTCCCGTAGGGTTCTCCATGTCAGACTTGAACGTCTTTCGCCAAGGGCCAAAGAACTCGGCTGCTGTCTTGTTCAGCAGCTCGCCCATGTTCTCGAGATGATCACCAGGTGCGACTCGGAATCGGAGACCACCCTTGCGGTCAAGCTCACGCAGACCGAGCCAATCCTCACGGTAGAGCTGGCGGGCTCTCAATGGGATGACTTCAGTACCGTTGACCTCCTCGAACCAAGATGACTCCTTGGGAGAAACCATGGTGTCGCTCTCAAACATCCACATGACAAAGTTGGTCAAGCTGCCAAGGTTTGCCTTGTACTTTTCGTTCTTGAGCTCGCGTTCGTTGTTGATATCGGCGAGGAAGTTGGAATGCTCGAGGTAACGTTCGTAGTCTGGGTTCTGGGGGTCACGGAAGTATTGAGCAGGGATAAGACGTGACTGCACAAAGTTGCTCCAGACGTTGAACTTAAGAAGCGCCATAGCTCCCTTGCAGATCCAGTCGTTGTCTCCGCAAACTCTGAACTTGGAGATACCATTGTGCTGGCTGCCAAAAGTGACAAGACTGCGGACCTGAGGCCAGTTGCATCGCTCGACGTAGCCACGCAGGAACTGTCCACCCTGTGAGATTCCAACAGCATCAATTGCCGGTGCCGTAGACAGAATCGGATGCTTGGCGAGCTCCTCGCAGACTTGTTCGATTTGGGCCGAGACGTTGCCAGTGAAGGTGGCGGTGCGATCTTGCTCGGAGGTCTTGTCGACAGCAATCACATGAACAAATGTGCCAGGGTTGGCAGACTCGATGAGTTCCTCCACGGCTTTCATGCTTTCGCTGTTGACGTAGTCACCGAGGCCATGCCAAACAACAACGGGAAGTGGAGTGTCGTCCAGATCGTCAGTCGCGTGGGCGGGCGCGGCATAGCTATGACTGGCCAGAAGCCCCGTGGCCAGGAGCAGGGATGGATAGAGCATGATGAACGATGATAAACTCCAATGAAAATGCAAATGCCAAAAGTATGGTTAATTCGTGTGATGAGCTGCTGTTGATGCTGGATTCGATGTTGGAGATGGAGAGTCTGCCTGGGCCTGAAGACGTCAGCTCGCGAGCTATTACCTCCACCATAACCGTGCCTCCGGAAGGAGCGCGGGGGTGGGCGTAATTGGGAATGAGCCACTGTGGTGAGAGCATTTCATTGGTCACTGCGGCTTGAAGATGTTCCGCCTCAGCAGGTGCAAGTTTCACCATGAACACAGGAACTCGCGAGTCACGGAACTCGGGAAACATCAAATCATGGTGTTTGCTTGCCTCTTCTTACGGACCGTCGGAAACAAGCAAGGGACCTTGCAGAATCTGCCCTCTAAGAAGTCGAGGGTGACTCCATCTTGAACCTCCCACCTCCCTGACTTGCAGATCCCCCCTGCTCCGGCGATTCGCCAGCGCCCACTACCCGAAGTATTCGTCACTAGTAAAACCCCCGGTGGACGTGAAGACTCCAGTGTGCCATGCGATCGGTCGTTTCGAGGAAAAGATGCGGCTCTGGATGACGACGCCTCGAGTGATGGCGAATCGTTCGAGACAGTCGCGTTGATGCTAGTGGGTTAGGGCGATTGAGTTTGCTGAAGGGGACGGTTCCTCAATGATACAAAAGCCAGTGTTTCGACCACTTGTTTCCCAAGAACCATTCTTCATCGTTCATTCATACATTGGTCTTTCATTGATATTCAGCTGAGCTGGTCTCCATTCTCTCCATTCCGACTTCACTTATACCAGCTACAAACAACTCCACTCGATTCTGTCCTGTCGACGCTCTCACTCAACTCTCTCCTCTAAAAGCTGCCCCACGTCCAACATCCAACATGAACTTCAACACTTTCTTCGTCGTCGCTTGTGCCACCATGGCTGCTGCCCTCCCCTTCCCTTCTTTCAAGGAGGCGGATGGCGACTTCCATCACGCTCCTACCATCGCATCTACCGATTTGGAGTAGACATTGGTTCAGAAATGCCGACTGCAATGGGGTCCTGTCTAAGTTATGGGGTTGGTGTCGGGCTACCCTATTGCAGGCGAAAAGGAATCTCAATTTATTCTCGAAGGCAAGAATCGTGCCAACTCGATGGTAGTTTAACAAAACTAACAATATCCATTGCAGAAGGGAAGACAGCAATTGAACTACTCTGTCTCGTCATTTCTTATACAATGTTGCTGAAAACTTGGGCACCGGCGTTTTGAACTTGGGATCAATGGTGATCAAAGGAGGCAAATACTTAACTAGAGCCTGCACATACCTATGTCACTGTAAATAAACGGCAGTCATAAAAACAAAGACACACTATAAACCAAAACTTAAGGTCCTTAATTAAGCCAATTGCTTGAGTTGTGATTGTTTATTCCCAAAGTTGTCGCTGTACAGATGGATTCAAGACGATCATGAGCTGTGGCTGGTGTGGCTGCGCCACTCATCAGCCTCAGCCTTGTCGCATCAGAGCTTCCATCGCCAACTGATTCAAGCTCTTCAGAAACACAAAATACCTGGATTTCTCTCCCAGTAAGCCGCTGGACCTCCGTCTACGAGAATCGTTCCGTTTGTTTTTCCGGGTATATCGCATAAACGGTCCGCGGCGCCTCGGGTTGGTGGATCAACCCCTTCCACGATAATCCTTCGATTCCGTTGCTCGAAACCCAAGAACCAAGCGAGATCCAGCATCCTCCACGACCAGCTATATTCGAGGCGCGAACCTCCCTCAATACTCTTGATCATCTCATTGATCCCTATTGTATCTGATATCCGCTGAGCTTGGCCTCGGTCCAGCAGCCCGACATGGCCCCCTCAAACAACGAACGAGCCGCCCCGGCGACAAACGGCGACGCAATAGCCAAGATTGGACCTCACCCAGGCTTCATCTCGAGCTCGAATCAATACACAACCGAGCTAAAGCTTCGACGGATGCTCAAGGATAACGGCTGCGACCCGGCAAGGCAGGATAACTACCGACTGCAGGGTGTGCAGCTGATTGACAACGTCAGAGAATACTTGCAACTGTGAGTTTGCACACGATACTCAGTTCCCTGCCTCGAGTCTGACAATTGCTAGGCCTGTTCGGACGTTTGATACCGCGTGCACGTATTTTCACAAGTTTCGACTCAACTTTCGCGACGCCGAGTACAACTACCAAGACGCAGCGCTGGCCGCTCTGTTTGTTGCATGCAAGGTGGAGGATACCATCAAAAAGTCCAAGGAAATTCTTGCTGCGGCGTACAATGTCAAGAATCCAGATAAACCAGCGGCTTCTGATGACAAGGTACGAATCTCATGCCCCTTTGGACCTTGGATATGTTCTCATTCTGTCTTAGATCTTTGACTCTCCGGGAAAAATCATCATCTGCCTCGAACGCTTAATCCTCGAAACCATCGGCTTCGATTTCCGCACACGATACCCTCAGAAGCTCCTCGTCAAGGTGGTACGGGAAATATTAGGCAAGGAAGAGGGCAAACCATTCTTCGAGACAGCATATGCCATGTGCATCGACATTTACAAGACGTTCGTGCCCATTAAGCGCACAACCTTTTCCATGGTCATGGCTGTCGTGGAGCTTACGGCTCTAATGACAGGACAACACGTCGAAAAGGTACAAGAATATGCCTCCAAGAAACCCCAATATCATCGAGGTGCCGTCATGGAGACGATGCTCGACATCCTCGATCTCTACGTACAGCACCAAAAGTCGACCAAGCTCGGACCGCAGTTTGACCAGAACAAGATCATCGATATCAAGATCCGGCTTAACAACGATCTTGACAAGGCATTCGAGCCGCGTCACCTGTTCTTCTGCTCCCGCTGCGAAGCTGAAGATCCTCAACCTCTTACACCGGCCTCGGCCACGTCTCCAGCGACTTCTAATTCTTGGCCTGGAGATGCTTCTGGGCGTAGGACTGCGAGGGGACAGGATGGAACTATGAGATTTGTGTTTGATCCTGAAAGTGCTAAGCAGGAACAGGAGACTACTGGGGAGTACTTCAGAGAGGAGTATGAGGAATATGAAGTTGAGGTTGAGGAGCCTGTACCTCCGCCGCCTCACCACGAAGGTGGACGTGGAGGGTACCATGGTCATAGGGATAGAGGAGATCATCGACGTGGAGGACCATATGGAGGATATCGAGGAGATCGGCATTACAGAGGAAGAGGGAGACACTACTGATGCTCTTTTTACTCTATGAACGTCCATTCAATATATAGATACCCTTTCATCAATCAACCCGCACCAAGACTCAATCCATGTTCAATTCACAACACCCAAGTTCCCAACCTGACTTGGAATAGACGACAACAACCCACTGCCCATGTCACTCGTCACAAAGTAATACGCCGCTGTCGCAACAATACTCGGAACAACGACATACGTCAAGTTCCGCGCAAAAACCTTGGCCCCCTTCTTCATAATGATGGTCAACTTCTCATGAAACGACTCCTGATCGTTGATGTGCGGAAACGGCTCATCGGGAATAGGCTTGCCTAGGAACTTGCAAAGCGGCTCCCATCCATCCTTGAGACTATACTCGAGAAGTCTTTCAGGAGGTGCAGTTTCTCTCACGTTCTTGTAGTGCTGCTTGTATCCCTCTCGCACATTCGCCTGTATCTCTTCCTTCGTCGTAGCCTTGAAGTGATACTTGAACCACACCGTCGTCAAACCATCAACCTCAGAAACATACCTAGCTCCAATAGCAGCCAGAAACCCCCAAAAAGGGTTATACATTGTACTTATGATACTATCATTAAAGCTTTTATACCATGCTTCCACATCTCGCTCTACGAGAACGACTTTGGACTCTGGGTAGGCTTCTAGCATCTCGGGACCGAAGCAGTTGGCTGGATAATCGCAGATGGCACCGCAGTGACCGAGGAGTTGATCAAAGTCTTTGCGGCTGAGAGGTTCTTGGCCCGGTTGGAGGTCGTATTTTCTGTGGAAGGCTTCTTTCCAGAGTTCGACTTCGCAGGGGTTGGAGAACATGGCGAAGCCGTGGTATACTTCGTTGTAGCCGAGGATCATGAGGGCTCGTTGCATTGCTTTGATGTGTTAGTGGAAGTTGAGATGGAGGTGTGTTGATACTTACAGGATGTGCCTGTTCGTGACATTCCGAGGGCGAGGACTTCCATGGGGACTGTTCGTGTACATTTTCGGCGATCAATGTTGAGATCTGGCCGGAAGAGTTCCGGGTGTTTCTCTTCGAGGGTTTGCATTCGCGACATGATGGATATGAGTGTGATTTCTCCTTGTCTCTCAAACAACGCTTCGCACTTCAGAGCAGGAATCAAGAGCTTTATAGGATCTACACGGCTACGTCTCTCTCCTCCAACGTCCAACAGTGCCAACAAGGACATCCCTTGATTCAACCCAGCGACGATCCTGCACCTCGCAACGCAGTCATCCTTCCATGAAACTCGTCGCGCGATATATTCTTCTTGGAATATCCTTGTCAACTAACAACTGCGGACCATCGCGGGCCGGGCCATCGGGGATGTGCGGCTCTCGGGGCTCCAGATTTCCCACAGCGGCATCCGAGCGTGAGATCCTGGGGTCATATCAGGGGAGGCACTGTTTTGTTTTATCGGACCATCGGTGTTTTGAAGATCTCGGGTGTCGGTCGAGTTGAGATCGTCAGTCACATCAACAAGAAGCGTATAAGCAATCAGCATACCAACTCATGTATCACATCCTCTGAAGCACCCTGTCTGAACCTCCCACGTATTCACTCCAAAGCACAACCGGTTGCCGTCTGATGTGCATGATGATCTGTCTCCCTACAGCCTCTCCACAAAGGTGAATCAGCTTTTCTCTCCGAGCAAGGATCCCTCGCCGCCACGTTCCGCATGAAACTTGAGCTTTGAAGGAATGATTCAGTGTTGGTTGTGTTCTGGCGTGGTTCTCGAGTCATGTTCTGTCAGAGGAGACAGCGTTGGCGCTGATTCATGAGGGAGTGAGGTGTCTGTGGCCGTTGAAACGGGGCGTTGCAGTCTGAGTTGGGTATACAACGCGAGGGTATATCAGCTTCATAAAGATCCGGGGATAACTTGGGCCACCTCCACTGGCTATAGCTGCTTGCCAGATATTCTTGTCGTTCGAGCTTTTGTTCATTCTCACATGTTTCGTTGAAGAGAAAGTTGCACTGTTACGATATGGCTTGGACATGCGTCGCATCCTCCGTAACTCTGTTAGAACAAATGTATGGATATCATGGCTTCTATGCTCGTTATGTCTCAGTCCATCCATCTCCAACCCACATCTCTTCACTGCTTTGTCCCCTTCGTCTTATCCTCTCCATGATCTCCAATCGTCAGATCCTCCCCTGACGGTCCAGTCGACTTGACACCCTCTATATTCTCACCATTCTCCTCCTTCTTCTCCTCCACAGTCCCTTCTGCACTCTTGATACTACTCGCCTTGCTCACATCCGCACTCACCGGACTCTGCACCCTCAACCCCAAATCCTTCTCGGCATCGGGATCCTCCCTATTAGCACCCTTCCAGTCCGCCGCCCTCACCTGTGGCACGGGCTGTCCCTCGTCTGGCTCTAGCACCTCCTCGGGTGTGGCATCGGTGCCGGCCACACGCCACACCACGGCGATGCGGTCCATGGCCCGGGAGCCTTTACGGCTAGAGCCCTTGATCCCGTCCATGGCGTCCCATTCAATATTGAAGACACCGCTCTCAACGGGCTTGCCGTCGTTTTCAGGACCTTGACCTTCAAAAAAGGCGTTGAACCATACGTGTGCGACTGCCGTTACCATAGTGAGGCCCATACTCCTGGTCGTCTTGTTACGACGCTCCACCGAGATGTTGACGTCGCTGTTGGGGATTCGGATGGGCTCCTTGGGTCTTAGAATCACGGCCATACCCCCGGGTTCCTGTTCCGAGGATGTACTCGTGACATCTGTCTTGGACGAGGCAGCGCTCGGAGGAGCAGAGGCACTCTTAGAACCGAGTGACTTGCGTGAACTCGTCGGTGACACCTTGTGTAGAAGCTCTGTTCCCTTGCGCTTGATGGCCTCCTTCTTACCCTTGGCTTCCTTTTCATCCGTCGGTGACTCGCCATTGCCAGGGTTAGTTGCGTCTGAGAAGTGGGCTTCTTCCGGAGCCTTTTGGTTTTGCTTGGTGACCGAGTATCCGGCCATTTCCCATATCATGTCGCTAATACCGCTCTCCTCTGGTGCTTCAGGATCGACAAGTACACGTTCCTCCTTCTTGAAGGTGTGAAAGATGTTGATCTTCTTGCCTTCATCCGCAAATCCTTCCACGTCGACCCTGACACCATTCCGTAGACCCCAGACATGAATCTCGACAATCTCGATCGGTCGGTCGATGTACTTCTTGCCGCCTTTCGTCCAACGCTCGACGTAGCTGATCCAACGTAGCTGCGAGGGTATAGAAACACCAGCTCCGAACCGAGGCCGCATTCTCCTCTCTGTGAATCGTGCGAGTGCATCTTCAGGTTTCCAGCCCTCCTCAGCGATGAGGTAACTGCAACTCACAGTCCCGCTACGTCCCTTGCCAGCCTTGCAATGCACAACCACAACCCTCGATTTGCGCTTCTCCTCCCTCAACGCCGCATCGCTCATCCCTTTCCCTGAAGACACGGGTCTCCCATCTTCTGTAACTCGTCCGCCCTCTAGATCACCACCATGCATCCAGTTGCGCATGCTGGCCATGATCATGGGCATGAGACGAAAGGGTGGAGGATGGTGATCCGGCCATGGATAGTGCCTCACGCGACCGTATACAGATTCGTCTGGATATCCAGTTCCTTCAGCACGGAACTCCCATATCGCCCAGTCTTCGCCATGCTTGGAGTCGAGGAACTTGACGAGCTGATCGAGGGGGTTTCGGTAGGCGAGCTGCGGGTACGTTTGCGAGGGGCCGGACCTGGGGGTTAAGTAATGTTAGCGAAATTCAGCAATTTGAGAAGGAAATAGAGTAATCCAGAGTTCATCGTGTGACATACGTGGCAATGATGCGATCCGTAACGTAACAAAGATCCAGACCGGCTTCAGGATGTCGAGCGCGTGGCCCCGCGACAATCTGTCGCAAGAGCGAAGCCATGGCCGAGAGCGCACCAGAGGTAGAGACAGAGCGTGAGAGCTAAAGAAGGTATCGAGACAAGCTCGTAAACGGCCTGGTCAGGGAGAAGGAGGCGATGGAGGTTGAAAGGCTGAAGTTGCAAGTGGAGGTTGAAAGACGAGCCTGGTCACCACATGCTAACAGTACCTACCATAGGTACCGACGTCATGGCTGAGGGCCCCACTACTATCGTTATCTGGAGTGAGGCCTCATCGTCATCATTGATGAGATCAAGACCAAGATATTTCTCTTAGCGGGTCAGCTCAGATCATGGCTACGGCAATCCGGCACATGCTGCTGATGCATTCATGATCATTTTGAAGCTATGTCGACTTCAATTGGATAGTCACACTCTGATTCGCAGCTCACCTGTTCAGTGGACGCCATGATCAACGGATAGTACGATAACTTGAAATTCAATGCAACAGAGTTATAACACCAGGAAATCCATCCCGCAACCCCTGACCTAGTTCAGTCTCCTCCCTGTCTCCGTCTTTGTCCTTGTTCCTCCCATTGATGTCCCGCCCGATCAAGTCCAAGTCCAAACCAGCTTGCTTTGCTTGTCGAACTAAGCCGAAATGCTCAGCCCACCAAACTCCTCCAACAGACAGACATGGGAACAGTCGCACAAGAAAAGTCCCCCCAGTATAGGATAAAACAAAACTATTGACACAAAGACACGTCACGTCTTTTCTCCATCGGTCGACCGTGTACCGTGTCCCTCAAACTTGCGATTCCCATGGTCCAACGTCTAATCCTTGTCTCTTGTTCCATGGACCTGGAATCGCCCTCACGAAGTGGCTGATTGACAGCCCGGATCCAACTCGTAGCGTCGTGGTCCCCTTTTTAGATTGTCATGTCTCGTTGAAGCATATGTAGCTTCTTTCGAAGGCGCACACTGGCTAGTGCGCATCTCCGTCCATGTCCAAGTCGCGCGATTGCGCATCCTGCCTTATGAGGTCTTCTTGGCCGGACCGCTGACGTACTTACCGACATCGGTGGCATCGTGGAACTGCCTGGCAGCCTCCTTGGCCGTCTGCCAAGCCTGGCGCGCGGCAGGGGGAGTTCCCTGGGAAGCGACCAGAGAGTCGACACGGGTGCTGAGCTGGGCGAACGAGTTCTGGACGTGGCTGCTCTGAGTGTAGCGCGCACGGAGGAAAGCAGTGTAGAGGACAATCAGGATCCAAGATCGGCGCTGGAAGAAGATGGCTGATAGCAGAATGCGGAACCAGAGAAGAATCTCGAGCGACGAGACAATGGACATGGAAGCATCGTAGTACTCCTTGACGAAAGCACCAATCTGGTCAGCAAGTGGGCTGTTAACCACAGGTCGGCGGCTGGGGGAGGAGCCCTCGGGCTGCTGCTCAGACTTGGGCGCAAGGAGGGTGGGAATCAGGTTGGCGCGAGTGTAGGTAGCAACGTGGAAGACCGAGTAGATCGAGTAAGGGAGCAGAGCGAGGGGGTACTGGGGAGTAAAGAGCCACACGAGGGCCATGACTGGGAAATGTCAGCTTGGGTTGTCCGCAAGATAAGAGCCAATCCGCCGGCAAGAATTGTCCTTACTGAGGTACTGAATGTTCTCATCCGAAAGGAGGGCCAGTGGGCCGGGAGCAGGGCGAGCGCCAGTCTTTGCTCGCGCGCGCAGAGTCTTGTAGACGACAATGCCATAGGTGGCAGCGGCGGCGATAAAGGCAGTGCGGTACGAGAACTGGGCCATACCCGAGTAATAGTTCATTCGAAGCCACGAGAAGCCATATCGAATCGTGCAAAGAATTAGGGTCATATGTCTATAGTCGAAGCATGCTGGTCAGTCACGGATCGGCTCGAAATTGGAAGCGAAGTAAGCTCGAGAGGGAAACATGGAGCTGCCAAAGGAGCTATCGTGGCCATTCGGTGCGGTGCGCCGGCAGTGGACGGAACAAGAACTGGGACGGTGACAAGACATACCCAACGAACCAAGCGACTATTTTGCGAAGAAGCAACAGTTAGCAAAGCGATCTCGCTGCCATATGCGCGCGCAACTTGGACCAGGGAGATACCACGTACACTGCAGGGTCTTGGCGAGGGCAATCAGCCTCTCCTGGATAGGAAGATTGGGGTTTGGCGGAGGGGCCATGGCGTTGGAAGTCGGTCGACGAGAAAGATACGAATATTACAGAAGAAGCGAAGGAAAGAGCGCGCGCGCCGGTGCGATAAACGGCGGACGAGTCCTTTTTGGTGTTTGTTGGAGGGGAAGGGAGCAAAGATGGTGACGGATGACGATGTTAGAGCTGAAGTGAAGGGAAAGGGTCAGGACAGACAGGACAGGACAGGAAGAAGAAGTTGTGGGTTGTGGTGTGGGCAAAAGAAGCAAGGCAAGGCAGCAGACGTGGAATGCAATAGGTGCACTCAAGTGGCAGTGACGGAACCCATCCCCGCCTCGAGCGGGAACTGCCCTGAAGCTCCAGGCCTCGGGTCAAGGTTTCAGTGGCCTCTTCCAGCGGGTTCCAGCAAAGGAGACGCTAATTAAGCCACTAACGGTGGGGATCCTCGACAGGGGTGGCTGATGGACGGGAGGAGGGAGCTAGAAGTGGGGGAAAGATGGTCAAGGAGGCTGGTCAAGAGGAGGTTGGGAAGGGGGATATTGTGTAAGATTGGCTTTTATGAGATTGATGAAGCTATTCACATTGTGCTGTTTCTTATGAGCTGGTGAGGGCTGCTCTGAGGCCATCACCAAAATGATCAGGACACTTGTCTACAAAGTGACGATGGCTTCGATGACGACAACCTTTGACTCACAAAGCACAGCACGTGTAAACACGCAAACCAAGCATCGTCCGTCCATCTAGGTTGAAGCGCGACATTGGCTCTCTCATCAGGCCAGCTTTCCAACTTGCAACATTCGAGTGCCCATGGGGGGCGATCGAATTCGTCACTCCCTCTCAGTAGCTTACTGATGTTTGGTTTCGTCATCGCCAGCTCTCTTGGTCAAACCAGGTCCGAGCCCCTGCCTAGCTGAACAGGACGAACCGCAGCCCGACCAATCGGACAAGGCGTGAATGGGTAGAATGGGTGTGTGGAACTGGAAACCTGCGTCTTGAACCAGGTTCTCATGCCGGCGAACGATTCGACTTGAGAGTTTTCTTCTTCTTCTCTATCACGAGCAAGAAGAAACGTACTGTAAGCTTCCAGCCACATTGTTGACAATTCCCCAAGTTTCGGAAGTTCAACGTTACACCATGTCCCTTGGCAATCAACCTCTTCAACATGCGACAAGCGCCAACTTGTCGGATTTGATTGGCTACCAGAGCTGCAACCTCAAAAGTGCACCCAAGCGCGAGCTTATCCGCAAGCGAAGCCTGTGCTGAACTTTGTTCCGTCCATCTCTGTTCCTATTCCCGGCCTGATTGAGGCTTCGAGTTCCCAATTTAAAGGCCAACTTTTACGGCCTTGAGGGTTTCAGTTGAAACTGTCTCAGATCCCTTGCTTTTCTGGAATTCAATTTATCTTTACTTGATACGTGTCCCGAGATGCTCCATTTAATCATGATTTATCGCCAGGGTTGAGGTGGCACCGTCCACAAAGAGGAGATGATGACTGTAGGGAGGTTTTGAGATAACAAGCCATGTTCCCCCAAACAATGCGACTGAGATATTCATTTGATAGTGATAACAAATTTCGTGTTGGTCACCCTTGATGCAGGGACAAGGACGTTGGCTGTGTTCTGTGTCATGTTCAGTCGCAACGCACGCATATTGGTCATGGGTGCACTTGTGAAGGAACCAACATGTGATGGCCACTTCAACATGTCCCCATGGCCAGTGTTCATTGCTTATGTCTCCTTTCGGCTGCAGTTACGGTCTACAGAATGGCGTTGTTATACCCGTAGCTATCTCGCGGAGCCTCACAGCTACCTGCACCTCATGCGACGAAATTTGGAGGGCAACCAATGAGTCTGGCACCGTAGTCTTGCAGAGTAATTTGAATAGCTGTGTGGGTAGTCACTGTCTCTGCGAACAGAGCACTATTATCACATGTTGGATACATAGGTTTATTGTGAGCAAGAGAGCGTTGTTAAACATGCTTCGATAGGTATGATGATGGGTGTATGTAAACGTGGGCATGACTCACGCAGACATTGAGTCGTTTGTTAGTGACTCAGAATCGCTTCAACAGCTATATATTGTCTATGCGCCTCCCACCTTGTAGCATGTTTGGTATCCTCGTCAGACTGAGGCAACCTTTGATCAATGAAGACTAAACCCTTCGTTTGAACTATCAACCAAACAGCCCTGAATCAACCAAAAGGCTCTGTAAACAATGTGAGGAAAGTCATAGGCGAGACTGTTTGCTGAATACTAGCATGGCTTGCGGCGACGTTGACTATGGAAACGCCGACCTCAACTGCCTGGCAGACGCCGTTGGTTGAACCAACAGCAACTACACGATTGTTTGAGATACAACAGAAGATTGGTTATTTAATCACACATAACAGAGTCTGAGAATTTTGAACTTTTAACATCACTCAACCTACGATCCCCAGCTAAGGCCTCACTTTAACTGAAAGAGATCCTGAACTCGACAACAATCAAGCCGCGCAGTCACCGAAATGTCTTCTGTTACTTCGGCTCAGCACTTGCACGCCATACATGGCCTCCTATTTAGGATTCCCCCGGAAGACCTTCAGTGTCCAGAAATCGGACGGCTCCTCGGCGACCAAGGGGGGCGACAATCCCCGGCAGCATGGGTTGAGTTAAGAGTCAACCGCATCCTCGAGCAATGCGACTTTGAGTTCATGACCATGGTACTGTTTACAGAGAGAGCATTCTGGGTCTCGGCTATTGAAAGAGTCACCGGAGAATGGCAAGAAGCCATCCCTCCATACCACTTCATTCGTCTGATCAAGGCCATCTTGACGGCGCGCTACAACTACATCGCCAGGCACGGCTTTCTGCTTCCAGACAGTGACGTCGCCAACAGCGCCGACATTCTACTCTTCAACTTTCTCCTCTACAAAGAAGTCCACCAGACCGAGTTCGGGACATCGGGCGTCTCAGGGGTCGGCTTGGGCTGGGGAAGTGACACGGTCGAGAATTGCATTGAAGCAAGCCGTCTCCACAAGGCTCAGCGTTGGACTCGGATTCATGGCTCAGCCCCTTTTCCTTTTTATGATCTTTCTAATCCTAGAGTGTTTGACGAGGTGACCGCCTTTATTCGAAATCGTGGTCCGCCTGCGAGGACTCTCGAGTCGCTTCAGGAGGAGTATGAGGCTAGGCGGGGTGAGTTTTTGTGAAATCAGGGGAAGCGAAATGGTGGTTTTAGGAGAGATTGACACCCATGGACTTTTAGGTCAGGAGGTATAAGCTTGGACTGCGATAGGGGCGCTGGATATGATCTTTGAGATACCCACAGGATGAAAGATGGCTTTCTCAATACTTGAATCAAAGTTCCCGTTGATCATTACATAGGATTAGGGGGGGGATGTCTTGCAGGGGAAGAAATATGCCCCATCATGTTATGTACATTGCAACTACACACAAACCCCCTTAAACCTTCAGGAATAGCCCCATGTCGTTTCTTATTGTTGTGCTTAGTCGCTCATTGTCTAATATCAGGGCCGATGGATGAGAGATACGCACACTTCTTCTGCAGATCTCGACTCAACTTTTCCATCCTCGTCTCCCCACCCGTCCCAAACACAATACGCTGCTTCCTCTTGTCTGTCCACGCCTCCCATTTTGCCGAACCCTCATGGCGATACTTGTTGGGATCATATGAGCGAATGAAGCTTGACCAGTAGCCCTGAATCACGGGTATCACTGGCGCATTCTTCTTGCCTTTGAGGTAACTGGCTGGTGGGTTGGCTCCTCCAAGCCCGGGGCCGAAGATGGCGTGTACTTCGACAGTGTGAGGAACTCCGAGGCCTTGTTTCATTGCATCTGGATCCTCGACGTTGTATAGGTAGTTCCAAGATTTAGGCATGCCGTAGCGTGTCAAGGCACTCGAGATGTAGATGCCTGGACACATGTATCGCATCTGCCCATAAACATCGCTGATCTGTCTCCAGTAGCAACCAGGATTTGGGCAAGTTTTGTTCTGGTTCGGATACAAATCACCAATCTTGCTTAGATGATCTGCTGTCAAGTAGGGGAATTGCGCCTTGAGGAAATCTTCGCCCTGCGTTCTTGTCGAGGCCATCTTGGGAGCGAATATGGTACCGCCATTCGTATCATCGCCCACGATGGCGGGGACCCTGATGAATTTGCCCTCCCCGAAGAGTTTGTATGTAAGGTCGGAGATGAGATCTCCATCGATGACGGGCGTCCACATGAAGAGAGGCGGCGTTGAACCCCCGGGATAGGGGATGTTGGAGTTGACCTTTTGTATCTCTCTGGCCGTC
This sequence comes from Fusarium duplospermum, assembly GCA_003946985.1. Lineage (NCBI taxonomy): Eukaryota > Fungi > Ascomycota > Sordariomycetes > Hypocreales > Nectriaceae > Fusarium > Fusarium duplospermum. The sequence continues at coordinate 467,308 of NKCI01000006.1, forward strand.
TTTGACCGAAGACATGCTATGTTGTCCTTTCCGGTACAGTTGAGCTTTTTGGTAAGATTCCCATATTGATAGAAGGATTCCTTGACTGTCAACATCGTAGCGAAGGAGACTGACTCTGCTGCGACCGCATGAAACAACCCTTCATCCTTTCCTCCAAAGGCGCTGAGATGGAGGCTAATACTTGCAGCACCGGCTGAGTCGCCACCTAAGACAACGTGGTCAGGGTCACCGCCAAACTTGGAGATGTGTCGCTGAACCCATTCGAGGCCCTTCCGTTGATCCAGAAGGCCGACGTTGGGTGTCACTTGGTCACCATCGTTGAGAAACCCATATACGCCCACGCGATAGTTGAGAGTCACAACCACCATGTCCATGTCGCCGGCTTTGATGAGCCCAGTACCGTTGACGATGGGGTTCGAGTTGGAGTTGAAGCCACCGCCTTGAATGAAGAAAAAGACTGGGAGTTTATCCTTGCTAGAGGCATCCGACGGAGCAAAGACATTGATGAAGAGACAGTCCTCAGAATCCGTCTTGTCGATACTGTCTGCCTTGGTCTTTGTCCCGATGCATTTTGGCCCGAACTGAGAGTGTGAGCTACAAGTGTTGCTTGGAGATCAAGGTGACCTACATCGCTTGCGTCCTGGACAGTACGGGTTGAAAGAGGGTCCTTGGGAGGCTTGAACCTAAGATCCTTTAGAGGTGGCGATGCATATCGCATACCGAGCCATTGTGTGACGCCGTTTCCGAGTTCCTTTCCTTTGTATTTGCTGTATTGAAGGTCGACTACAGGGTCGACTGCGTAAACAAAAGACGAGAGTAGCGTTAACGCCCAGAGGATTACGGAAAAGATACCCATCTTCACAGCTTGCTCATTCAATCATGCCAAGAATAGGCTGAGAAAATGTAGCGAGGCTTCTTCTACTCTTTATACCCAACAGCACCATGACTTCCCCCACAGCCACAGCACTGTTGAACACCACCTCTCGACACCGCTTATTTCCGCTCACATCCCGCCGATCCGTTTAGCAGTCTCAGCTTGATGAACACGAGGCATCCCACAAGACCAACGACTAACAGAACTGATCGTCCAAGGTGCGGGGATAAACCCCAGGTTTACGTGGGGAAAGATCCGCAACAGTATCACCAGAATCAACCTCAGCCCCGACAGCGAGCCGTCCAGCTGGGTCCACGGAGCCCCCGACGGACTGGAGCTGAGCATGGGCTTGAGTCGTAAGCGGGCGGTCTTGTCCTCTTCCGGCAGAGTGATGCTTGACCCGTGGTATTGGGTCAGGAAACGAAACGGCCACTGACGTTGACGGGTATAAAACAGTTCCCGAGAACATGTCTAGAACGAGTGATCGACCAATACTGGCTGATGCTTACAGCCACGTTACTCGGGGACGGCATGTATGCAAACACCTTAACACAACAACCCCGGGTTTGACACGTAAGAGCTGACGGGAAGGCATGTTGCTAGAGATGCAGCAACTATTGGGCGCCAGACTTCACCGTCTTTGGTAAGAGTTGTCGTACAGGATGATCTCATGCAGCAGCAGTTGGTTCGCGTGTTCCCGCACACGAATCAGCTTATAAGTGTTTCAGATAGGTGCTCAGCCATGACATAGCCATGCATTTACCGCATGGTGTGTAAGACACTTGATAGAGCTGGTTTCAGTATTGATGACATCTTGCCTGTGGAACAAGAAAGTTCTTCTACCTCTCCTTCGTATCACAAGCCGATGGAGTGGTGAACAAAAAGAAAGGGGCAAAAACATACAACACCCGGCATTCGCTGGTCGTCACCGACCCAACTACTACTCGGGCGCTCCTCAGCTTGACAACGGGAGAGCAGACGGGATCCTGTATTCTCTGAGGGCTGTGGTCGTATGTGACATGGCGGAGTGCTGTTGAGGTTGAAGATCCTGGGTTCTAGTCTGTGGTTGAGATAGGGATGGTCTAGGCATAGAGGGGGACAAAATGTCTCAACAATTCACTGAGTCAACTTGCCAACTTATAATACACTTTAAATACCTTGAGAGCTCTTGAGGTCCCATGGATGTTATAAAGACCAAGTATGGCCTCGTAGATCTCATCCCCAGTATTAGAAACAGGTTCGAGTATGTGAACTTGAGAGGAGAACACCAATACTGGATCCCCGCCGATGCATCCTCCGTTGGCATCAACTACAGAAGCTGTAGGCTGAGCTCAAACCATGCTAGAACGAATACTAGGGTCATCGGCATGCAACGTGGTGCGAGTAGAAAAGCCTGGAACGAAATGAATATCATGGTGCGAAATACATAGCCGCCGAAACTATTCCGAGGATCATGTCGCCTTGACCAAGTCCGATGCCAAGAGCGACCTTTTAATTGTCAATAAGATCGACCGGAAACGCTACAGATCTATTATCAGAAGAGGGGATGGGTGTGATCCGATGGTGGTGACATAGACGCGGAGGGGCCGTCTCTTTTCGCTCCAGAGAACTGAAAACCGTCACCATTGCTTTAAGGAGTCGGTCGCCCTCTGTTTTACCAAGAGTGGGACGGTGTCGGCTGCCAAATAAACAGGACGTCCATCCATGACCATGGCAGGGTCCCAGGAGCCAAGTTGTCGGGCGCGCAGGTGCTATTATGAAGTTTATTCTATCTGTACACTACAAGCTATGAAGCTCTATTAAACATTAAGTTGGCGTCCTTTCGAGCTCCCTTCAGCGCTCCCTTTTAGCATCAGATGGACCAAACCGGCTACCAGCCGCCGAACTGCCAGCCAAGCCATCACCTGCCCCCAGCCTCACCATGCCTTTCTGGCTTTATCAGTACTATTTCCATAGTCCATAAACAAAGGAGACAGAGTAAGGACGTAATGGCAATGTAAGGCTGGTAATTTCTGGGGGTCCTTTGGTAGTTATGTCGGTTCTTTGATGCCTGCAGTATCATCAGGCCTCTTGTTCTCGATTTCGGCCTGGTCAAGGATTTCAGTCAGTGCGGTGCCTTTTGGTCGGACTGGAGATGCTTACCTTTGGGTTTGTCTAATAACATCTTGATCTCGTACATGTGTAAGGGAAAGCACTGTCGTTCTCGGGTCTGAGAACTTCAGCTGCCAAAACGGCATCCGTTGGAAGGCCTCTAGAAGGGCTTCTGTCGCTTGGTAACAAGAGAAGACCCAGGGTGGAGAGGAGGGGGACGGCACTTCAAAGTAGCAACCTTGCGTCCCTCTTCAATGAGAGTGTCAAGGGCAGCTTGAATGCTTCGAAGGCGCTCGTCGCGTCCCCAGTCAATAATGTTGCGAACATACTTCCGAAACTCAATGAAGTGATCAGGTTCCTGAAGAGCAAAGCTTCGAACTTTTTGAACGTTGAAAAGATCTTGCTGCTTCCAAGAGATGAAGAGACGAGCCTCGGTGCCGTTCATGGCGATGCTGAACGAAGCACTGTCGATCTGGCGGACCTCCTGTCGGCGGCACTGGCGGAGTTGTTCATTGAGACGTTCGGCAACGTTGACGCAGGAGGCAGAGCCACCCAAGCATTGGTTAGTCGCGACCTACAGACTTCCATTGCTTGAGGGTCCATCTCCCTTGAATTCAAGAATGAAGAACGGGAAGCACATGCCCTCGTTGTTCATCGCAGACATGTTGGGCGTCTTGCCAAGCTGCATCTTCTGGGCAGTGCTGAAAGCACTGAGGCTGTAACCAGAGGTGACGTCCGGAGTAGGGTTGCTGACTCGGTACTGGGTTCCAGTGTTGGGAACCGCGTGTCTCTGGAAGGGAGCCTTGTCGCTTCGCTTCAGGGGGTCGTTGCGAGGGGTCTGGGGAACCAAGTTGTTCTGGAAGTACTGTTCAACAGTGGGTTCGCCAGCACCTCTCTCGAGAGCAGCCAGACCGTCATCAGCCAGGATGTCGCTGATGGAAGGAGTGGGCGAGGGACGGTCTCGCTGAACTCGCTGAATAAGGTCGACGAGATGCTGGGGCATTGGCTCACGGCGATCTCTGTAGTAGATGTTGTTGGCCGCGAGGTTCAAGTCCTCGTACAGAGGGTTCTCCACCAGAGAGCCAGTCTTAGCACCGGGGGTTGAAATGCCAGATGGGGAGGTTCCGAGGCCTGAGGGCCCTGCACTTCCACGGCCGTAAGACTTGGGGGTAGGCATACCACTCCCGGGTCGGCTTGGAGGAGCCATGAAGATGGTAGGTGGAGCTGATTGAACACCTCGAGGATCCGATGTGGTGGAAAATTGAACGAAACCGTCAGAGCGGACGTCTTCGTCTCGACCAAAGGGGTAGCCGGTTTCGAGCCAAGTTCCAACCCTGTCAATTGGCTCACTAGGCTGCGAAGCAGTCAAGTTTTCCAAGAATGGGACGATTGAGAATATCGGGGAACGGGGCGTAGGCTGATAGATCATCTTTGAAATGGGTGTCAGTAATGGATTATATAATGGGAGTCTAATAGGGTATCAAAGATAGGAAGAGGGAAGGGACAAGAGTGAGAAGGGGGTATGGAGAGAGGGAGTGCAAGAGTGAGGATGAGAATGGGAAGAAGATAAGGTGGGATAATAAAAAATCAGAGTAGAAAAGGTGGAATGGGAGAGGGTAGAGGTGAGGGCAGCAATAAGAGCCGAGAGATGATAAGAAGAGAGGAACAAGGATAAGACCAGGAGAAAAGAAGACGAGATATTGGAAGAGGGTAAGGTGCGGAAGGGCACAATAGTGAAGATGAAAAGCGGATGAGTGGAAAAGAAGAAAAAGAAGCAAAAAAAGAGAGTAGGCCAGCAAAGGTGGGTGACATCAAGAGCGTAAGGTGGCGCGAAGCAAGTAAGAGCAGGAACAGGAGGAGGATAAGACGGTCTGAGGGACAAGGCAAAAGGCGAGAGGGGAAGAGGGCAAATACGCCCATCGAGAAGACGGAAAATGAAAGACGAGAAGCAAGGAATGGGCTGGTACTCACAAGGTGGTCGTCCTGCTGAAGGTCCTGCTCAAGGCAGACTCGCTTGATAGCCTGAGGAGGCGAGGTGGAGAGGACCCTGTCAATAGGGCGCTTGTTGGGATGTTGAAACGACTGATTGATGGGTTCTTCTTGGTGATCTGCTTCCATGATGATGAAGAAAGAAGAAGAAGAAGAAGAAAGGAGGGAAGGGAAAAGAAATCGAGGCGGGCTTTTTATCTTTGTGGGCTCGTTAGCGATCACTGTCGGCCGGCTGTCAAGCTGGCAGTCCCTCGCGTCGGTTATAAGTTCTGTTGACAGTGCCAGGCAGTTTTAGGGCTGCAGTACCTAGAAGGACGGGTGTTTTGTGCAAGACGATGTGTCGTCGTTTGAGGTCGGGTTGAGGGACTGGGGTTCGAGAAGATGCCTGGTACCACCACAGCAGCCTGACTTGATGTGAATGCGGTGGAACCACCCACCTTGAGAGAGTATGTATTACCACGGAAGATGTTCTATTTCTTAAAATGCGAATCCCGGGTCGTGAAGATACCTAATAAGAAGAGACCCTAGAGAGCCTTCACAGTGCCTAGGGTGCTTGTCCTCTCATGGTCACTCTTAAAAATACCAAGTGCAGCGGTATATACGAAGAAGTGCTGGACTTATCTAAAGGCTGATGCTGCGTTGATCTTTACATATATTTAGCTGGAGGCTCAATGAGACCAGATGACGAGTCTAGTCGCTTTATCATCCGACAGGAACTCAACTCCCACATCAGATGCAGGGTACGGGAGCTCTCGCCCCAGCACATTTCTACACTCAACAGCGCCAGTGAAGGTCTCCATAATTGTACAACCACAACCGGTGTCAAGCCCGTGATTCACTCACGCCTAGCGAGGCAGTGAATCACACACCTAACCCAGACCTGGATGCCCTTGCAGCAAGCGACCCTCACACGCTTTACCTCAAATCGGGGAGCAAACTCTTGGCTCCCCGATTGCAGCAAGGCACAGATGCCCCAAGCTAGCCCATTTGAAGCTCCCGAGTACGACCTGGCCAACTGTGAAAGTTACCGTTGAGACGGATAACGTTCGAGTCGCATGATACTCGGCCCGCACCGCATCATTATCCACTAACCGAAATTCTACTAGCTCGTTTAAAGACCACCATGTTTCTCTCTCTCATGAGATTCTTTTTCTTCTTCACTTTTTTCTCTTTCGCCGCCATGATGACTCTCTCTACCTGTCAAGATCTTGACAGGTCCAAGCTAACGTCGATGACGTAGGTCCACTTTCGGCCGAACGCTCCGGCCGTAGGATATAAGCGCCACTAAAACGAAACACGGCCCCCACCAACAGCCCTAAGAGCGCCCCCCGTCAAGCTCCATCGGCGCTTCACTCGTCCGTGGATGACGGACGATTTCCGGCGCTTCCGATCATGTCTTTCTTTGCAGTTGCAAGCTCTTTTCGCTTTCGGTTTTTTTCCTCCTTTGCTCATCCCTCCTATACAACCCCGGACGTTGACCGGCCGGAATACCCTCTCTTGTCTATCTTTGTCTCCGATCTCGCAGAAGCTGGATCTCTGTCAACATGACTGCCGACCATGATGCTAATGGAGCTCCGGCCGCCCGCGTCAAGTCTTCGGCTTCGACCATCGGTGACCATGCTTATCCCCATGGTCACCTTGGACACCTGAACCCGGGACAGGAGGAAGCCTTTGTTCAGTTCAAGAAAGTCCTCGAGGAGCGGGGCCTGCTGAAACGCGGCCCTCCAGCTTCTCACGACGACCCTCTGTTGCTGTATGTTTTTGTTTTCCCAGCTGGGCATCCATGATTGATAAGCGGTTGGGCCTTTTTTGCTGACTCGAAATTTCCAACAGGCGGTATCTGCGCGCGCGACGATGGGTGGTTGAGGATGCCTACCAGCAGTTCAAGGATACAGAGGAATGGCGAAAGGCCAATGACCTTGATGTCCTTTACAACACCATTGATCTCGACGCTTACGAGCAAAGTCGTCGTCTGGTATGCGCTCCCCACCGGGATGTTCGGTCTGACATGTTTTGGTGCTGACATTTTCCAGTATCCCCAATGGACAGGCCGTCGCGATCGTCGCGGAATCCCTGTCTACGTCTTCGAGGTGAAGACACTCGACAACAAGACGGTCCACGAGTACGAAAAGGTTGGCGCATCCACTACCTTCTCCCAGGCCAAGGCCGACGGCAAGACTCCTTCTGGTCTCTTGCGCCTGTTTGCGCTATACGAGAACCTGACCCGGTTCAACATGCCCTTCTGCACCCAGCTGCACGACCGTGAACACCCCGAGGTGCCCATCACGCTGAGCACCAACATTGTCGACATTTCGGGAGTTGGGCTCAAGCAGTTCTGGAACCTGAAGCAGCATATGCAGGCTGCGTCGCAACTTGCCACGGCGCACTACCCCGAGACGCTGGATCGCATCTTCGTCATTGGCGCACCCGTCTTCTTCAGCACTGTCTGGGGCTGGATCAAACGCTGGTTTGACCCCATCACCGTCTCCAAGATCTTTATCCTGGGCCACCACGAGGTGAAGACCGTCCTTGAGCAGTTCATCGAGCCTCGAAACATTCCTAAGAAGTATGGTGGCGAGCTTGACTACACTTTCGGGCAGCTGAGCATTCCTGACCCTCACTGGGACGGAATCGTGAAGTGGGAGAATGGTTACAAGGGTTTCCCCAGCGGACCGCTCTTGTGGGAGGATATTGAAGGCGACAGGCTGGCTTGTGTCGCTCGAGGATATAAAGGTGGCCAGCCTCGGAATGAGAGAGTCTGCACTATCCCCAAGACCTTTGGCGTCGCGCCCGTGGAAGCCAAGACCAATGGCGTCAATGGCGTTAGCACTGGAACAGACGTTCACGATCATGACGTCGCAGAAGGAACGCAAACCACAAGAGTCGAGACCCACGACGACGGCGTCCAAACTGACGACGCCCTCATGAACGACGTCCAAGAGAAGCTCAAGATCCAAGACGACAAGCCTGCCGCCGCAGCAGCGCAGACAACCACGGCATAATATCGCAAAGTTTACATTAGTATATACCATAGAGCGGAGGACGACATGTTTTAACATACCCTGGCGAGCGGCGATGGGGGATATTTGGGAAAGAGAAGGGAATTGAAAGTTTGGATGACTGGAGTTTTTTATTTCTCGCTGTTATCGGCATTCTATTAGAACCGCGAGGGAAACGATGCGGTTGGTCTTTGTACCCATCTCAACCTTAATCAACCCGTCTTGATTATTTTATTCCATCTAGTGTTACGTTTCCAAGCGGTGTGATACTTGACCCATGCTGATCTATCATCTTGAATCCAATCTCTTAAAACTCCAAAAGCAAACCCTCTATCATGGCAACTCTGTCGCATCTGGCAACTTGGCAAATCCCCTCCTCTTTCTCCATTCATTAACTCCCGCCTCGATTTCAGCCCAACAAACACCATCCCTCACAAGCCACATGGTCACACCTAGACTCTCCGTGTCGCGGTTCCGGCTCTCGTCGTCAAAGAACAACATGTCCTCGTATCGTATTCCCGTGCGCTTCTGCAGACTCTCAAAGTGTCGTATCTTGCTCCCAGGGTAAATCTCCAGCAATCCGTCAAACACTTCCAGCGCGCGCTTGGGCTTCTCGGGCTTGCCCATTGGTGGTGCGGGAGTCGCGTCGTCGGTCAAGGGCGTGGGAGCGGGGATATGCAGCATCTTGAGGAGGTCGCGCGCAAGGCCAGGCGCAGAAGTTCGCGATGCGACTCCAATCCTAGGTCCCGCGCGTGGGAGCGTATATAGAATGCTAGGCACATCGCAGTAGAACCCGTAATCCTCGCCGTAGCGATCCGTCGCGCTCGAGTGTTGGGCGTTGGGCTTGAGAGGCGGGGTGACGTGGGTGTCGACCCAGAACGGCCAGAGGGTGTAATCGAGGTCGAATACGATGAGCTTAGGAAGTGGTAGAGATGGGTCGGTGAGGGAAGGCGGGAGGAGAGAGAGAGCCGGGTTGACGGGGTTCCCTGAGGCGGTCGACGAGGTGGTTATCGTCGAAAGGGAGGATATGGTAGAGGAGCTCTGAGGGAGCGGGTTCTTGGATAGCTTCTTTGGCATATTGAATCAGGTATAACGAACAGTCGCGATATTAGACTTGATAGTTGAACGAATGAGTATGGAGCGAGAGACTTGTATTTGAGGACTTGGTTATGAAGGTGTTGATGTTGATGCTGGATGACGCCTATCTAGGACTTTTCTTTCGCGCTCCCTGTCTCATCCCGCGGTGGGGGTTTCAGTTGTGACGTCGGTGCCTCGCCCAGGCACTTTTCCGAGCGAAGAAAACTGCTTGCCTCGTGCAACATATCCATGAATAATAGGCCCAGAACCACTTCTGGCTACCACGAAAAATAGGCTGTAGCATTGGAACTAATCTCCTGCCAAGCTGTGCCGCATGGTCAAGGTTGCCAGCCAAATCTCATCTTGCAGGATTAGCCGAAGCAACCTTGAACGTTGGACTGGGTCTATCATGTAGGCAGCCTCATTCCGAGCTTCCAATCTCTGTAAGAACCTTCAGCATTGTCGTTTCTACTCGGTCAGCTGTTATATCATAACTCGGGTCACCGTTCGCCGAAACTGCCAGACTCCAAACGAGTTTGGACTAGCACAGCAGAAGCATGTGACCTTGATGGAATATTTTCCGTCTTTATCCTCCATCTCCAAGCTAAACAACGCTCAAACCAAATCTCAACCGGTTAGAACGTCCTTACCCCGCACTTCAACCTCCCTCTCTTTTTACAGCAAAAAAAAAAGTCTCCCAGACGGGTTTGCGGGGAGGCGAAAAGGATTGGTCTGCTGAGTCATGCAACTCGAGCTCTAGCGCGAGTTTCTAGGAAATGAAAGGTACATGATTGGTTGAGTCGGCTGCCACCCACCCGCTGTGCTCCGGGGGAAATTTCCTTGTTTAGTGAGTGTCCATCGCGCGCCTTCTCCATCTCTCCATCCCGCGTGAACACAATCCCTCCTTGCCTGAGGCTGCATTTGACGGTCGCTTTCTCCTTGAGAAAAGGAAAGGGACAAAACGAGAGGTGAAAAAGACGGTAAATATGAAGCTTTTATCAGATTGATCTTCGTTTCTATCACTCCTGAGGACGTTGCGAGAGGAACATCCCATCGACAATCGTCTCATCACTTGGAGAATCGCCTGAGACAGGGATCTACCGGCACATCACTCACCCACTCACCAATACCGAAGACTCGGGCATTCGTCGGAGAGAGAAGAGACATTGCATTGAAAAGGGAGGGTCAGGAACACTATCTACGGCGCATTGAGACAAGACATGGCGAAACGATCCTGGTCAGACTCAAATGGGCCAGCTCCTCCAGGGGCGGCTGATGCGAATGCGACGCCAGCTGTGGTAAGTTGTCGACATGTCTCAACGAGTATAGGCACGGCTAACAATATGAAGCCACCAACGCCTGCTCGCTCCAATGGCAACAGCAACGGCACGCGACAGAGTGGGAATCGACAGAGCGTCAGTGGTCTCATGCCCAATGATCTCCCTATCCCTCAGATCTCTCGCAAGATCAAGGCTTGCGCGGCATGTCGGAAACACAAGGTGAGATTAACTACTGTTTGGGTTCAGGCTGTAACTGACACTCACCGCCGATAGATTAAGTGTTTGATGGATGAGAGTGGTCCGCCGTGTCGAAGATGTGCTGAGCGAAATTTGGGATGTGTCTTGAGCAAGAGCTTGCAGACCATCATTGATGAAAAGTCACAGTACGTGCTCTCTCTCGTCAAACTCGTTCGATTTGAGCTGGCATCTTTTACTTTACCATCATGCGACTGACACGTTGACAGATTCTCTGAAGCAGTGGTCCAGGATCTTGAGCAGATACATTCCGCTCTCAGGCAGGTCATGACGAAACTGAGCCTACCCGAACTTCCCCCATTGCAGAGCGCCAATTCTCGAGAAGCAGAGGGAACGCCTCCCAAGGAAGACAATCCGACTAATGCGACAAACCGACTTTCTGCCTCACAAGAAGAGCATCATGGTCCTTCATGCGACAACTCTCCAAAGGCAACCCCTGAGGACGAAGGCCTCCCATATGTGCCTATTCATTCTCTATATACTCTCACCAAACTTAGTGCTCTGCGCTCACCGGATAACTCGGAAGCTCAACGAGGTCGTGCCATTGATGACTTTATTGCACGCGGTGCCCTTGCCTTGCCCGACGCAGAGAGCTTGTTTGCTCTATATCGCGATCGCCTTGACCGATACATGTACGGCATTGGCTGTCGGTACATGACACTGGACGAGCTCAGACGAAAGAGTCCGATTCTATCAGCCGCAACCCTGACCGTAGCTGCACTCCACGACCCCAAGGCTGATGGCATTTACGGCATCTGCAGCAGTGAGTTCCGTCGACTAATGGAGAAATCCATGTTTGAGCGGCGTATTGATCGCGACTATCTACGGGCCATGTGTGTGGCCTCTTATTGGCTCAGTGACCTTTCATGGATGCTCTCGGGCTACGCAATTCGACGTGCGGCTGAGTGCAATCTACATAACAGCTATAACCAAGCCATCAAGGAGCAGAGTCAGGAGGCGGCAGATTGTGCGCGGTTATGGTACATTCTTTACATCTGCGATCAACATCTCGCGACACTCTATGGGCGACCGTCTATTGTTCAGGAGGACTCGTCTATTCAGGGATGGGAGAACTTTCTTGAATCTCCTGTGGCTACCGAGGAGGATAAGCGTCTTACCGGACAGGTTGCGTTGGTTAGCATTCTACGAAATATTCGAGAGCTCTTTGGCACCGATAAGGGAGAGCGTATCTCAAGGGTTTACCTTAGCCACATATCACAGTTCCGACGACAGTTGGATCAATGGTATGATCGGTGGCTCAAGGACTTGCCAGGTGAGTAGATCGACAAGGGCAGTGAGAAAGGATGCTGACAAGACCAGAACAATGGCCTCAAATCGGATCTTTCCCGCGAAAGGGTACCATCCTTCACTACAACTTTGCCCAGATTCACCTCTACTCACACATCTTCCGTGGACTCGCCAACGACGACCCGATCCCTCATTACTTCCTCGACTGCGCGTCCAAAGCAGTCACAGCTGCAACCGCTATTATCGATCTCATCATCACCGACCCCGATGTGGCTGTAGGAATCGTGGGTATGCCTTCGTATATGCTCTCCATGACGGCATTTGCCTGCATGTTTCTTATCAAGGTTGCCCTCAAATATGGCGGGGATCTCATTGAGCGCCAGAGGGTGCATGACTTGACTACCAGCTTGGTACATCGATTCCGGTCTCTCAATACCGGAAAGTGGCATCTTGCAAATCTCATGGCTGGCGGCTTGGAGCGGATGACGGGGACCCTTAACTCGGTTGCGCCAGGGCAAGTCGGTCAAGCACCTAACGGTGTTATCGTCGGGAACGGTATCAACGAGAATATCGATCTTTCCAACCAGATGCCGCCAGGAGATCGCCCTTTTACCGACATGGACGGAGACATGTTCTTCGATTACGATATGAGTTTCGGTCTCTCGCCCGTGTTCCGCTTCGATCCGAGTATGTTCGCCATGGACGCTTCAGGGCAGTCACTGCCAACATATCCAGAGGCAGATTACGGCATGAGGCCACAGCCTTGAAAGGGCAGTCAACAGAGTGAAAAGTCGTTTTTGGCGTGGGCGTTTTGCTTGGTTGCTTGGAGTGATGGAATACCTGGATATTGGATGTATCATACAAGTTTGGGAGGCAGGACAATTGGGTAATTACTGCAAGGAATCAAGTTTCAAGTCGAGATGTGGCAGAATGAACCTTTTGAAGTCATCTACGGAGGGAAGGCCGTTTGAACTACTGATGGAGTGTTGAATGGTCGATCAACCACGGCTTCTTTATCAGTCACTGACGTCAATGAAAGATCATGGCCAAGTCTCTCACTCCGGACTGGTTACCCTGTGTGTAATTTGGCAGTATGTCTCGACTAACCCGCAGACTACTCCGTTCAAGCCAAGGTTCATCCATCTCTGGTATACTCCACAGTGAACAACATCTACTCCAACTTGAACCCTCCTCCTCGGTGACGACAGAACTTGTCTCATGATGTCGGAAATCGATGTCGGCTCAGGATTCATCGGACTTCTCTCCGATCCTCTCTCCGCATGCAGGCCGCTGCGGAGATTCCACACCACATGAGCATCATGGGCCCCGCGATAGTGGACCATCCTTCCACCTGAACTTGGTGGATACAAACAACAGACCATATCTTAACGAGATCAAGCTGGAGACTTAAAACGCCACTAGATCTTATCAATCAATCCGATCTCGGAATACACACACACCATCATGACGAACGAGAAACACATCCTCATCACCGGAGCCGGAGGTTTCATCGGACAAGAGCTCGTTGCTCCGCTGTTGGCTTCGTCGGCTGATATCCATGTCACCATTACGGACCTTGTCGAACCGCCTGTTCCTCAAGCTGCGAAGAGTGAAGTCTGTCGCATCACGAGTTTGGCAGCGGATTTGACTTCTCCAGATGTGGTAGACAAACTCATTCGGCCTCGTCGCTTTGAAGCCGTTTATCTCCTCCACGGTCTCATGTCTGGCGGGTCCGAGGCTGATCTTGAACTTGGCCTAAATGTCAATGTCGATTCAGTCAGGTCTGTTCTCGATGCATTGAGAAAACTCTGGCCAGGCACAAAGGTCATTTTCTCAAGTTCTTGTGCTGTCTACGGTCCTTGCGATGGACATGTCACAGAAGCGGGGGTTGTACCTCAACCGAGGTCATCTTACGGCGCGGAAAAGCTCATAATCGAGCTCCTCCTCAACGACTTTTCCCGCAGAGGACTCCTAGATGGGAGAATCGTCAGATTACCAACTGTCGTGGTTCGACCGGGTAAACCATCAGCAGCAGCATCGAGTTTCGCCTCAGGTATAGTTCGAGAGTCGTTGCAGGGAATACCCAACATCCTCCCCGTTCCCCGGGACATAGCAATGTGGATCTGCAGTCCTGCGACGGTGATCAAGAACTTGATCAAAGTCAAGGAGATTACTGGTGAAAAGTTTGGAGACTCGAGGATTGTGAATCTTCCGGGTATTACTGTTACTGTGCAGGAGATTTTAGATGCTGTGGAGCAGGTCGGGGGGAAGGAGGCTGTGCAACTTGTTAAGGATGAGGAGGATGATGCGTTGTTTAAGATTGTTAAGAGTTGGCCTCCTTGGTTTGATGATTCGAGGGCTAGGGGGTTGGGACTTGAGGCGGATGGGACTTTGGTTGATGCTGTTAAGGCGTTCAAGGCGAGGCTGGGATAGAGCCTGTTTGGTGCATTATGGGTCTCTACTAGACCGTGATATGATGTTCTTTCCCCAGAATGCATGTCAATCATATACAGTCTTTATCTATATAGCAAGGTCCCCGACAGGTTGACCAGTCAAATAGGCATATTCACTAAGAAATACAATCAACATCCAACCAAGAGACTACTTTTCCATCACTGCCTATTATGTCTATTTAATTTACATGTCTACCATCAAATTTTCCCTCTACAGCTTCGCCCTCATGCTCGACATTGGACACGACTCAGCACTCCCAGATGGAACCAAATAGTCCACATCCAACGTATTAACCAAGTCTGGTGTCGCTTGATCCAAACTCGTAAGGCCAGCCAACCTCAACGAAGTCTCGAGCTCATCCTTAAGGACTGGTGCATTTAGTTAGCAGCTTGTCATCCCAGTCGATCTAGAAACTCACTCTGCGAAAGATGCTCCACGCCCTTTTGGCCGTATACCAACGAGTATAGGAACGGTCTGGCGATTCCAACAGCTGTAGCGCCAAGGGCAATTGCTTTGAGAATGTCGGAACCTCGTTCGAAGCCGCCGTCGATGAATATCTCGAGATGTTGGAATGCTTCCGGGAACCTCTTTCGGACTTCGAGAAGGATGAGAATGGATGCCTGAGCGCTGTTATCTGGTCAGCATACATCATTTACTCCTTGAAGGTAGAACTTACCCATCAAGGGATCTTCCTCCATGGTTGCTTAGCATGACACCATCCACACTATGCTCAACAGCCAACTTCACATCTTCAACGGCCTGCACGCCCTTGAGCACAATCGGTACCGAACTCTCCTCCCGAATCCACTTCAAATCCTCCCAATTAAGACTCTTGTCAATATACTGCCCCATCAGTCTACCCAGTCCGCTACCCTTGTTATCCTTGCTGCTCTCGCTCCCACTCATCTCAGATTTAATCACCACGTCTTGAGCTGCACGTTCATCGGCTTCGCGTTTTCCAGGTACGGGTGCGTCGACTGTGACAAAAATAGCTTTGATGCCAAGGGAGCGAGCGCGACGGAGGAGTTCAACTGTCTTGGAGCGGTTCGAGTTGACGTATAGTTGAAGGAAGAAGGGATGACCTGGGGGAGCGGCGGCGATGATGCTGGGGAGGGAGTAGGAGGCGTTACTAGAGATCTTGAACTTGTCAGCAAAGTTATCTCACTCATCGAACTCAGTACTCACAATCTCAAAGATACCCTCACTGGCAGCAGCTCTACTCCACCCAAGCTCCCCATCAGGATGCGCCAAAGTAGCCATGGCAGCAGGACACATGATGAAAGGCGCCTTACTATCAAGCCCCAGAATCTTTCTCTCAATCCTAGCACTCGAAACATTTCTCAAAATCCTAGGCCGAAGCATGACCCGTCTGATAAGTTCTCGATTCTTATTCACGGTGACGAGATCGGTTGCTGCGGATGAGTAGAATGCCCAGGCTTTTGGGGTTAGGGCTTTTTGGGCTGCGAGGGCAAAGTCGTTTGCCGAGAGGATTTCTTCGAGTTTTGGGACGGAGGGGGGAAGTTCGATGACTGTTGAGAGTGGTTTGTTAGTGGGTGAGTGGTCAATTGGTGATGTCTTCACGAACCTCGAGGGGGTGGGATGTTGGGAGTCTCGGACTCCATGGCTGCGAGGTCGCTCATGACTGCTACTTTGGCAATTGGAAGAATTGAAGATGAAAGTAAGTTATGAAGGGTGTTTCTTGAATCTCAATAGGAATACCAATTCAATTGATCTATCCTACAATCAAGTCATGATACAGGCTACGACTTGTTGCTTATAAGCCACCCCTCGACATTCCTCGTCCCCCGCAATCGGACCCCAAAAGCTCCAAGTCAAGGTCCAGGATCCGCTCGGGGAAGCTTGGGGCGAGCGGCTACACCGAGGAGTGGACTTCGGACATGTTGCCGAGGGGGGCATTGTCAGGGTTTGGTTGCGGCCTTCTCTCCGGTTGGCTTGATCTCAGTCTCAACACTCCACAAGCAATTCCTATGTGCTGGTCGTTTACATTTATCATGGGTCACATGGACTTGATAGATTTGGACAAAGTTTCATGTCTGAGCCTTAGCAATGGGGATTTGGTGGGCTGTAAACATCCGCGTCTGGAGAGGGGATATGGAAAAGGGGCGACATGTTTACTTACAACGCCACAGATCAGGCATTTCAGAGGACTCATCCATAATTGAACAAGTATTGACTGATGCCTCACGAATTCTACACGAGTGCACGTGGTCAAGTTTAATCCATTCTCTCGGGCCGATGCGAGACCTCGTTGCGAGAATAGAGAGGCGCAGCTCTCTGTGCTGTCAATGTTGTCCTGTCAACCCAAATAAAGTTTCCAAAACTCGACAACTCTATCAATTCTTCCATCAGTGAAAACGGATGGTGTCTCATACTATGGTAAAGCTTTTACCTCGCAGGGAGATGGTCCGTCCGAGAATGGGATCCTGGAGCGGTATATGCTAAGTTGCTCATGAGTACTCGAAGCTTGGGATCCTGGCCAAAATCTCCTAGCTGTTTCCAGAGCTGAGACCAGACCCCTATTGGCTCAATTCTAGTACTACATATATACTCGATCCTTGCGTGGTGATAGGAGCCCATAGTCAGTATGTCAATGCCAAGTTCAGGTCAACCTTTCTTGAGGAGGCGAAGTATGAACTCAACGTGCTCATCAAGGGGCGGGCATTGCGCAAATTCACAGAGTATCGCCAGGATCAGAGTTGTCAGGGAAAGTCAAAATTGGCTCAACACATGCATCAGGCGGCAGTTGTCTTTCAAACTCTATCTACCTATATCATAGCCCTTGGCGATGCTTTTTCTTCGTAAATGTTCTTAATCACCAAATCTAGCCTTTCTCCCACTATCTTGGCAGGTTCACAGCTTTTGCTACACATCTCTACTTCATAGGCCTCCTACACGACTGTGCTAGACAGGACTAACAATCACCACGAAGATGCGTCTCTCCAAGCAAACAGATGCCAACCAGAGTGGCAAGCGGCCCGGCGACCACCACAACAGCAATGCCTACCACTCTGGAAACTGGGATGTCAACAAACCCGCCAACATGCATGGCCATCTCGCCCGTTCGTTGCATACAGCTTCCGACACCGGGGGCTCAAGGGGCATTGAGCCTCAATGGACCAGAGCTCGCTTTACACTCGAAGAGAGCCATCGTGAGTGGGAGTCTAAGCGACAAGCATTCCTCAATACTATGACTAGACTCAGGGCTAGGCTAAGAGCTAGCAACGAAGTGGAAGATGGCTTTGTCCTTGTGGACGCAGATCCCTTGATGGTTGACTCTACTGCCCAAATCTCTCAGCCAGAGAACACTACTGTCATAAAGACCAAGAACAGTGCGGAGAATGGGACTTCTCTCCATGTCAGAGCCGACTCAAGTCTTGCTACAGCCTCTCCCAGCACCCGGCGACAACTAATGGCAAGACAAAGAACCCACCTCAGCAGTTCAGATAAAGCCAGAATCGGGGTCAAAAAGAAGTCTCCCATCGCGGTTAGGTTCCGTAAAGCCAAAAGCATCCCACTCGAAACACAATTGCGTCAGCCTGGGAACATTTTGAACACCAGCAATGGCAATACCCCCGCCCCTGGCAGCATCGTTACAGCCGGGTCACAGAAATCTATGGCGAGTGACTTCACTTTCGTCGACTGGTTCATTGTTGTCATGTTTGTGGTTCAATCCGTCATTTGGATAAGTGTGGGTTATCTTTTCGTATCGGCACTAGGATCCTAAGGACCTCCGGGTTTGGCTTGGCTATGACTGAATGGCTAGTGGAAGTTGACTTGCTTAGTATAGATACTCATTAGATGTTGGTGCAATAGAAACGCATTTACATCAACGACCAGCCATCCTGGTAGCCTTCAAGTCACTCGTATCAGAGCATCACAATACGATATGAACAATGCTCACATCCCTTGGTTCCCTCCTCACCAGTGTTCAACTCAATAGAACAAATTACCACAGTCCAATCCTTTTGTTCCATTTATAATGCCACAAATCCATGTGACGAATGCTCTACCCCAGGTATGAGTTACAATCTTATGCTATCCACCTACAGTCAACCAAGACTGCATGACTTTCCTATCCGAAAATGAATCGCCATACTATTACAATGCTCCTAGATGAAAAAACAACAATATGTATATACTTTATACCCCCCAGCCGCCTTACTCGATCACGATATCCTCTCCGAGTCTTCTCAGGGGAAGTTCACCGACCATCTTTTCCAGACTTCCAAACGTGTTGACAACGTCTTTAGATTCCTCTGAGAAGCCCATGCGCATACGTCCGACACGCTCCCATACGACTCTCCCGTCCCTCTCAGTTCTCTCCACCACTAGAAGCATCACCAGTGACTCCTCGACGAACCAGAGCACCGTCATCTGCTCTCCCTTGGCATGCCGTTCAATGTACTCCCGAATCGAACCAGATCCCCGACTCAGCCGAACATCAACGCTCACCCGGTTGAAGATCCAGCCCTCAGGGTGCGTCCTTGCCTTGACCCGATCCAGCACAAACGGATTCGGCACGTGAATACCATACGGCCGGATAGGTAGCGACGGCGGCGCAGGTGGCATTCCCGTGGCCGCGGCAGAAGCGCCAAAGTCATACGCCACGCTGCCGTCGCGGTTGACGAGGACAATGTTCGGTGAGTAGGTCCAGCGGATCGAGTTGGGGTCGTTGCGGGATACGTGTGTCGCCGTGACGTAGTGGTGGGCGTTGTACTTGCGCTCCCGGGCTTTGCTGTCCGGATCCACGACAGTGATGGATGAGTACAGGTCGACGGGACCCTTCCATCCGGCCCATGTCCAGCTGGGCATGTGAGGACGCCTCGTAGCTACCACACCGTCTTTGTGATGCCAGAAGCATGTTGAGAGGGCAAACATGTCGCGAGTACGTGGGAGACCCGTGGTTGGTACCACCTGATCCAGCTGGGGTGCCCAGACGGGGATGCCCAAGATGTTGAACATTTTACCCCGACCAACCGTAGATTCGAGTCGTCTTAGAATACCAAGGAAGGCGTTCAGTGAGTCCTGGTCGTATGTCAAGTCGCGCCGCGTGTAGTTGCCGATATGTTGGTCCGCTTCTCGGAAGATGCTCAGCGTGCTAGGATCCTCGGCCTTTCCAGGCAATCTCTTCCATCGTTCCCAACTTCCATCAACGAATGACACGCCATTAAACAGGCCTGGCCTCATAAAGTCGCACATTCTTTGTTCTTCCATGTCGTGGTAGAACTCGAGCGGCAGGATAAGTGACTCAGGACAGCACATGCCCTCACACTCCCAATACATCTGCTGGTCGGTGAAGATGAGTCGTCGACGCGCGAGCAGACCTTCCTGATATGTCCAACCTCGTTGGTACCACGCCGAGTTCTTGATAGCGAGTCTAGGGTCCTGAAGACTTGACACAAGGGTAATGTCCGAGTTTACAAACTCGTACTTTGGCTGAGGAGGTCGATTTCTCGATCCCACGCCGGGGAGACCATAGTCTGCGTCCTCACCACATGCCGCGATGATGGCCAGGATAGCACCCTCAAAGATCTCGTCCATCCTTGCAATCTGCTGCATCTTCTCGGCCGGCCGCGTGTGGTCGATACATAGCCTGTCGACCCATAAATACCTAACACCGAGATCCTTGGTGGCGATGATGGCGTCCCAAATCACCTTGGGCCATGTCCCAGGAGCTGACCTTTTGTTCCCCCACACGTAACTCAGTGCGACATATCGATCCGTGATGGAAGCGTCCACCACCGTTGGTGGGTTCTTTGCGCAGTCGACAAGTCGAAATCCGGGCATCTCATGTGTGATGGGTTTTCGTCCACAACGACCTTGGTGATAGAACTCGCAGAATCGCAGCCAATCCTGACCGATGGACATGTCAATCGTCTGCTCAAGCTCACGACCCCAGATTCCACGCTTCAACCAACCACTCGTGTCGGTGAATGAGCTTGCCCGTGAGTGCCTCCCCTCAGATCGCGCGCTCAGAAGCTCATTCGGCGCCGTGTCAGGCATGGTCCGGTAAAGCATGCCCGAGTCACGGAACCAGTCGGCGCTCACATCCCAGCTGAGAGCTCCGTCGCCGCTCTTCTTGGGTACGACGCCTAGAAAGGCAGGGCTGAGTCCCTTGCTCTTGTTCTTTGCTGCATGGCCCTGCTCAAACATGATGTGGCTATCAATGAGATAGTTGGTATCTCTGCTCGAAAAGCCAGAGAGATACAGATCACCCTCTCCTTCGCTGGGAATGTGCACGGATAGAAACAGCTTGCATAGAGGGCACTTTGTGATGAAGCGATTCTCCTCAAGCTCCTTCAAACGACCCATGGAATGCTCCTTGTTCTCAAAGGTGTCTGCAGCAGCTGGATCCAAAGCTCTCATGAAAAAGTCGTCCATGGTGTCAAATGTCGAGTCGATATCAGCAGCCCAGCCAGCGCACGCCCTGCAAAGATTTGGATCCTGAGGCTGACCGCCTGACCTGTCGGAATGAGCTGAAGGACTGCGACTCTTTCGCCAGCTGATACGGCGGATGAGAGATGCTCTCCGTGGCTGTCGGTCCTCATCCTCTGGAGGAGGATCCACTGTGAGATGCTGCATCATGTTCTTGAGAGGGTTCCGTGATCGCCGCTTCTCGACGCCGCCGGGCGAGACCGGTGGCGTGGTGAAGGGCGAACCAGGCTCCAGCGTCTCTGGCATGATGGCGGATGCTTATGCTTCAGAGCGTACACAAATGATGTCAGGAGTGAAAGACGGAAGAGTAGTCAAAGGAGACGCCGTGGACTGCTCCGTGATTCTCGGGGTCGAACCGGTGGTGTCTCACGGGTATCACCCCCCGTCTCGGCTCCTGCTTTCCGGGGTCCCACTCTTGGCTCTGCCTGAGATTGATGGCTTGTCCCACGGCGCCGAAAAAAAAGACAGGGGCTTAGGGGGCAATCTAGTGCTTGTCGGGGGGGGGGCGGGCGATATAAAAAGGATGGTAATAGAGTAGAAGAGCCTCGAGTCAAGCAAGCGAAATGGTTTTGTCAAAGCAAGAGGGGCGGGAGATGGCCTTTACCCCCCGGGCCTTCTCCAGAGCCAACGGCGTTTAGTGAAGCGAGCAGCGTTGGAGACAAACGAGATGAAGGCGGTGCAGTGCAGTGCAGGCTGTAGGTGGTGGCTGCTGTATGGATGGGAGTGTTGGTGAGGCGGGGAAGATGTTGGGGGCCGAAAGCTGAAGCTGAAAGGGAGAAATCGAGACAAAAACGGATTTGAGAGAGATGAAGTAGTTAAAGGTAAAGAGGTTGCCTTGTTCTTGTCGCCTTTCAAAATGGAGAAATATCCCATCCGTGCCTTGCCTTGCCTTGCCTTGGCTCGCCTTGGCTTGCGAGATGACGAGAGCAAGGATTCAAACGAAACGATATGGATCCTCGCTCCTCCCCCTGGGTCTCCACGAAGGAAGAGAAAATCAATCTTGGGTGGTCGAATGGCGCCAGCTGAGACAACCCAACCCACTGAGTCAAAAGGCCAGTCTCGCAGCCAACAGAAAGATAACGTTAGTGGCTATTGGTCGAAAAAAGCTGGCGGTGTGTTGTATGTAGCCGCCTGAGGCTATCGCGCAAACCTGGGTGGTTAACAATGGGGACGAGGCTGGGTACCCATGTGACACTGCCTCAAATTGAGGCGCGAATGTGAAAAAAAGGATGCGTTGTTTGATGTCTGATTTACCAAAGATCCAACATGAAGAATCATACCTATTTTTTTGCGAGAAGAGGACCAAGCCTTGGCCGTGTTTCAAAGTCACGGGCATGATCATGTGGAGACACTTTCTTGTGCAGCTATTCTCAGGATGAACTTATGACGTAGCTAGGCGCCAAACTCATTCATTCAACAGCCTGATAGACACCCCTCTTCTCTTGGCTGGAACACATTTGTGATTTTTTTACAAGAATAACCGTGATTCACTTTAACCGGGCAACAAACAACTTGTGCAAAAAATCCCAATAGTTGCCTACATCAGGGCGCAGTCGCTGCCTTATGTGTTCGACCCCGCTCGCGGCTGAACATGAACATGGTCCAAAAGCGGCTGATCTCAGCTCTTGGCCTAGCACAGCCCAAAGTGCAGCGATTCTGCGCCCATTTATTAGACGAGGTATTTTTAGATCTATTCAAATATCACGAAAGAGAATAAAACCTTTAGAAGATTCTTTCTGTGTTTGCTGTATTGAATTGATGAAATCTGCCTTGCCAAGGAATCCGTTCATACCAAATACCCTAAACCGCTCACCAAGATATCCGTGGGTTCACGGTGTATCAACCCCCAAAC
The DNA here is from genome assembly GCA_003946985.1 of Fusarium duplospermum. Taxonomy (NCBI): domain Eukaryota; kingdom Fungi; phylum Ascomycota; class Sordariomycetes; order Hypocreales; family Nectriaceae; genus Fusarium; species Fusarium duplospermum. The sequence goes on from NKCI01000006.1 coordinate 489,883, forward strand.
CTATACTCCGTAGGCATTGTTCAATCAGGTTCATGGCCATAGGGTAGCCAACCAACTCTTTAACCCGAGTAAACGCTATTGCGTCTCTACACTCCGTAGTTTACAGATGTATGTCCCTAGAGCATAGTGTACTTGGTAGGTGGGAGGTCAAGAAACACTTGAAACGGCACAGTCAACCATTAACCATCCCTCATCACCATAGCCACCCTCCAACTCCTCACTAACAATCTTCAACACCAAACCGTCCATCTCGGCACTTATCCTCCTCTCCACTTCCCGACACGGCCCTTCCTCCCTCCCGTCCACCCCCCCACGCCAGCAGACCAAACAGCACCCATCCTCTCCTCTATTAGACTAGCTTCCCCCAGTAGTTCGTCTCTCCTCACCCGGCTGCGGCGGGTAATCGCCAAATCTCGGGTTGGTTTCAGATCATCAATCATCTGCCCTCTCCCACGTTTGCCGTGTGACGTCGTTAGCTCATCTGCTAAAGACGCACTTATCTTGAAGCCACGAGGCAGATCTTATCACGAGCCGCTCCGAAGGCCGATGTGCCGAAGAGTTTCATCACATGAGAATACATATCAAGTCAAGGCATTAAATCACAAGAGCAAAGAATCTCAGGCATGCGGGCTCAATTCACATCTAGCGCTGCGCTACCTCGAAAAACCATGGCGGTCACAGTCGCTCACTCGCACGTCTCTGTGCCACTTCCCAAATAATCCAATCCATTTGTTTGATTTCCAATCCGACTCTTCTCGGTCGAGGGGAGAGAGTATCCCTCCCCTATTGCGTATCCGTGGGAGACATGGTCGTTAAAGGCCTGGAGGCTTCCAGAGGCGAGTGTTGTCGGTTTGAATGGAGTTGGGTAATTTAGTGCTGTAAATGTTAGAGAGTGTAGATTGAAGAGCTGGCTGAGTGCTTACCTTGCAGCAAGAGCAAGAGCTGCAGGCAGAGTTGTCGTGGTTGCAGCAGGAGCTGGAGGATGTTAGCCAGATGATCAGGAGAATGGTGGTCATCTCGAGTTGATCCAAGGCGCTCTGCAGAAGCCAAGGGACTCAGCCAAGGCATTCTGTAGAAGAGGCCAGGAGACTCGAAAAGCCACTGATGAGGAGGTGCTCACCAGGGAGACATGTTGATGGTTGTTGGTGAAGAAAAGTCTTCGAAAATGTTGTATAAGTGTTTGATGTGAGTGTTGAAGTGCTGGATGCTTGTTGGATGCAGAACAAAAACTCGATTTGGAGGGGGAGGACGAGCCCTTCTTATACCTGCTTGAGAACGAGAACGGAGCAGTACCTCCCCCCTTCATCCCACCCTCTTCTTCGAGTCTCTACGTCTTCCGTTGCCTGATCATCGTATGCTGGGCAGTGGGCGTGGGAGGTCGGAGTGGGAGGTGCTCCACTCCCCGTGCAAGGACAAGTTCCGTCGACGAGAGTGTAAGAGATGTCCTACCATGGCCCGGGGGCCTTTCCCAATGTCACGCGGCACCCACGCCTCCCACCCCGCATACACATGTATAGTGTAGGAGGGCTTATTCCCGTAATTGGCTGGGGACCATGCACGCTGCTTGAGGAGCACAGCTTCACGCAGCACACCTCTGCAGTGCGAGCTCCCCGGCATGTTTCGAGTTCCCACACAAGCTCTCTTTTACTCATGCCGAGATGCAGCGTCCTCCCCGTTGAGTTTGCCTCTCTCAATGACGAGCTTCTTGTCAAAGTTGCCGGCCGGCCAACCGTCGTGAGAATTGTGTCGCACTGCAGCGTTGATCCTACAGAATCGAACGGTCCATGCCGAGCACATCTCTTTCCGGGTGGGGACGAAGCCTATCCGCGATCTCTCGAGTTGGTGTGATTGGCGTGCGGGTGAGGCCTTCTGCTGACCTCTGAGTGGGATCTAGTTGGGGGGACGGCCACGTAAGGGCTGCCCCGAGGCCAGGATCATGTTCCCAATCAAGGTATTGAGCGCCTGTAGCTGAGTCCGGATTCCGATAGCTCAGGCTGGCTGCCAGGTACGGAGACAGTACCTGGACATGGTGATGGGACTTGTAAGCTCCGGGTGGGGGTTTGACTAGGCCGTCAATGGGAACCCGGTTCTCATAGAGCCAGGTACCGAGTAGAGACAGGGTTCGTATCTGTCGTCCACATCGGTGAATACAAGCTGAAGCTTGGGGCGTGCCATGGTGGTGAAGCTCTGTTACACTTGGAGACCCTGCCTGCGTGGCGGCTGGGGCACAGTTCCCACTTCGGCATGACGGACAGGCTCATCCTGTACGTGGACAAATGAGGAGGCCTCGAATACCGGATGAGGGGGGGGGGCGACACGGCGTGGGTGTTGCAGTGGATCGTGCTCGGCGTGTAAGAGGGTGAGATCAGGGTGAGCAAAGGTCGATGAGATTGGACCAGACAACAGATGGACATGGGGATCGAGTAGGACAAAACATGTGAGTGTGGATTGTATCCGTTCCGTACTCTGGAAACGATAGCCGCCGGGTGGAGCTCCGGATGGGAGCCGTTGTGCTGGGGACGGCGGAGCCAATGATGGGTGAAGCCCGAGTCGTGAATGGCCATGATAAGGACGACAACATCAATTGATGCTGCGGCCGTCGAGATGGACGCTATTGCAAGAGTGGTGGCAGTGAGAACAACCACTGCGACTAGTTCGACGACGTGAACCAGTCAACATCACCATGGCACAGCGTGACGAACCAGTGTGATGTGCACGCGGCCAACGTGATGTGAAAGAGGGAGTGTGAGGAGTGACAACATGGTCCAACCAGCATGAGATGAGGGATAATTGGGAAGGGAATGGAGAATCCAAAGGTGGATGGGACCACAAAAGCCCAGGACATGGACCGCTCAGAGCGAACGACTCAGCAAGTAACCCGGATCCGTTATGCATGCATCCCACGCATACGGGTTTTAGCTGGACTGGGAGAGAGGGCAGGTGGTGTGTTGTACCAGAGGGTACTTGATGACTGAAAAGAGACGCCCAAGAGCTATTGGCTCTAACGGTGTGCGTGTATACGACGAGCAGTAATGGGAAAGCCGAGAGAGAGGGACAAGAGACGACAGGCAGGGATGCGTCGAGAAGAAACGAGAACAAACGGGGGGTGATTTTGTGATGAACCAACAAGCGTAGGACTACCACGCCGCCCGTGATGGGAATTTTAGTCATGGGAAACCACCGGGCTATCGGGTGGTGTGGGCGACCCAGCGTGGGAGAGTGAATAGGATCGCTGCGTTGGGGAGAAGGCTGATATGGGAAAGGGGGCAAAGGCCGCCATGACCCACGCAGCGTGGGAGGGCTGACCAGAAAACAAGCGACGAAGAAGGCCGAAGCCAAGGGAAGAAGAGAGAGAGATGGGGGTAAGTTGGGAGCAAACAAACTTGGACAAGAGACTGACAATGACAAGGAGATAATCGCAAAGGGCGCTTACCTCGGCGAGAGAGAAATGCCCATCGACCAAAGGCGTACATGGCTTCATGGTCAACCACATTGCTGATAGGCAAACCCTCTACCTCTAGACAAGTGTCTGCCTCACCTGCTTCCTCGATACTTCTTACAGCTCGTAAGCAAACGACAACAACGTCAACATCAGCTTCTCATCATCATCATGCATCCCCTCCCCCAACCACCACGGCCATTCTCGGAGTCTGGGATGTTTTCTCCGGCAGGCATCACAGTGAGACGACGACCCGGATCAAACCCGATCGACAAGGACACGCGACAGTCGACTCGTTCCGGAAGGCAGCCGTCAACACGGACAGAAGAACGTGGGATACGTTTCTTTTCCTGTCCTGTAACTCGCGTCGCGGATACACCGTGCCGGGGAGGGATCCTCTCGTGGGGGAAGACTGCGAGACGGTGAGAGTAAGAGAAATACAGGAAAATTTTCTTTCAACCTTTCATCGTCAGACTCGGGGAGTAACATGTCCGTGGGAATGGGGCCATTGGGGTCCTTGAACCATGCGAGTCGACGTGTTGAGGCATATACCGTCTTTTTCGTCCTGGGAGAGTTCCCGAACGATGAGAAAGAACAAAAGGATGTTGATGCCTTGGGGACTTTGAGGGAGGTTCTGAGAATTCGTGACCGTCAGATGCTCGTGGCGATGGACAAACCTCCTCAAGCTGAGGTCCGGCCAGTCTCGAAGACCTTTATCGATTTGACCGATCCATGATTCTTCTTTGTCCGAGTTGTCTTGACTGAAGGGTCGGGGGGAGAAGGACAGTGGTCCTTAAGGTGAGTTCCTCAGAACAAATCCAAGGAACCAAAGGCCATCCAACAAGCACTTGGTAAAAGTTCTCCAACATTCATCCCCAAAGAGAAGCAAAACAAAAAAAAAAAACACCTCTCGGGGCGGCCTCATTCTTTATACTCACACTTCACCAACGCAACGACCCGTCTCAGCCTTATCAATCCTCCCCCCCTCCTCCCTCACCCCCTGGATCGTGGCTTGCTGGAAGTGATGCAACGCCGTTCAGGATCTACGAGGGAATGAAAATGCACGCCCATCACCAAAGGTCCTCATGTGGGCGATTTTGGGTGCGGTTGTACAAGCAAGTGTGGTGTTTTGCAAGGAAAAGAGGACATCAGGGTGTCCATCAAGGTGCGCACCTGTCCATCCGGGTTCTCACTTGTGAGAAATGGGAGCATGCACGGTTCTTAGTGGCGCGATGGAAAAGTACTCCAGAAAACGTAGAATTTCACTCTAGAGGTTGTGTATTTTGTTATCTTTAATACCAAAAATTGCTGTCGACATTGGGAGTGATTTTATTAGTTCAACGTGCTCGTAGTGACTATGTTGTTTTTCGCGAAATCTAGTTGTTCTTGGCAGGGAATAGGCTTATCAACTCGTACTGGGGTAGTGAGAGCCGTGCTTCCAGCAGGCAAACTCGACTCACAAAAAAACACTTTGGAAACAAGAAACAAGACATTGGTCGAATAAATGAACCCCTTGTTAATCTGTTCTATACCTATATCAACTTAGCTTCTCCCCCCTTTCCCGACTTGGCGTTCCAATATCCTTCAGCCTTTCCCCAGATCGATGCAACTTACTTCCATCTCATCACATCTCTCGTACAGCATGCAAGGCACGGGATCCTGCCGATGTGAGAGAATCAAACTGATTTTCGATGCAGATGCATTGCATCTTGACCGGTTGTGGCACAGCAGCATCTAGACTCGAACCCTTGCTCCTCCTGGGTGGCGACCACCCTCGATCGTTCCCGAATACTCGACCCGAACAAAGGTTACTCGAATGCTTCAAGTCCAGAACCGGCTTGACCAAGTTCCCGAAGTAGCCCTTTCCTCTTGGGAGCGATACCAGTCCGGCCATTATCAGACAACCACTCCAGTCATATCTATACGATCGTCATCTACGTTATAGCTGTCGTCTCTCTGGTTCCGTATACCTAAAGGGTATCTTGTAACCTCGTCTCAACCCGCGCCTCTTCTTTCGTCTTGACAACCTCGAACCCCTATTAGCCAACCACAGTATGCTTCGAAGCCGACTATTGTCCTAGTCCGATTAGCACACAGCTCTTTGAAATCTTCCGAGGTTCCTACTGCCTACGACCCTTCCTTGACTCCCCTTCTTCAGACGAATCTCCCTCCCAGACCACCACATACGACCATAGCTCGTAGAGAATACGGGGTCCCGTCCGCTCCCCCAGAGTCAAGCTGCGAAGCGCCGGATTAGTAGTTGGGTCGGTGACGACCAGCGAATCCCCGGTGTTGTATGTCCTTTTTGGTCTTTTTTACTTTTTGATATGCCTCTTTGATACCTTTTTGTTATCCCAGTATCTTGAAGGATCCTCATCAAAGGTCCCGGTCGTCTACTTGTTGGCAACGATCCTTCGCTCGCCGTCTACAACACCGGATCGAAATCGAACCGGAAGCACATGGGCTCTGCCTTTTTGGTCGTTGCTTTGCTCATCCTTTGAGATGAAACACCGCTCTTGCTCGAACTTTATACCTAGTAGTGACTAAACATCTGCGGTCATGGGAAAGGTTGGCCTGGTGAGTTATATCTAGCCTTGGCTCAATAGTTAGTGGCCAGCCCGGACATTACTGCTGGACCCCAAGAGAAGCGGTGATTTATTGAGTGATAGGTATTGCCCTCTGTAGTCTTTCTCCATTACACTAGACCTCTTGAATCTTCCATGGTGTGGATAACTATCAACGCCATCGAAGCTTCGTGACAGACCAACGTGATGTAGGAAGTTTTAACTCTCCCCGACATGTTATAGCACAGAAACAACCTAAAGCACTAGAACCCCACGTGTTCGGTCCTTGAGAGAGAGGAGAGCTTACTCTTACCCCCGGGACTTTGGTGAACTGCCAAGTTGGGAAACGAATCAAATGCTAGGCCAATCATGGGCAGCGTAAGATTAGAACGGCTATAACAGCGCCAGGTATACCGCTGTTCTTTTCTTTATGAAAGTTTAAGACTATTTTTGTTGTATTATTATCGAATTCTTTCTTGCTGTAACTGATCTCTTTGGTTGAAGCAATGAGTGATCCCTTTGGTCTGAGTTCCAAGCCTTCCGCCATTGTTCCCGATTTTCCACGCCCCAATACAAATCATCCATGGGGTTTAGAGAATTTAACTCCTGCGGCGCTGTTGCAAGAGATAATTTGTGGTTAAGCTCACATCAGTAGCTGTACTGGAGCCACCTAACCTTCGTTTATGTCTTGAAAACAATGACCAAGCTGGAGCTGTATGATACAGGCAGAAGACCATCAAGCTGGCAGGCTCACTCTATTTTCATCGGGCCTTACTTTTCAGCTGCCTATTGATGTCAACCTAGTTTAACCCATCAACGAAACACGTCCCATTTTATCCAGGCCCAAGGAAGAGTATGCCTCCCTGACGACTCAAAGAATTCAGTTGGTATCATATCAACCTACGTACGTCTTGATTTATGGCAAGCTTATAGTCCCGGCGTTTTTTAGCCAACTGATTTTGTACATCTGTGTTGTAGGCTGGTTCAGTAAACGTTTACGTTAAATTAATTCAAGCCGACAACTGCTGCTCCATTGGGAATGGAGATGACCACCGCAGGGAGCAATTAGCTCCTGATATGAGTTGTATATATCATGTATATACCAAACGCAGACCACAGAGCTATTATATACAGCTTAACAAGGTCATACATCACTTCATATATTTGATGAAGCATCAATGGGGCATCATAGGCGTCGCCGGTCTCACAACGCCTACCTGACCAACTGGACGATCAACAATGTTTTCTGTCCACGGAGGCAGAGAGTTGGACAATCTAGTGAAGAAGAAAGTTTATATCAGGATTTCTGACCAAACATGATGCCTCACGGCACTGTTTGACTGGTTGCATGCCACATCGAATGTACCCTTCCTCTTGGAGCGAACTAGCTATCTGGCCTACGAGTCCATCCTGAAATGTTCGTAGAAATACTTCTTAAAGTCCATCTACGTGCATCTCTCCCTCTTGGTCCACCTCGCTTCGAATCAGTGCATGAGAGTGTCGTCAGTTCTAGTTCTAGACCTGACTTGGCTTGTTAGTATTGGTCCTCCATCTCTCTAAGCCAAACCATCAAGTATCCCGAGAGGCAAAAGATGAGAACATAGGCCACGCAGTAGCTAGCCTATCTAAATGCTAGTCACGTAACTTAAGGAACCGGGGGAAGACACCAGAGCCAAGCTAATTAGTGGCCGTTGAAGCAAGTCATCCGCTGCTCCACTTGGTCAACTCTATCCCACCAGCCTCATGCCCTGGCAACGTCCATTCGGAACACTCATCCGGGGATAGACGGAGTCAATGGATACTTATCTCTATTGACAAGTTTCTACACTTTCTCGCTGACATTTGCTCTTGTTGGAAGCTCGACTGTTTAGATCTCACCGATTGACTCACCTGGGAGTGATGCGGGTCTAAAACCAACTTCCTCATCAGGAACACGCGACATCCATCAAGGCCTCAATTCAGCGCAACAAGCCAGCCCATATAAAATAGCATCAAAACAGGATATCCTCTGACAGAGTAGACCATTCTCTCACAGCATTGACTCACCAAGACCAGAATAACAATGTCTTCAATAACCCTCCGCCCAGCAACCCTCACCGACAGCACCGCAATCTCCAACATACACTACGAAGCCCTCAACAAATACCACATCTTCTACGCCGCCTTTTTCCAAAAACATCCATGCGACATTATCCGCATCGCAGACAGCGGAGCAATCCAAGACCCGGGGAGGACCGTGGTGGTTGCAGAAGAGGGGGGAGAGATCGTGGGGTTCATAATCTACCAGAGCGCGAACTCGAACTCGAACAAGAGCGAGGAGGATACAAGGGATGGACCTGTGCTTTCCATCTCGGAGCCGAAGGAGAACCTCAGGGAATTATGGAATCGGTTCAATGAGAGGAATGTAGAAATGGATGCTATTAAGGAAAAAGCTATCAAAGGACAAAAACACTACGGCAAGTTTCCATCTATAAAACCCGTTTCAAGTCCATCACTGACTTGTACTCCAGAAGTACTCCAACTGATGGTTCACCCGTCCCACCAACGAAGCGGGGTCGGAGGCCGGCTCCTGAGCTCCGCCCTCGCCAAGGCCGACGCCGACTCAGCTCCGACGCTCGTCACGTCTTCGGCCGAGGGCCACGGTCTGTACCTCAGACACGGATTCCGCTCGTTGGGAAAGACGTGGCCGGTGGACAATGCACTCTGGGCGGGAGAAGCCGCAAGAGTCGACAACAAACTCGGGCCAGATTTTGTAGCGGCGTGCAGCGACCTTTACGAAGAGGAGGATTGCATGATCCGGCAGCCCAGCTTCCGGAGGTGAAGAGCTTAATGATTGGCTGGATCTACGCTCGGCATCTAATTCGTATTCGTGTTGACCCGGGCCCCGCTCCAATCATTAGATAAGATCAAGATAAAATCCAGGCACAGAGATGCTCGCCCCCTCTGAAAGCACGACCCCTGGTGGGCCGGTGCAGGGAAATTAATTGAACGGACACCGCCAAACCCCGGCACCGAACGAAAACAGAAGGGTCTTCTAATAAAGAAAAAAAAAAAAAACTGGTGACCCTTTTTTAAAACTTGAACAATTCACTCTCTTTTAATTCATTTTGGAAAAAAGTCAATTGAGTGCGGATTGTGTTGCTTTCGGTTCTTTTCTCGTGTGCGCCGCCCATCATGGATTTCCTCCTCGAGATCCTCGACCCCATTGTCTTCGACTACGGATACGCCTACTTCTTCCCCCAACAATCCTCAGCCTCCTCTCCGGCGTCTTCCGGATACTCGAGCAACACGACCAGCTTCACCGACTCGACCTCAAAGACAGCCTACGACGATGCCTTCTCCCTCAACTATGGCTCGTCGCTCGCGCGCGACAACATCTACCGCCAGTGCGCATCCATCCTCCTCATCGCCGGCTTCGGCGCGTCCATAATCTACGTCATCTCGGCCGCCCTGTCATACTACTTCATCTTTGACCGTCGTCTCGAGTACCACCCGCGTTTCCTCAAGAACCAGATCCGTCAGGAGATTCAGTCGAGCTTCTTTGCCATCCCCATCATCGACCTCCTCACCCTGCCCTTCTTCCTCGGCGAGGTCCGCGGAAAGAGTCTGCTGTACACTAGAATCGACGAGTACGGTTGGTGGTGGCTCGGCGTGTCTACTCTCCTCTACATGGTCTTTAATGATCTGGGCATTTACTGGATTCACCGCCTGGAGCATCACCCTAGCATCTACAAGTATGTCCACAAGCCTCACCACAAGTGGATTAGTAAGTCAAGCCTCTCTACACCATGATGAGAATCTAGCTAACAACATCAGTTCCCACGCCCTGGGCTGCCATCGCTTTCCACCCCGTGGATGGATACCTCCAGTCTCTCCCCTACCAGTGAGCACCCTCCAGCCTCTTTCACAGCTTCACCTGCTAACCCCTCTAGTGTCTTTGTCTACATCTGCCCCATGCAGAAGCACCTCTACATGCTCCTTTTCGCCCTCGTCCAGGTCTGGACCATCCTGATTCACGACGGCGACATGATCACCGGCCACTGGCTCGAAAAGTTCATCAACTCTCCCGCCCACCACACCCTCCACCACATGTTCTTCACCTGCAACTACGGCCAGTACTTTACCTGGGCCGATAACTACTGGGACTCTCACCGTCCCCCCATGCCCGAGCTCGACCCCATTCACGATGCCCTCAAGGTCATGCGCGAAAAGGGCCTCGTCGACAAGGACGGAAACCCCATCAAGAAGGCCAAGGGCGAGTAAGCCTCAACATTACGATACGACAATCCAAACACAATATGAGCCCACGCTCACAATCATGAACGGCCCTTCTGATGCCGGCATCATCACGGAGTCCCCTTGGCTTTGTCCAGGCCTCCTACGAAAAGTTTGACGAGGAAATCAAGTAGACATTTTATAATCACAGCGATGCATACAAGTTGTTTTTTGACAGGAAATTGTATTGACAAGAGGATATTAGCGATAAGCATAATAGTGAACATTCTGAGACCCATGACACATATCCTTAAAACCTGTCCATCAACTCTTCACGACTACCTACCCCCTTTTGTTTCAACTCGTCTCTCTTTGTGCAAGAGTCAACGAGGCTTAGACCTCAGATTGACCCTGAGCCATGGGATGCGTATCGATTCCCAGGCCCATTCGTCGCTTGAACGCCTTCCAGACTTCCAAAAGGCCAACGTACATGACAACACAGCCGGCCACAACTCCCCACTCCCAGGTGAGACCCTTGTGCTTGAAGACCTCAGTGTTGAGATAGGGGATGTACACCACGGGGAAGATCATGACGAAGCCAAAAACAACAGACCAGAAGAGGAATCGGTTGTGGTAGATGGTCTTGAACACTGAAAACGGCCCAGTCCATCGCTCGTCCATCGCAAAGAGACTGCGGTGGAAATGCTTCACCTCCCACGCCGTTACCAGGAGAAGGAAGCTCAGCGTGGAAAAGGTAGTGGCGCGAGCACGGTACACGAGATCACAGCCCTCCGTTCCAGCTTCATTGCAGTCAGCCGGCATAGAGTGATAACCCTTGCCAGAAGATGCATAGTTGACGAGCATAAAGGCGCACAGGCAGAGAGAGCCAGAGCAGAAACCATACACGAGCTGGTCGCGAACCAAGTCCCGAGTAAAGACGCCAGAGCGAAGACTGCGGGGAGGTCGACGGAGAATATCAGGAGAGGCTTCCTCCAGACCGAGACCCAAGGCAAGGGGCGAAGAGGTGACAAGGTTGGCCCAGAGAATCTCAAGAGGGGATAGAGGGAAAACGGCAACATTCTTGACATCCTTGAAAGCAAGTCCGATCAGGAGAAGAATAACTTGCGCCAGGTTGGATGTGAGAAGGTGCAGAAGGAACTACAACTGTTAGCAGAGTCTGAGAACATGGGATTGAAAACACACCTTCTGGATGTTGTCGGCAAGTCGTCGGCCCTCCTGGATACCAGTGACGATGGAGGCGAAATTGTCATCAGTCAGAACCATGTCGGCAGCTTCCTTGGCTACATCGCTGCCACGGTCTCCCATGGCAATACCAACATCAGCCTGCTTGAGGGCAGGCGAATCATTGACACCGTCACCAGTCATGATACAGAAGGCCTTGCGGCGATGGAGCGCCTCAATCATTCGGACCTTGGTCAGGGGGCTACAGCGAGCAAGAACAACGGGCAGCTCATCTAGAGCGTCGATCTGAGCGTCGCTGAGAGCACCAAAGTCGGCCGCAGCCATGACGGTGTTGGTCTTGAGGGGAACGTCCTTGTTCAGAATACCAACCTCGTACGCGATGGCCGTGGCGGTCTTGATGTGATCACCAGTGACCATGTGAACAGTCACACCGGCAGCGCGGCACTGGGCCACAGCTCCGGCAGTTTCAGGGCGAGGGGGGTCATAGAGACCGGCGAGACCAAGGAACTCGAGTTGGTCCTCGACCTTGGTTCGTTCGTGGCAGTCTTGGACATTGCCATTCATAGCCTTGGTGGCGATGCACAGCACTCGCAAACCTTGACTAGCAAGTTCCTCGGCCTTGGCGAGGATTTCTTTCTTAAACTCCTCAGTCTCATTGAGCTTGGTCAGGAGAACCTCAACGGCACCCTTGGTATAGACTTGACGAGTCTTTTCGATCTCGTTGCCGTACACAACACTCATGAGTTTGCAAGATGAGTCAAAGGGATGCTCAGCAACCAGTGTATCGTTGGGAGCCCTGTTCTGGCCGAATCTCATGGCAAAGACCTTGAGGGCGATTTCGGTGGGCTCTCCAACAGCCTTCCATTCAGCATCTTCGGAAGCGGTGATGACGCTACTAGAGTCGGTCTCCGGTTCCTTCTTGCCGTCTGTGACAGTGGCGTTGTTGCAAAGAGTAAGGGTTCTGAGGAATGCGTTCAAACAGCTTCCAGCCAGGTCGGCGTCCCAGCGGACAGTACCGCTACCGGGATCATATGGGTTCGCAGTGCCTTCAACGGTTCCAGAGAGGTTACCGCGAAGCCAGACCTTGCGAGTAATCATGCGTCCTTGGGTCAGGGTACCAGTCTTGTCGGAGCAGATGTTGGTGACACCACCGACGGCTTCGAGAGAGGGCATTTGACGAACAATGACGTTACCGCGGACCATGGCCTTGGTGGCAACAGCCATCGTGACGGTCAAGACGGCGAGCAGAGACTCGGGAATGACCGCCACACCAACGCAGATTCCGTAGAGCAGGACCTCATCGCTAATCTTCCAGAGGCTGACGGAAAAGACGATGATGGCGAGCAGAATGGCAAAGGCAAACAGGAGCAGGGCAAACTTGCTGAGAGTGACCTGAAGAGGAGTGCCCTCGAGACCAAGAATTCTGCGGGTGAACTGGTAGGCGTTGTACAGGGCACGACCGAGGAAACCCCTTTCGGAGTTGTCGACCTTGGTCTTGCGAAGGAGCTCGGCGATCTGGCCAACCTCGGTCTCCATACCAGTAGCGATGACGATACCAGTGGCACGTCCACGGGTGACGGAACTTCCAGAGTAGGCCAGGTTGATGCGGTCGCCAATGGGCATGTCCGGATCGGTAAATACTGCATCGGGCTTCTTGCTGATGGCAACAGATTCACCAGTGAGGAGCGCCTCATCGGTAGAAACGTTAATGCCTTGGACAAGGCGCAGGTCCGCGGGTACGACATCACCAGTGACGAGGGAGACTATATCGCCCTTGACGAGCGTTTCGGCCTTGACAGTTTCACTCTGGCCATCTCGGATGACCTTGCACTTGGGAGTGGACAGGGCATAGAGGGACTGAATAGTCTGCTCAGCGCGGTAGTCCTGGATCAACCTAGAACGAGTTTCATGTTAGCAGGGTGCGAGCTTGGGGTAGCAGTGCTTGAAGACGCCATGGCAGCTTCAGGATATGGCTCAGGATTCGGCCTCGGTGCTTGGGGCTTCTGGCCTTACGCATGGCAAAATCACAGGCTTCACCGTGTGGCAGCAGAGGGACAAGTAAACGGGACAATAGAAAAAGGGGCATAGCAAGATGCGACAGCGATGAAGGGAGTGGCAGCAGCGGCAGCGGCCAGGCAACAGCAGATTGGCTGAGCAGGCGCGGCGGCAAAGACATACCCGACAACGATGTTGAGGACAATGACGGCGGCGACGACGCCACCCTCAACGTAGTCCGAGATAGCAAAGGACAGGGCGGTCACGGCGATGAGGACGACAGTTAGGGCATTGGCGATCTGCTGTATGAAGATCTCGTACAGAGAGATGCCCTTTGCGCCTTTGATGGAATTGGGGCCATCCCGAGCCAGGCGGGCGGCAGCCTCCTCGCTACTCAACCCATCGTCGACGTCCGACTTGAAGTCAAGCGCGACGCGCTGGGCAGAGAGGGTGTGAGGAGATCTCGGCTTCTCTATGGCTAGGTCTGGGGGCTCCGCTATAGGAGGCTGGTCGTCCTGTCCAGCGGCGACGGTCGACGAGTCCGACGTGGTGGTAGTGGCGTGAACTGCACCATTCGCGGCTTTAGATTCGGTTTCTCCCATCGAACGGGTGTTGGTGTAAGCGAGGGCTGTTGTGCCGGGCGGCGATGGGGGTGTTGAGCTGCGACGACGGGCTCTTGAGGCTGGCTGCTCTATTGAGACAACCAAAGTGAAGTTTAGTGAAGGTAGGTTTTTGCTTGCAAACAGTCCCAAAGGGATGTAAGATGAAGGGGATAAAGATACGTGAAAGGTGCTAGACCTGGTGAGAAAAGAAAGGGGAATTGAGGGAGAGGAAGGCAGCTTTTATCTATCCCGCGGGAGGCCGGGGACGGGGAGGAAGGAGGGACGGGAGGGGCAAAGAATCACGAACGGCAAGCGAAGCCTCCCCTCCAACTCTCACTCACAGCCTGGGAGGGAAGCGAAACATGGGAGCGAGCTCCGAAGGAAACGGTCTCCCGGGGGTTGGCTTACAAGTGGAGGCCGAAGTGATTCGCAATGGATGCCGGCGTCCGGCCCATCCCAGCGGGGGAGTGCAGGTGATTCAATTCCCACTGTGCAACTACTGTGAGTTAAGAGATAGGGAACATTGCGCCCGTTCAGAGACCATTGGTGACAGATTTGCTTTGTGCCCATGAATACAACCCCACTACGAGTGCATCTGCTGGCTTCTACTCAGTGCGTGTGTGCTTGTAAAGCCAAGGTGAGTTATCGAGCACGAGCATCGTCGAGATTAGGTTTGGTGGGCTACAGCGGGTCGACACACCCTGGGGGACGACGTGGAACCCATGTCAGGCCAGCTTGTGACTGGCTGGGAGACTTTGCCGCGACTTGCCAGCCTGCCTACGGTGGCTGAGTGATCTGGTGGGGATCCATGTATCTCCAAGTACCGCCGCACGCGGGCGAATCAAGTCGACGCACACCCCCCAAGGTCACGAGGTCCATATCGAGTGGGAGGGAGACGGGACGGGATTGGGAGACCAAGGCGCGCAAAGAGTCGGATCGTCATTGTTGTGCTGTTCGTTTCTTTCCCCCTCCTCCGTTCGGGCCTGTTTCATTGTCGTCATCGAGAGTAATTGGGGCTAATGCACCGCGCGATGGAAGCGACCTAGGGAACGGACGAAATTAGCCGCCCATCGCGGGGTTGTTCTACAGACGAGGGGACCTGGCTTGTGCGACTCGAAAACGCAAAAAAAGACTGTGAGACAATGCGGGGGAATGGGAATACAGCTTCAATAACCCATGGCAGTCGGTGCGAAACTGGGAGGTCATTCCAAGGGGCAGAGACTCCCAAACTGGCTTCCCTTGACCCTTTCAGCATGTGGCACACTCAAACGGCAGCGAGATCCCGTTGATACCGAGCTGTCCATCCACACTATCTCTCTAGCGTACATCTCCAAGCAGCCATGTGTGGGAGGTCGTATGTATCCCAGAAATCCAGAGGAAACCGAGGGCGCTACAGTACCTTCAGAGACAAGATCCAATGCCAAGCAGTACCATATCCACATGATGACCCTAGCTGATGCATCCCCATCAATCCCCCAGCGCCCAATCGCTTGTCTTCTTGTCGTTGCCGCTTCCCTCTTGATCAGGATGAATGCTTGTTTGCCCTTGGCAATGGCTTGTGCTTGGCGAAATACACCAGTGTACAAGGAACCTCGCTTTGCCATTGTTGCGTGGTTGCTCTTTGCTTCGCCTCAGCCAAGACGACTACCCATCACCTGCCAGTCCAAGAAAAGTCAAAGACTTGGCAAGTGTTTGATGTGCTCGACTCAATCGATGATTCCGTTCTGTTCTTTTTTTTTTCCGAGCAGATGACCCTTTTTCCGTCGCCTCTGTTGCCTCTGGCCACGCGTTTCTCCGTACCTCTCGAGTCCCCCAAGCCTTTTCCTAGATAATTTTGCCTCTGAGCCTTTCCTCAGATGGTCTGGCCCAGGCGTGGCCTTCGCGGCTCTTGAGACAAGAGGGCGCTAATAAATTAAGCTTAAGCAGGGGCCTTTGCTTCAAACCACCTTGGAACAACAACCCCAACCCCCGGTCCCACGGCTATTCCAAGGCCCTTCTTCTGCTTCCGGTCTTTGAAGTGCGACTGTGGACGTCACCATGCTTTCGGTGAGTCTTGGCTGTTGTGGAATATCACCGCCATTTCACCGGGGCCGAGTCCCCATCGACTTGCACATGGGGAGGTGTGATTTAGACCCTCCCCCAGAGAGGGAAATAAATGCGCAGCAGGGCTACGTAATTTTAGTCAGTGGGGAAGGATCCTCTGATCTTCAACCTGGTTACTGCGAATCTTTTTTTCTTTTTCTCCCACTGTGTAGAACGGTCAAGGGTCAAGTGTGAGGCGGACTAGTCGGAGCCGTCTTCTGGACTCCGGCCCGGCCGTGCGTATGCCATGTCCCGGCCGATGGCCGGGGTAGAGCAGACGTCGTCCGACGGCCGAGACGGTCAGCAGCGGCAGTCACTCGGATGTTTGTAGGACAAGACGGGTGTAAAAGAGGAAAACAATAGTTTATGATGGGAGGCCTGAACAAGAAACAAAGTAGACGGGCAATGGCGTTGACCAGGCGTAAACTTACACGGAACTCCGTACCCGTTGACACTATGTCCTCCCACGTAGCATCTCCAAGCAGGTACGGAGAACTATCCGTACAAGCAAACGGACATTGATTTTGCAACCTCTCGCTCACCGAACCCATTCTCTCGTATCTCCGCGCCCGCCATCACACCACGCATCCAACGATCTCTCCTCATTTCTCACGTCTCATCCTCCCTTGCTTTGCTTCCCCTCCCCACCTCAGCTACAACATTCACGAAGTCAAAAGGCTGCACAGGGCCGGGGGGGGGGGGGGGGGGGGCCTTAGAGCAACTCAATAGAGATAATATAGCTATAATATAACTAAAGCTTATACCTAAG